>CM066033.1:1236810345-1237118626 GCA_033557465.1 Ichthyophis bannanicus | reverse complement strand
GTTAGAGTTCCTCTCTTATATAGCCTGGCCAGTATGTAGTCCAGTTCTTATGTCCAGCCTTCCAATCCAGATCCCTGGACACTGGATCTCTCTTCACATACCTTCTGGCACGGGTCTTAGGGTCCCTTCCACGTGCAGGCCGTCTCCCTCCCAGGTACCGTCTGGAGATTCCTAGCTCGCAGCACCATTCCTCTGGCTTTCCCCCAGTCCAATGGTGTATGCTGGCCCTTGGAATGCCTCCCAGTATACGTACTGCTCTGGACTCTTCTAGACCTCTCAAAGGCTTTTCTCCTCTTTCTTCCAAAGGGTTTCTTTCCCTCTCTGTCCATCCGGTTTGGCTTCTGCTTCTGATGATCCTCCTGATGATGAAAATGATCAAGCTCAAGCTGATTCTCTGTAGAATAAACTCTACCTTTATTCTGCTTAGATGAGTGCTCCAATCAGGCCCTGCCCTTTGAGATGAGTGCTTAGGGATTACCTCATAGCCCTCCTGATTGAACACACGTTTCCCCACTTCAGCTCCTCTAAGGGCTGTTGGAAACCTGGTGCATTCTGGGACTCGTAGTCTTTTATGGGAAAATTCTGTTTTCTTATTTCTACCAGAACTGACAGGTTGCTTGTTCAGAGTCACTTCACCTTTTCTATAGCTCCTTCCTGAGCTATGATAAGCGTCCTTATCACAAGTGGTACCGGGTCACCTCGGTACCGACTTCGATCAGTACCGGGATTGTGCTTTGCAGGAGCATCGGGGTCAGGAATACTTAGATTCCTCTGATTCCGAAGACTCTGACAATTCTGCTGGCACTAGAGGGTTTCTCCTAGAACAGGGGTCTGCAACCTTTAAGACATAAAGAGCCACTTGGACCCGTTTCCGAAGGGAAAAAAAAAACTGGGAGCCGCAAAACCATTGCGACATTTACAACAAATCTAACACGCATATATTGTTTCTTACCTTATGCTATATACTACCCCCTACTTTTCCTGTTAAAATATAGGTGTTTGGCCTATACTCGCCGTATAAGACTACCCCTCTTCCTTCGCACACCAAAAAAAATACGCCAAAAAATATCACAACAACAAGTAACAATATTCATTTCAAAATTATGATGATTTTGTAGTCAAATCACTATATGAAATAAAATTATTTTTTCTACCTTTGTTGTCTGACCAATTTAGTCTTTGATCATGCTGTCCCGATCTGAGGCTTCTGCTTTCCTGTCTTCTCTTAGCTCTCTTTCTGTGGTCTATGGTCCATCTGCCATTTCTTATCTCTTCTTTCGTTTTCTTCACTTCTTTCCATCAGCCTATTTCCGATTCCCAGTAACCCTCCCCAATATCAGCCCCTTTCCAGTCCTCACTCCCAGTACCTTCCAATGTCAACTTGCATTCCCATGACGCCACTGGTGTCCATTTCCTTCCAATCCCCCTCCTTCCCCCACTGACCAGTCCCTTCTAGTACAAATACCCATGGCAGCCTTCGCCCCCAGTTATCTTCCAGGGCCCGCCGCTCTATCCACCACGCCCCACAAACAGCCCATGCCCATTCTTAGCCCCACAATACGCTCGCTTCCAGTGCTACTCCCCCCTCAACCCCATTACCAGTGCTAGCCTCCCCTACTCCGCCCCCTCCCCGTCCGCCCCCCCCACCGCTCATGACCAGCCCTCGCCTCCCCGAATCAGCTCATAGCCAGTGCTAGTCCCCTCAACCCCCTGACCAGTGCTCCCTCCCTCCATGTCAGCCCCCTCCATGTCAGCCGCCCTCCCTCCATGTAAGCCCCCTCCTTCCCTCCATGTCAGCCCCCCTCCCTCCATCCATATCAGCTCCCTCCCTCCATGTCAGCCCCCTCCATCCCTCCATGTCAGCCCCCCTCCCTCCATCCATATCAGCTCCCTCCCTCCATGTCAGCCCCTCCTCCCTCCCTACCATCCATGCCAGCCCCACTCCCTCCCTGTCAGCCCCCCTCCCTCCATGTCAGCCCCATCAGCTCCCTCCCTCCATGTCAGCCCCCTCCCTCCATCCATCCATATCAGCTCCCATCCCTCCATTTCAGCTCCCTCCCTCCATTTCAGCCCCCTCCATCCCTCCATGTCAGCCCCCCTCCCTCCATCCATATCAGCTCCCTCCCTCCATGTCAGCCCCCTCCATCCCTCCATGTTCAGCCCCCCTCCCTCCATCCATATCAGCTCCCTCCCTCCATGTCAGCCCCTCCTCCCTCCCTCCATCCATGTCAGCCCCCCTCCCTCCATGTCAGCCCCATCACTCCCTCCTTCCATGTCAGCCCCCCTCCCTCCATCCCATCCATCCATATCAGCTCTCCCTCCCTCCATGTCAGCCCCCTCCATACTCCATGTCAGCCCCCCTCCCTCCATCCATATCAGCTCCCTCCCTCCATGTCAGCCCCTCCTCCATCCATCCATCCATGTCAGCCCCCCTCCCTCCCTCCATGTCAGCCCCCCTCCCTCCATCCATCCATATCAGCTCCCTCCCTCCATGTCAGCCCCCTCCATCCCTCCATGTCAGCCCCCTCCCTCCATGTCAGCCCCTCCTCCCTCCATGTCAGCCCCGCCCCCCTCCCCTCCCTCCCTCCATGTCAGCCCCCCTCCCCTCCATGTCAGCCCCCTCCATCCCTCCATGTCAGCCCCCCTCCCTCCATCCATATCTGCTCCCTCCCTCCATGTCAGCTCCCCTCCCTTCTTCTGCAGCAGCGGCTCCCAGGCCTCTTACGGAACCGCGGCTGTGCTTTTAAAATCATATCGGAGCCCTTCCTGTCTTGACGGGCTCCGTGCAGCATTGTCCCGCCTCTAAAGGAAGTTTGGAGGCGGGACAATGCTGCACGGAGCCCGTCAAGACAGGAAGGGCTCCGAGATGATTTTAAAAGCACAGCCGCGGTTTCCCTAAGAGGCAGGGAGCCGCGGCTGCAGAAGAAGGGAGGGAGCTTACAAAACTATTGCCTGTCACCGGGCGTGCAGTGTGCTCCGGAAGCCGCGGCAAAGGTGAGAAAGAGGCACGCATGCGGCTCCGGAGCCGCGGGTTGCCGACCCCTGTCCTAGAATATCCCTCTTCTCCCCAACGCAGAATGTCACCTCCAGAGGACATGTCATTTCAGGATTTCATCCGTGATATGGCTAAAGGTCTTTCAATCACAGTAGCTCCTGAAGAGGAACCCAGAGCAAAGGAATTGGAAATCCTCCAATATCCTAAAAGCTCCTAAGGAGGCAGCTACTCTGTGGCCTATACATGAAAAATTCTGCATAGCTTGATGCTCAGAATGTGGGAAACACCTCTGACTACTTCTCCTCACTCTAGGAGACTTGATACTATGTATCGAGTCCCACCATGTCCTGGATTTCAGAAAACTCAGCTGCCACACCATTCAATGGTAGTGGAATCAGCCATGAGTAGGAGGAAAAGTGCAAAAAGACATGCATCCAATCCTCCAGGTCATGAATGTAGGACTCTGGATGCTTTTGGACGCAGAACTTTTCAAGCTTCTATGCTTTCAGCTAGGATCAGCTCATATATCCTATATATGGGAATGTTCCTCAAAGAAATCACAGGAGACTTGGAACTTATGAGCCCATTTCTCTCAGATGATAAGAGACAAGACTTTCTTACTCTGGTTAAGCATGCTCAGTATGTCTCTAAGTTTGTCAATCGTGCAGCCTTTGACTGCTTCGAATGCATCAGCAGAACTTCTGCTATTGCCATTGGCGCACGACGGATTGCCTGGTTACAGGCATCAGACTTGGAGACTTGGGTACAGGACAAGATAGGCAACATTCCTTGCACAGGAGAGAATGTCTTTGGCAAGAACTGGCAGGAGAAGGCTAACGAGTTAGATGCTGACAATTCTACCTTAGATAGATTGTCAAAATCTACAGCCACTCCAGCCAAAAGGAAGCCTTATAAAAAAAAAACCTCTTTTAGCAAAAAGAGGAAGTTTTATCCTTCCTATACCCACCAGACTCAGACTCCAGATCAGGTTGCCCAAAAGGGACAACAAAAGAAACCAAAAGGCCCGAGAGCTCAACTAGCTCTCCAGGTTCAGCCCCCTCAAGGGCTTTGACTCCTTCCTACAGAGCTTTGCCTTCCTGCCTCTGAGGGGTCCTCAACCCCCAATATTCCCGGCAGGTTATGCCACTTTGTCAACAGATGGCATCAAATAACAGCAGAAGATTGGACTTTGTCCATTGTAGGGGAGGGGTACAAACTTCATTTTCACAGCTTACCCCCTCCTACAATTCTAAAGCAGTTCAATTCACAAACCTCTGCAGACAATCTGCTAGATCACGAAGTCTCCACACTCCTTGCCCAAGGGGCAATAGAGGAAGTACCCATTCTTCAACAGGGTGCAGGGTTCTACTCCCCCTATTTTCTTATTTCAAAGAAAACAGGAGGACACAGACCCATTCTAGACCTCAGAGAACTGAACAAATATTTGTTTCGAGAGAAATGCAAAATGATTTCTCTGGGAACTCTTCTGCCATACCTTCAAAGCCAGGACTGGCTTTGCTCTCTAGACTTAAAGGATGCATACACTCACATTCTTATCCATTCAGATCACAGGAAATTTTTACGTTTCCTTTTCAGGGGAAGACATTTCCAGTACAGGGTTCTTCCTTTTGGTCTGGCTTCAGCACCCTAATACAACCAGAAAATGGTTAGACTACACGAAAGCCCACATGACTACCAGTTACCTGTACCACCCACATGAATACACGCACAATATCCATTCGAGCTTTGAATATTGTATATAGTTAAAGTATATATATAATATAATGTTGACTGTACATAGTTATCCCTGTTATTCCATGTTATATATGCCCCTGTTCTCTGTAAGCTCAATGTTGCCTGTATGCATTGCAGTATATTTTGTTCAATGTACACCGCGCTGATTATAATAGCGCGGTATAGAAGAGATGTTAAATAAATAAATAAATAAATAAAAGGGTATTCACGAAATGCATGGCAGTAGTTGCATTTCTACGAACCCTGGGGATTTTTGTCTTCCCTTACTTAGACGACTGGCTCATCCGAGCCTCCAGTGACAAAGGCCAGCGCTGCACTGTCTCGTACAATGCGAATCCTCCAATACTTGGGATTGGTAATAAACTTCCTGAAATCTCAACTAGTTCCTTCCCAATGCCTAGAATTCAAAGGAGCCTGTCTGGATACCAGACAGGCAAGGGCTTTCCTTCCACAAGCCCGGTGTCTTCGCATAATGCAGTTAGCTTCCCAAGCAGGAGGCAAATCCTCCCTCACTACTCGGGAGCTACTGCAGTTACTGGGACACATGGCATCCACAGTTCATGTAGTCCCATATGCTCGCCTCCACATGCGAGCGGCTCAGTGGACCCTTTCCACACAGTGGACACAGGCCACGGGTCATTTGTCGGACAAAATAACAATCTCTCAATGACTAATTTTGTCCCTCCAATGGTGGCAATCATTAGAAAACCTGACAGTGGGGTCTCCTTTCCATCAACCCCTCTTTCAGGCCACCCTAACAACAGATGCATCACAGGTGGGTTGGGGAGCACACCTGAATCATCTCTCTACCCAGGGCACCTGGACTCCACAGGAGGTTGGTTTACACATAAACCTCCTGGAGTTAAGAGCAATTTATTTAGCTCTTCGAGTGTTCCACGCCCAGCTCAGCTACAAGACAGTCCTAGTCCAGATGGACAATCAGGTAGCCATGTTCTATGTGAACAAGCAGGGCGGGACAGGCTCTCTGTCATTATGCAACGAAGCTTTACGACTATGGGCCCTTGCCAGAGAGCGTCAAATTCACCTTCTAGTGGCATATCTTCCAGGCATTCAAAACCTTTGGGCAGACAAACTCAGTCGAGTCCTGCTACCTCACGAGTGGTCACTCCACCTAGACCAGGTGGCAAAATATTTCATCTCTGGGGCACTCCAGACATAGACCTCTTTGCAAGTCCACTGAATGCCAAACTTCCCCGGTTCTGTTCCAGAATTCCAGCGCACAACTGTCAGGCAAGGGTTGCCTTCCTCCTTCACTGGGGTCAGGACTTCCTTTATGCCTTCCCACCCATTCCCCTCATCCCCAAGACAGGGGTCACATGATTCTCATAGCACCACGATGGCCACGCCAAATGTGGTATTCCCTGCTTCTGCATCTCTCTCAAGCGGCACCTCTGGAGTTAGGGCATGCTCCAGATCTCCTTTCCCAGGAGAAGGGGACGCTACTATGGCACCAGCGAATCCCCAGTCCCTGCACCTCACGGCCTGGTTGTTGAAGGCTTAGACCTCCAGGATTTCAACCTGTCCCAGCAGGTAAAAGATATCCTTCAGGCTTCTAGGAAACTTTCCACAAGAAGATCTTATGCCTTCAAGTGGAAACATTTTACTATATGGTGCTCCAAGAGGGGATTAAACCCCCTGGTCATACCTTTAGAATGGATACTAGATTATCTCCTTCACTTATCAAATTCTGGGTTAAAGACCAATTCGGTAAGAGTCCATCTTAGTGCAATTGCAGTTTCTTATAAGCCTCTAAATGGACAACCAATTTTCTCTCACACACTCCTATCAAGATTTATGAGAGGCCTTTTATTAACTAAATCTCCCATCAAGCCATGGGATCTAAATCTAGTTCTAGGGCAGCTCATGAAGCCGCCTTTTGAACCTTTAGCCACTACAGCCCTTAAGTTTTAGACTTGGAAGGTTATCTTCCTGATTGCAATCACCTCTGTCCGTCACATTAGTGAATTACAAGCTTTAGTGGCTGATCCTCCTTATACTAGATTTCATCATGATAAGGTTGTTCTTCGAACTCACCCACACTTTATGCCAAAGTTGGTTTCGCCTTTTCATATAAACCAATCAATTTATCTTCCTGTATTTTTTCTGAGGCCTCACGCCTCTAATGCAGAAAGAAACCTTCATACTTTGGATTGTAAGACGGCCTTAGCCTTTTATATTCAAATAACACAGCAACATAGAAAGTCTTCGCAAATTTTGTAGCTTTTGACCCTAGTCATTTGGGACTTCCAGTCTCCAAAAGGACTTCATCTAAATGGATTTCCCAATGCATATCCTTTACTAAATGAGAATAAGGGTTTTCCTCTTAAGGACAATGTCACAGCTCACAATGTGAGAGCCATGGCAGCTTCTATGGCTAATCTCCACTCTGTGTCTATCGATGACATTTGTCGAGCAGCCACCTGGGCTTCGGTACACACCTTCACAGCCCACTACTGCCTAGATAAAGCCTCCCGTCGGGATGCCTTCTTTGACCAAGCTGTTCTTCAAAATCTCTTTCAAACCTAAACCAACTCCTACCCACCAACCCTGGTGGGATGCCAGAGATCTATGGGAGGAAGTATTCTCACCTTCGGTGTCATTTTCCTGGGGCTATCTCCCTGTCATCTTCAGCTAGGGAGTCCTCATATGTGAAGACTACATTCCTGCTTGTTCCTGGAGATAGCGTAGTTACTCACCTGTAACAGGTGATCTCCGGGAACAGCAGGAATTTAGTCCTCACAACCCACCCACCTCCCCTAGGCGTTGTCTCTTTCTCTCTATTTGTCTCTTTCCTCTCTCCCTCTATCCTTTCACTCAGCTACAAACTTAACTGAAGAGGGTCAGTTGGAAAGGCAGGAAGGCAGCGCGCATGTGCTGAGGGATGCTCCCAAAAGCATTCCTACTGGACGCTGGGGAGCGTTCCCGCGCAGGCTCCGTCGGTACCGACGATACCCATATGTGAGGACTAAATTCCTGCTGTTCCCGGAGATCACCTGTTACAGGTGAGTAACTACGCTTTGCAGGGTGTTTTGCTGAGTTTTACCGTAACTTATACACCTCTCAATTAACTGTAGATGACATGACCCTTTGTAAATGGTTAGATGAGGCAAAGTTACCAAAGCTATCTGGAGAGGCACAAGAAACACTAGATCACCCAATCTCACTGGCAGAGGTCCACTTGGCCATTTGACAGCTAAAAGGACTACAAAAGGGGACTGTTACTTCTGGAGAGAGATCTGCAATTGTGAGTATTGTGACAATGAGAGCTGTGCTGAGCCGATGGAAACAGAGGAAAACAGTGAATATGCCTTTAAGACAAGAGACAGGCAAGGTTTCCACAGGGCTAAAACTATAGCCAAACAAAAGAAGCACGTACTTGCTGAGGCTAAGCCACGCCCAAGCCCTAACATAGGTGCAGGCTTAGACTCTAATGACAACCACCTGTGCAGAGATAAGGGTGTGGTAGCTAGGAAGCAGCTTTTTAAGCCTGCTTCAGTGCAGAGAAAAGAGAGAGCAGAAGGAGGAAGGAACGAAAGAAGGAACAGGAGAGAAGGGAGACGTGGGAAGCTTAACTCCACGTGGGAGAATAGTTCCAGCAACAGAGGAAACAGTTCTTGAACCAGAGACCAGCAGATGGGTAGCTGGGAAGGTTGCTGACAAGGTGGAACTAAGTGCAGTGCAGAGTGTTCAAGAGCCGGTTCAGAGAAACCAAGCTGCCAGAAGGTGGGGGAACGCAGTTACAAACGGAGGTGACCAGAACCCAGCCAAGGGCAGAGAAGCAGAGCTGAACACAGGTGAAGCATTAAGGCAGTTGTTCCAGGTTAAGAAGCCCCACTCTCAAGACACAACCTTTTCTTACAAGGGAGAGCAGCCCTGGAAAGAACTCCTGAAGTTTCTACAAAATAGTAAGTTGGAAGGAATTACTGAGAACCCAGAAAGAGACAATTTGTAAGGCAGGAGGGCATGCAAATTGATTCTTTTGAACCAGATTCTGTTTGTGATGAATCTCCAATGGATTGTTCTTTATGCAAGAGGGAAGCTTGAAAGTTGCTAGAAAAGGACTGTGAAAAGAAGTTTTTAAGAGCAATCTTTCACCTAGCCAGGAGAATGCTAAGAGCTTCCATTAAGGTAAAGAACTTTGCTAAAACCAGAGCTTGATAAGTAAAGCAGCATTTTTGATAAATGACAAGAATTTATCTGTGCTGAATGAATGGAAAAGAAGCTGTAATACATGTGCTGAAATGTTTGCTGAAAACAGCTGCCGTGTTTAAAAGAGTTTTCAGTTCTTCAACTCCAGTTGTACTTTTGTTTCCTGTAAGCTTTTCATTTGGAGAATGATCCTTTTTGCCTGCGTTAGAATTTAATGCTCGGAAGGAAACCCAAAATAAAATTCTTGTTTTGCCTTAACAAACCCCAGTGGTCACATACTACTTTGTCTTTAAGTAAACGAAAAAGAACTACAAGTCCCAGGATTCCCTGCCAGAGACAAGGTTGCAAATCTTTATTTAAGGACAAATATGGCAGCCCTTTGCCTGTGAGCCTCTGGCCCAGGCAGGGGGTGACGACAGTATATACTTCTGGGAATTTTCTGAAAGGAATTCTTTGTATTAAAGCTAATTAATCTGTGAACCCACTATTTTTTGTTAAATCAGTCAGGGCCTAGTAGCAGCAGTTTAAGTTTAAATTTAAAACACAGAAGAGAACTTTCTGGTTACATTTCATACCCAGCAGAGAGCTTGTAGTTTTAATTTAATAGTCACTCAAGGCCTAGTATCAGCAAAGTACTTTTACATTAAATTTAAAACACAGAATAGAGCTTTCTGGTTAAATTTGAAACCCAGCAGAGAGCTGTAGTTTAAATTGAATAGTCACTCAGGGCCTAGCATCAGCAAAGTACTTTTACTTTAAATTTAAAACACAGAAGAGAGCTTTCTGGTTTAATTTGGAACCCAGCAGAGAGCTTGTAGCTTAAATTTAATAGTCATTCAGGCCTAGCATCAGCAAAGTACTTTTAGTTTAAATTTAAAACACTGAAGAGAGCTTTCTGGTTAAATTTAGAACCTAGCAGAGAGCTTGTAGTTTAAATTTCATAATAAGTTAGAGCCTAGCAGCAGCAAAGAGCTATAATTTAAATCAAATAAGAATATAGCTTAACTCAGCAGCACAGGACAGGGTACTGTGTAGCAGCCTTCTTTTAATAAGTGTTATTTCCCTCCCTCCCTCCCCTCCACCCACCCCTGGGATAATCGTAGCTTTATAGGTACTTACACATCTTAAAAGACAGGGGGTGCTCTCAGTTGAAGCTCATTAACCAAATCAGTCATACACTAAGGACCTGAGATTAATTAAGTTTCAGGTGAACAAGGTATATTAAACGTATTAGGTACAGTTTTATTGGTATAAATATCCATAGCAACCCTTAGGAAGTAAAGAACTTAAAGATCTTAAAAAATCCTTAAAACTAAGATGCAGACAGCAGTCCAGCAGCGAGATGGGGGCTTTCTAGTCTTTTGCATTGAGTGTTACATGAATGATTTTCTCCCAGTTGGTGAGAGGTCTTACGTGTGCACTAGGTACAAGGAGCTCTTTGCTCTCAGGGAACAAGTCCATTCTCTAGAGGCTAGAGTAGCAGACTTGGAAAACATAAGAAAGACAGAGAGGTACATAGACAAGACCTATAGGGATATAGTCCTAAAGTCCCACCTCCAGCCTGGCAGCATCCCTGTTGCCATGGAGGAGAGAGGTCACGTGACAGGAGAGCTTCACCCTGGTGTGGCAGGAAGTGATCCTGTAACAAGGACCTGTCCTCCAGGTGATGTAAAACCCTCTCGCACCGAGGAAGTTTCTTCAGGGCCATGTGCCCATGAGGGAAGGGATAGGACAGCCGTTATAGTTGGTGATTCGATCATTAGGCATGTAGATAGCTGGGTGGCTGGTGGACGTGAGGATCGCCTGGAGTCTGCTGTCTTGGTACATGTTGGTACCAATGACATAGGAAAATGTGGTAGGGAGGTTCTGGAGGTTAAATTTAGGCTTTTAGGTAGGAAGTTGAAATCCAGAACTTCCAGGGTAGCGTTCTCTGAAATGCTTCCCGTTCCAAGTGCAGGACCCAAAAGGCAGGCAGAGCTCCGGAGTCTGAATGCATGGATGAAACAATGTTGCAGATATGAGGGTTTTGGATTTGTTAGGAACTGGGGAACATTCTGGGGAAAGGAGGGGCTCTTCCGAAGGGATGGGCTTCACCTTAACCGGGATGGAACCAGGCTGCTGGCATTAACCTTTAAAAAGGAGATAGAGCAGCTTTTAAACTAGATAATAGGGGAAAGCCGACAGTCGCCCAAGAGCGGATGGTTCGGAAGAATGTATCCTTGAAGGATACTACCAAAAGCAGAGAGGTTCCAAAAAACAGAAAAGTAGCCCAAATGCCCTCGAGTATGGAGCAGACAGAGCTTAAAGATCCCAAATTACCCATGTCTACCAATAGCCAAATTAATATGAATAAAATACAGTCTCTAAAATGCTTGTATGCAAGTGCTAGAAGTCTAAAAAATAAGATGGGAGAGTTAGAATATATAGCACTAAATGAGAGGTTAGATATGATTGGAATATCAGAGACATGGTGGACGGAGGACAACCAGTGGGACACTGTGATACAGGGGTACAAACTATATCGTAATGATAGAGCTGATCAAATTGGTGGAGGGGTTGCGCTCTATGTTAGAGAGGGCATTGAGTCACAAAGGATTAAAGTTTTTCAGGAAACAAAATTTGCTGTAGAATCTCTATGGATTGAAATTCCATGTAAAAAGGGGAAGGCGGTGGCAGTGGGGGTGTACTATCGGCCGCCTGGCCAGAATGAACAAATGGATGATGAAATGCTCAAAGAAATCAAGGAAGCTAACAAAAGTTACAGCGCGGTAATAATAATGGGTGATTTCAATTACCCCGGTATCGACTGGGTCAGTGTCACGGCAGGACATGCTAGGGAGATAAAGTTCCTAGATGAAATAAATGACTGCTTCTTGGAGCAGCTGGTTCATGAACCAACCAGAGGGGAAGCCATATTAGACCTAGTCCTTAGTGGAACACCAGATCTAGTGCAAGAGATAAGGGTGTTGGGGCCACTTGGCAATAGTGATCATAGCATGATCGCCTTTGATTTAATTAGTGGAGGAGGGATAGTAAGGAAATCCACAGTATTACCTTTTAACTTTCGAAAGGGAGACTATGATAAAATGAGGAAAATAGTTAAGAAAAAACTAAAAGGAGCAGTTGCAAAGGTTAAAGACTTACATCAAGCTTGGGTGTTGTTGAAAAATACTATCTTGGAAGCCCAGACCAGCTGTATTCCATGCTTTAAGAAAAGTGGAAGGAAATAAAATAAATAAATAAATAAAATAAGTCCAAAAAACTGCCAGCATGGTTTAAAGGTGAGGTCAGAGAGGCTGTTGTTGCCAAAAAAGCATCTTTCAGGAAAAGGAAAAAAGAGCCAAACGACAAAACCTGGAAACAGCACAAGCATTGGCAAGTCAAATGCAAGGCATTGAAAAGCAGGCAAAGGGAGAATTTGAGAAAAAGCTTGCTGCGGAAGCAAAAACCCGAAATAAAGATTTTTTCAAGTACATTCATAGCAAAAAACCTGTGAGTCAGTCAGTTGGTCCATTAGATGACAGAGGAGTTAAATGGGCACTAAGAGGCGACAAGGCGATAGCGGAGAGACTGAATGAATTCTTTGCTTCAGTCTTTACTGAGGAAGATGTAGGGATGTTACCCATAACTGAAGTGGTATTTAAAGGTGCGGAAGAATTGAAGGAAATATCGATATATCGGGAAGATGTATTACAACTATTAGATAAACTGAAGAGTAGCAAATCACCTGGGCCGGATGGTATACATCCAAGGGTGTTGAAAGAACTGAAATATGAGATGGCAGACCTGCTATTAGTAATCTGTGAACTATCATTAAAATCATCTCTAATTCCTGAAGATTGGAGGATCGCCAATGTAACACCAATTTTTAAAAAGGGTTCCAGGGGTGATCTGGGAAACTACAGACCGGTGAGCCTCACGTCAGTACCAGGAAAAATGGTAGAAACCATCATAAAGAATAAAATTACTCAGCATGTAGATAGTCATGGCCTAATTGGAGACAGCCAACATGGCTTTAGACAAGGAAGATCTTGTCTTACTAATCTGTTATGTTTTTTTGAAAGTGTGAATAAACAGGTGGACAAAGGTGAGTCGGTTGATATAGTGTATCTGGACTTTCAGAAAGCCTTTGACAAGGTCCCTCATCAGAGACTTTTGGCAAAACTAAAGAGTCATGGGATAGGAGGCAGTGTACTTCTGTGGATCAAGAACTGGTTAAAAGATAGAAAGCAGAGGGTTGGGCTAAATGGCCAATTTTCCCAATGGAGAAAGGTGAATAGTGGTGTACCCCAGGGATCTGTACTGGGTCCGCTGCTATTTGACATATTCATAAATGACTTGGAAAGTGGAATAACGAGTGAGGTTATCAAATTTGCAGATGACACAAAACTAGTTAAAGATGTTAAAACCCAAGAGGATTGTGGAAAATTGCAAGAGGAGCTTGATAAATTGGAAGACTGGGCATCAAAATGGCAGATGAAATTTAATGTGGACAAGTGCAAAGTTATGCACATAGGGAAGAACAACCCAAACTATGGTTACACAATGCAAGCTTCCACATTAGGAGCCACCACCCAGGAAAAAGATTTAGGCGTCATTGTGGATACCATGTTAAAACCCTCGGCCCAGTGTGCAGCGGCAGCCAAGAGAGCAAATAGAATGCTAGGTATCATAAGGAAAGGAATGGAAAATAAAACAAAAGATATTATAATGCCTCTATATCGTTCCATGGTGAGACCGCACCTTGAATATTGTGTGCAATTCTGGTCGCCGTATCTTAAAAAGGATATAGCGTTATTAGAAAAGGTTCAGAGAAGAGCCACCAAAATGGTAAAGGGGATGGAAGGATACTCCTATGAAGAAAGGCTAAAAAGGTTAGGGCTCTTTAACCTGGAAAAGAGACGGCTGAGGGGAGATATGATAGAAGTCTATAAATTAATGAACGGAGTTGAATGGGTAAACGTAGATCGACTGTTTACGTTATCAGAATATAGAAAGACTAGGGGACATGCAATGAAGCTACAGGGTAAACTATTTAAGACTAATAAAAGAAAATATTTCTTCACTCAACGTGTAATCAAACTCTGGAATTTGTTACCAGAGGATGTAGTAAAGGCTGTTAGTGTAGCTGGGTTTAAAAAAGGTTTGGACAAGTTCCTGAAGGTCCATAAACCATTATTAAGAAGGGACCCAGGATATCAATGCTTGACCCAGTACAAGCTTTGCGCAACCTGTGTCTTTTGGGGAAACTGCTAGGTATGTATGACCTAGATTGGCCACTGTTGGAAACAGGATACTGGGCTTGACCCAGTATGGCATATCTTATGTTCTTATGTTTTTAAAACGCTAAGGCGGTGGGCCCTGATTTTCTCCTGGCTGAGGTATACAAAGCAATGCCAGATCTGGTTGCCCCAGTGTTACTGAAGGTTTTTAATGACATCTTGTCCCAAAGAAGCTTACCCAGCTCTATGTATCAAGTGTCCATAACAGTGATTTCTAAAGAGGGGAAAAACCATTTGCTCTGTAGTAGTTTTGCCCTATATCTTTAATTAATATAGACTATAAGATCTTCTCAAAGATTCTCTCGGCTTGCCTAGAAAAGAATCTCAGAGATCATGCGCCCGGACCAAACTGGTTTTGTTAGGGGATGTTATGGTTTTGAAAACATTCAGTTCAGCCTGAGACGCATTTCGGGGAACTTTGCCATCCTCTCCCTGGATGCCGAAAAAGCATTTGACAAGGTGGAATGGCGATACTTACTGACAGTTCTAGAATACTTTGGGTTTGGACCTGCCTTTAGACAATGGATTGCAGCCCTCTATAAGGCTCCTTTAGCTCAGTTCAGGTGAATGGGTTCTCCTCCCCTTCATTTGAGTTGGGATGGGGGATGCGACGGGGCTGTCCTCTTTCCCTGCTACTTTTTGCCATGGCAATTGAACCTCTGGTGGTCTAAATGAGGAAATCTGCCTTGATCACTGGTGTGTCCTTAAGAGGCCAACTTCATGTGGTTTCTCTGTACATGAACGACACTAATTGTTTTGCAAAACCGTTTGTCACTCTGCCCACCATAGCTGATCTTTTAAGGATATTCTCTAATATCTTGGGATTTACCATGAACACTCATAAATCGGTGCTCCTCCCATGCTTGACCACCTCGGGGGTGTCTAAGATTCCGAACACCCATGGCTTCTTGAAGGTATCACAATTTTGATACTTGGGTATCAATATCCCACAAAACCTGTGTGATCTGTATGTACTTAACTATAAACCATTGCTACAGTCTGTGAACAGGGATCAATTTAGCTGGCACTCTCTCTTGGCTGGGGCGGGTACACACGATCAAGATGCTGCTGTTACCAAAACGTTCTTTTTTGTATTTCTCCAACTACCTATATATCACAAGAGCTTTATTTTCAATGCTCCATCAATTACTGATGAGGTTTATATGGCAGGGACTTCGTCCCCAGGTTAGCTGTCTTACTTTAATATGCATAAACCAAAGATTCTGACAACTATTACGACCTATAAATAAATTTTTGTCGGAGCTAGTCATCAAAGTGTACAGAAGTGTTCTATGCACCACTGTGACTTCTACCTTTTATTTTTTAATATTCAGAGTAAAACTTCACACTTAGCTTTTGTTGATAGCTTTTGTTGATCAATTGTAGAAAAAGCTCAAATTGATAACGCCAGGCAAACAAATGATGACGTGCCACAAGTTTCGGGTTTGTTCCAAAATTGCTAACAACCCTGCTTCAGGTCCATCAAATACCGGCAAGTCCAACGCTTCTTTAATGAAAACAAAATCAAGGGCATGTCTTGCCTTATGTGCTTCGGCGTCTGACGTCAATCCCATCAGGAGACCACTAGCTGTCAATCAAATTCAAAGTCATTGCACCCAATAGGAAGATCCCACTGACAAGGGAACCCCTTTTTTTCGGGAAACAATGTAAATATGGATAATATTGCCTAAATGATGGTATGCCAATCAATTTGTGCATTTAGACCCTTAGGGATAACTGTATTTAGCAGGTAAATCCATTTCTGCTCACGCAGCTGCAATCGTTGCTCACGATCCCCTCCCCTTGGGTCCGCAGGTACAAAGTCCAAAACACGCCAATACAGCGAATTAAAATCATGAAGATGTTGTACACAGTGTTCAACCATAGGAGCTGAAAGTGTTTTCGTCCGCAATTTTGAAGCATGTTCTGAAAGGCGAATTTTGACGGATCGCTTAGTACGTCCCACATAATATAACATGCATGGGCAAACGATTAGGTATACCACATAAGCAGAGGAACAATCCGTATACCATGTAGATGAATACATTTTTGATGTATGAACATCGATCCATTCGATACCAGGTAACACCAAAGTGCAATAAGCACAGGTTTCACAAGGGAAATGTCCCCTAACCTCATGATTGTAAATGGGACGATCAAGCCGATGAGTTCTCTTCATTATTAAGTCCCTGAGGTTCGCTTTTCGTGAATATGCTATTTGCAGAGTTTTATCGCGGAAACAGGGGTGAAGCCTCAATATGGGCCAGAAATGATGCAATAGTTTTACCACCTTTATCATATCTCTAGTGTGCGGAAAAATCCCCGTAATCGTATCCTCAGCTGCCCGAGGTCCCACTGGAGTGAGGAGCCATTCACGATGCATGTGTCTGGCCCTTTTATAAGCCTTCTTAATCACTGGTAAAGGGTAGCCCCTCTGAACTAAATGCAACTTTAAATTCTCAGCATGAAGACAAAACTCCTGCAAAGTTGAACAATTGCGGTGAAGCCATAAAAATTGTCCAAATGGCAACCCCTGTTTCAACGCTGTCGGGTGAAAGCTGTCATAACGGAGTAATGTGTTTCGTTGCACAGGCTTACGATATAAGGTCGTCTCAAAGCCAGAAGCAGTTAAATAGACTGCAATATTCAAAAATTGTAAGCTGAAAGGATCCACCTGTGGAGTAAACGGAATACTAGCCTTATGAGTATTAAGTCTTTGTATGAAAAGATCCAATTTTATTCTTGTACCAGTCCAAAGGAAAAAGACATCATCAATAAATCTTTTCCAAAAGGGAACAAAGCAAAACGCTGGGTCAGAATACACATAAGTAGTCTCAAAATTAGTCATATAAATAGTTGCTATCGATGGGGCAACAGTTGCTCCCTTCGCTATCCCCAATTTTTGCTGATAGAATTGTTGTTGGTACAGAAAAAAATTGTTATTTAAAACTAAATCCAACAAATCAAGCAGAAAAGTTCTTGGAATCCGGTCCGGTAAGTCCAGAGGATAATCAGACAAACAAAAAATGGCCTCACCTTGATCTATATTCGTGTAAAGTGATTGCACATCAAGGGACACTAAATAATTGTATGAGCCCACATCAGTACATGACATCAATTTATTCAAAAAATCCCCTGTATCCTTAATATAAAACTCAACTTTTGCCGCAGTAGGTTGCAAAAAAATGTCACAGAATTTGGAAAGTGGTTCAAGTAGAGAGTCCCTACAAGATACGATTGGTCTACCTGAGGGGGGGGGGGGGGTCATACAGAGTTTTGTGAATTTTGGGGACCAAATAAAAAACTGGGATCTTGGGATGCTTTTTTAACAAAAATTCTAACTCCTGTTTGGTAATCCAATTATGGTAATATGCATAAGAAACCAAAGATTGGACCTGTTTTTTAAGATCTTCTGTGGGGTCCATAGATAGACAAACATAATTCGTCCGATTGTTTAAATGGACTTCCATTTCCCTCTGATATTGTTCTACAGACAGAACCACTGTCACACACCCCTTATCTGCCCTTCTAATGATAATGTCCATATCAGCAAGTTCTTTTAAGGCTTGATGTTGATCTTTAGATAAATTGGAATAGACATACGATTTCCGCTGTTCTAATTTGTGCAATTGTTGTAAAACCAAGTCCTGAAATGTCGAAATGGTACGATCTGGTATTCCCAGGGGTAACCATCTGGAAGGATTTCTTACCAATGAACTTTCAACCTCATTAGGAATTCCAGAAAAATATTGTATCACACGCAGTTTTCGAAAAAACCTATAGAGGGCCATCCTAGAGGTAAAACCATCATATTGTGGAGTGGGCACAAATGAAAGACCCAACTCCAAAACTTGCAGCTGGGACGGGTCAGAGATCTCCCCGACAAGTTGATGACTGACGATTCTTGGTTCCGGATCGGGTGTCTGGTCCCTCCCAAAAATCCTGCTGGTAATTTCTGCGAGACCGCCGACTCCTAAATTTATGGCCCTGATAGCGCTCAATGCTAGTGGAGTGCGATCTAGCAGTGTCTTGTGCTCCGGAACCACTCGCGTCAGTGTCTGTGGAATCATCAGAACCTACCTCAAAAGAAACTTTTTTACCAAAACCAGGTTTCTTCATAGAAGGCCACTTGTACACACAATCATTATCATAGTCCGATTTATCTCTCTTAAACTTACGTATCTTTAAACTACGTACATGCCCCAAGTGCCTGGGAGACACTGGACTCCCGACTTCAAACTCTACTATGGGTGCGCCTGCATACGTATTTCTCACTTTTGGGTGACCAACTCTGGATCCTCCTGGCTGGCTACAAAAGCGGCTTGGGTAGATCAGATTCCTTTGATAGCCACCCTATTCACCTGTTTCAATGGAAAAGAAGCTGGTCCACTCTTACCTTCTTATTGGTCCAATGTAGCGTGCTTGGCAATTTTTGTGCAAGAGATCTCATCTATCACTGTAATTCTCTCCATATATGCCCATAGGGTCCTTCCCCTTTGATTGTGACTTTAGTAAGCAATTCTGCATGGGGGCAGTTCTGAGACATTTAGCATCACTCTTTGAGCAATCGTCTTGTCTCACCAAGTCATGTGTGAATCGGGTACTGGGTATACCAGTTTCCACGTTTCAATACTCTCAGCTTCAACATTGCTTTGGTAAACTGGTGATAATCTCGGTAGGCACTCGCTCTCCCAGAGTTTGGGAGCGAATACTATTTGATTCTCAACGGTCAAAGGTGCTACTAGCTCGCCTGTACAAGGCGGCAGCTATGGATGCTTCAGATGGCGATACTTATCCAGCCTTTTGGAAAAATTGGGATTTGGATCTTCCGAACAAATCAGATGACTTCTGGCTGGAGGTGTACCAATAAATGCATAAATGCTCTATCTCACTTTCATTAGTCAATACACAGTTGAGAATTCTTTATTAGATATCGGTGGTTCCCAATGATTTATACCAATGGGGGAGGTCAGATGATTTTGTTTGTTGGAGATTATGCAGTCAACAAGGTACCTTTTTCCATATGCGATGGAAGTGTCTGAAAATACAGATATTTTGGACACAAGTTTACAGTCGTATCACGCGTACTCTGCGGATTGATTTTCTTTTTGAGCCGGAGACTTGTGTGTTTGGAGTTTTCCTAGATGACGCCTTGCCAGTGGAATCCCAGTGCTTGATTAGTGGCTTGCTATTGGCAGCATGTTCTGTTATTAGTCACTTCTGGAAAAGAACCATGGCCCCCCTCTCTAGCAGAATGGATGATGAAAGTATGGGACATATATAAGATGGAGAAGCTTACAGCTGATCTAAGAGGATAGCTAAACCAACTAGTGTGCCTATGGCCACGATTTTTACCAGTGTCTGAGTGAGCATGGGTGTGACCACAGCTGCTGAATGGTGATCCATAGCCTTGTACCTATACTAAAGTGGCCATTTAGATAGTTCACATTCGTCATGTAGACTCAATGCTCCCTCCAATGTTTGAGGTTCAGCAGGAGGTCTGTCTAGAGTTAGGGGAGTGTAAAATGCAGGGGGTGGGTGAGAGGAGGGAGTGAGGGGGTTCGGAAGGGCGAGTGGGAGGGGATGTGAAGGAAGAGTGAGTCATGCTAGTAAGAGGTTCTGTCAGTTTCCCTTAAACCATTGTAAGATGGCCTGTTCCCTTAGAAGGTGTACTCTGCATCTGGAATGGGGGCTGGGACCATTTATTGTGGGTCTTAAGGTCAGCTCTCCTCCTGATGTTGCCTAATGGGGAGGATTTGTAGGGTCTCATCAGAGAGGGAGGGTAGAACATTTAGGACAACATGTTTAGGATATTTGTGTGTTTTTGTCTTGCTTCTTTCTTTACTTCCTTCTATCTCTGATACTGATTTTTTCCTTTCAGCTTTCTTCCTAAGGCTCTATCAACTCAGATTTCATCCTTACTTCTTACTATCCCTTCCTCAGTCTCCAACTTTTTCGCTTCGCCTACCTACTACTTTTATTCCCCATCTCTCTCTCTACTTCCCCAGCCTTTTATTCCCCAGTGTTTATCTAACTCTCTGTTTCCAGCATCTCTCCTCCCCATCTAATGCCTCCACCCTTTACCTCACCCTATCCCCCCATGTTCAGCATTTCCCATCTCATTCCCATCTACCCTGCCCTCTCACGTCCAGCATCTCCTCTCTCTCCTGTATTCCCCTACCCTGTGTCCAGCATCCCCCCTTTTTCCCCTATCCTACTGTCCAGCATCTGCGCCTTCTCTTCCCTATCCCCTACCCTGTGTCCGAGAGGCTAAAAAAGTTAGGGCTCTTCAACCTGGAAAAGAGACGGCTGAGGAGAGTTATGATAGAGGTCTATAAATTAATGAATGGAGTGGAACGGGTAAACAGATCGATTGTTTATGCCATCAAAATATAGAAAGACTAGGGGACATGCAATGAAGTTACAGTGTAACCTATTTAAAAGGCTAATAAGAGAAAATATTTTTTCACTCAATGCATAATCAAACTCTCGAATTTGTTACCGGAAGATGTAGAAAAAGTTGTTAGTGTAGCTAGATTTAAAAAAAGGTTTGGATGGGTTCCTGGAGGAAAGGTCCATAAACCATTATTAAAGGGGACCCAGGAAATCAACTGCTTGCCCCAATACAAGCATTGTGGAACCTGTGTCTTTCGGAGAAACTGCTAGATATGTGTGACCTATATTGGGCACTGCTGGAAACAGGATACTGGACTTGATGGACCTTGGTCTGACCTAGTATGGCATATCTTATGTTCTTCTCCTGCCCCCTCTCTCACCCCACCTTCCATGTGTCCAGGATCTCCACCCTCTCTCTCCCCCCCCCCCATCCACCTACCCAATGTCCAGCATCTCATCTCTTCCTATCTCCCCACCCCGTTTCTAGCATCTGTCTTCCATCCCCTTATCCCATGACCAGCATCTGCCCCCTACCTCCATATCGCACCCACTCACCCTATGTCTAATATCTGCCCTTCATCCATGTCCAGAGTCCGCCTCTGGCCTCCTACCCTGTCTCCATCATTTGCCTTCTGCCTTCTAACCTGTGTACATCTGCTTTCCCCCCCATCTAATGTCCAACTTCTTCCCTCTGTCCTCCTACTCCATGTCTACCATCTCCTGTCTCATTTACTCCCTTCCCCCACTGCTGCATCTCCCAACAACTTCAGTGGTGGTGTCAATTAAAGCATGGGAATCTTTGCAACTCTTGCATGCTTCAAATGCCTTTCTAGTACCACTGCCTCTGATGCAAAAAGTATGCCTCAGAAGGGAGTGTGACCACACAGGACCTTCGTAGCATGCAGGAGTCGCAAAAACTGCCTGCAGTTAACTTTTTCTTTTTGCCTGATGCACACGCCACTGCTACCACAGACCTACTGAGAAACAGTGGCGGTTGGGGGAGAGGCTTGACAACTTTTTTTTTGTTTTATTTTTAAAGGCCCTATCCAGTAGACCTATGCACTATAAACATGAAATACCAGAGGCAAGAATCTGAATATAACATATACCAAGATAGGATCCACTTGTTTCAAGCACTTTTTGAAGCTGGATATTATGTAAGGCTGGCTTAGATCATGGATTCACAGTGCTAAGCTTCATGACTGCTGTTGTATGTAATGCTAAGCTGTTTTATCTAGAGAAGCTACTTTACTATATAATATGTGCTACACCCAAACACTAGCCACATAGTGCCACTGAAAATCCATTGATAGGGGACTTATGCATTTATCAGCAGCCTAAAATTGACCAAAAGGTGACATTTTACTTACTAGTTAATGTCCCTTCCTTGAAGTCTTGCTAGACCAGTCCAGACAAGTGAGTTGTGTTCCCCTACCAGCAGACTGGTGGAGACAAAGAACCAATGAAAAGCCAGGTTTTATTGACATCACTCTCATGCCTCTATTTGCCTAAGCCACCAGAGGTCCCTTCAGTATTCATCCCAAAGCACATGGGAGATACATAGCAAGCCTCACACAACCTTAATTGTGGGCAACAATGAGCAATCAACAGGAGAGAACTAGGTACAGAAAAATAAAAACAAAAGGTTGTCAGCAAAAGATGAACCTGCAGAACCCATAGCGGATCCAAGGGTCAACATTAGATCCATTTTGAGGTGACCCCAGGAGTGCAGAATCAACTGAACTGCCTCCTGACTCAACTTGCACGCTCCAGAATTCAGAGAGTGCCGACAGAGGAAGTCCATTTCCACAATGCCCACTCCAGCAAAGTGCTGGGCCAACAAGGTTAGGAAGGTCTTCTCTGCCCAGGCAAACAGAAGATCCATCTCCATAGCCTCCCCGGAAATCCTTATGCCACCTTGACGACAGACATAGACCACCGCCATAATGCTGTCTGAAAACACTCGGACCGCCTGCCCCTTGACTAGGGGCCAGAAACGCGGAAGACCCAACTGGATGACCCCTTGCCTCGAGGCAGTTGATGGACCACACCGCTTTCCCATGGTTCCAATGGCCCTGAGCCATACTGTCTTGGCAATGGGCTCCCCAGCCCGAGAGACTGGCATCCATTATCAGTAGGATCCAGGAGAAATCGTTCAGTGGTATGCCCTTCCCACTACAGGCTGGCCTTAATAGTCAATGGGAGCGGAAGCCTGCACTCAAACTCCTGAGAGCTTGGGGACCATCGAGTCAACAAGGACCACCGGAGCGCACATGCCCACGGCACTCTCTCTATAGTCACTGCCATCAATCTGAGGAGCTGAAGATAATCCCAGAATCTGGGGGCCTGCTGCACACAGAACAGCACCAGGCAATCCAATAGTCTTCTGAACTTCTCCTCTGGTAGAAAAGCTCTGCCCACTCGAGTGTCAAAATGTGTTCCCGGAAACTCCAAGGATTGGGAAGGCAAAAGCTGGGTCTTTCTGTGATGGATCACCCAGCCGAGGCTTTCCAAAAAGACCACCACTTGGGATGCCACCCGAAATGTTTCTGACAGGGAATGGGCTTAGATGAGCTAGTCATCCATATAGAGATGGACACAGATCCCTTGGTGCTGCAGTGCCACAACTGCCACTTCAATAACCTTGGAGAATGACTTTGGGGCAGTGAATAGCCCAAAAGGGAGGGTGGTGAACTGATAGTAAGAGCCAAGCATGACAAACACAGATACTACTGCTAATCTGCCCAGATCCAGAGAAGCCAAGAATTCCCCTCAGCGCACTGCTTGAATAATGGAGAGCAAGGTTTCCATTCGGAAGCATAGGACATGCAAGCACTCATTAACCCTCTTGAGGTCCAGAATGGGCTGGAAGGAACCATCCTTTTTTTGGCACCACAAAATAGATGGAGCATCTCCTCTTGGATAAGGCTCCCCAACCCCAGAGGGCATAGCTGCCATAGACCCCCTAAATGATGAAGGGTGGCTCACAGCATGGTTGCCAGAGCCCCTGGCTGGCTGAATATCCAGACCCAAAGCACCATCCATCAGCTCCTGCACTGAGGTAGTAAGGGTGGACTAACTGCATCCCCCAGTTGAGAGGGGGAAAGCAGGCCCTCCAAGGGCGACTCAGAAGCTGCCATGCAGGAAGGGCAGAGTCCAGAATCCAAGGATGAGGATCCTCACTTGCAACAGGTCAAACGCCGTTTCTTGGAAGAAGAAAGAGAGTTAGGGTAAGTATCACAAGAGCACACACTAAGGCTGTGTCGGCCAGCAAGCTTTCTTTATCTTTATTTGCATCATTTGATATACCGCCAATTACCGAAGTGTCATGGCAGTTTACAATAAAAAGTTGCAACTGCGTTTACTGAGCTTTTATGTTACACACATTAAAGGCATTAGGGAAGGAGTGAGCATTGGAGCCGCTTGGGCAGAGTGTGCATCAAGACGGCGTGACCACCAGGTGCGCAATTGGCAAAAAACGTTACTAATGCATGCAGAAAATGAAGAAACCCACACACAGTGTCAATGGTCGCTAGCAGTCCACCCCGAATTGCGCCCCACAGACACAGAACCGGGAGCCCCCAACAAGGACAAGGATGAGGTCAAGCCTTGGTACTCACCTCAAGAGCCTCAGGTGGGGGATTCATGCTGAACTCAGCTCTACTTCCCTGAAAGCTGTTTCACTGACTGTCTGTGCAGTTCTGTGTGTGAGGTGGCTGGCAGCAGATAATCTTCAGGAGACAGCAGGGGAGACAGAGGAGGAGGGAGGGGGCATTGAGGTAGTGTGAGACTGCTGCACTCTTCCGGATCCTTCCAAATACATCCAATTTGTGGCTGTTCAACAGGCCCTTATCACGATAAAGACATGGAGCTGAACTAATTTTTCCTCCTCTTATGGCTACCAAAAAGACTGCAGTCTAGTGGAGCCTCCCACATCATGCTCAACTGAGACAGTCACCTTTTTGTACTCAAGGTGGTTGTTCATGAGCGTTCACGAGAGTTTAATCAATCTCTTTTCCTCTACAGAGAGGAGAAAATCTATCCACCATCTGTTGGAGACAAAGAATTATTGAAAGGACCTCTGGTGGCTGAGGCGAATAGAGGTACAAGAGTGATGTCATTAAAACCTGGGCTTTTCATTGGTTCTTTGTCTCCACCAATCTTCTGGTAAGGGTGAAATAGACTAAACGCAGCTAATAACAGCTCTCTCTCACACCCACAGAAGGAAGACGAGTCAGACAGACTAGAATGCAAACAGAATCTTTTATTGTGTGCACACAGTCTCAGGGACAGAGCCGGCCACCCTGAACAAAAGATCTGAGTTCCCTCTCCACGTCATACATTGTCTTATATACAGTATATTTTCAAGCTCATTCTACTTTCTGATTCGCCTCAGGTATCTTTTGTCCACCAATCAGTAGTCCCTGGGGGGGTAAGGTGGGCTATCATAAAGCATTCTCAGTGACCTGTCCAAACTGGTATTCTCTGATCTGCTGTTAGCTAGGGGAGAGGGTATTGTGCTTAGGTTCGTTGCACTGTAGCAGCTTTGGCTTGGGGGAGGTGCCTGCTGAGATCTCTGTGTTCCCGTTTAACAAGCTGATCCTTATGTAAAAGCTGCATGGCTGGGGGGGCAGCTACCTTCCCGGCTGCCTCACTCCCCCCTCTTTTAGGTGTGACCTCAACCTACCGGTTGAGGGCACCATCACAGGTGGCAAACTGCAGAGGAGTGCATTGGGATAGGGCCATGACAGTGGTAGCCGTTTTGCGCTCTACTAGGGTGTCGAGGGCGGTGGTTATGAAACGGTGCAGAATGGGGATACAACATGGTAAGAGGGCACATACCAGGAGGAGGAGAATAACTCTGAAAACTAGGGTTTTAAGGCCTCCTAACCAACCAAACCATTTGACGAACCAACCCGTTCCTAATCCCAAGGACGGGTCTGAGATGTGTTTTGCTAGGTCCCGTAGGTCTTGGATAGAGCGTTCAATGGACACGCTCTCATCAGTGAGGTTAAAACAACACATACCTTCAAAGTCCTCACATCCATGGTTGAGGCGTAAAAGTAGGTAGTCTATGGTCATTCTATTCTGTAGGATAGCTGTACGTAGGCCGGACAGCTCGTGATTCATGGTAGCTAATACCGTTGAGGTCAGATTAAGGGATTTGGCTAGAGAACAAGCAAGTCGGCTTATCTCCAAAGAGTTATGTAGGGCCAAACCAGGTGTTCCAAGGATTGATAGTGACAGCCCAAGGACTGTCCCATCACTGTAGGGCTCTACATTTGAGTTGCAGGTCGAGGGCATAGGGACAGAGCGGGGATTTCTGGGGGGGTGGACCCTAGTGGTACGGGGTATATGAAGGAAGGCTGCAGTTGTGAGCCTACCAAATGTACATGGACCTCCGGTGGCATTGGCGGGGACATAAGTATACGCTATCTCACCACAAACTAAAAACCAACCTAAGGGAAGATACATTTCGGAATATGCATAGGATACCTTAGTTACAGAGTTGCATGATAACACAGTATTCGAGACATTGAACCCCCCTTTCTTGGCATTTACAAAAAAGATATTCATAGCTCGTTGTCCCCCCTTCTTAAGGCCCTCCAGGAGCGCAGTCCAGAAACGAGTGAGAGCCAGTGCTCCAGCAGAGTTATTCGGGTCCCAGTGGGGGTCTTCATTCGGGAAATCTACCGTTGCCTGCTGCCGTGGATTTATAACTCCCTCATGGGCAGGATGCGCCTCCAGCCACTCGAGGGTGGCCCGTACAATGCGCCCCCGTTCTTCTGTACTGAATAAAGTGGAAAGCAATTGTCTAGTGTCCGACCAGGTAGGCTGGTGTGTTTGCATAATACTGGTCATAAGATCTGTCAGTTCTTGGGGCTTTTCAGTATAGGAGGCATAGTGGGTTTTCCAGTTCAACAGGTCCGTGGTGGAGAAAGGGACATAAATCAGGCTGGATGGTCCCACTGCTACTTGCCCAGCGGCATCAAGGTACGGGAGCCCCTGTACTTGGCGTAGTGGCATTTGGAGATCATGCGACTGCAGGCGGTGGGCCAGCGGGGTGGATGTTTCAGGCTCAGCCAATGTGCTACCAGGGGATGCTACGGTGGTACTGGAGGTATCCGGAGTGGGAGGGGTCAAGGATGTTGGAGGGGTCTGAAGGGGTGTATCCCTATGTGGGGAGGAATCAAGAAAGGAAGAACTGGAATCCGCAGAATCTGCCTCAGACCTGGCGCCACCCACCCCTGGAGGAGGTTCTTCAACTACGGGCGGATCCTGTCGCGGTGCGGACGGGACAAGGGGGCACAACAGAGGAAGGGGGCGTAGAGGGATATCCAGGGAGTCCCGCCCCTGATAGATGGGGGTGGGCGTTCGTCCCTTCCAGCGACCAACGGCCGCTATCATTATCCTACACTGATCCTCGTGGCAGCGCTGGAGCCATTTTGGCTTGTGCTGGCATATAGCCAGCCATGAATCAATATAAGGGAACTGGTCTGGGTGCTCTTTCGCTACAACTTGATGTACTAAAAACACGGTGGGAAGATCAGTTGACCCCCCGGGAGGCCACAGCTTAACTAAAGCTGGCCACTCCTGCTCACAAAGAACAGACAGGCGAGAGGCAGAGAGGGGTACCCCATAATCTTCCCCAAACCCAGCCTTGAAATTACGAAGCATGCACTGCAGGGGCGTTTGCACTTTGGATTCCCCTGTCCCCATGCTCTAATCCCAGTACAATAAATAAGTAAAATATGCAGTATAAACGCTCTAATCTCACTGCAAAGAATGCAATGTACAGTGTAAATTCAGATAACAGACAGAGACCAATTGCACAGGACACACACACAGGACTACAAAAGGGGAGAGAAATATAAAACGACAAGGGGAACAGAGACATCTCAGCAACTCATACACTCCCTCTCTCTCTAGTAATCTTCAGCAGCTGCCGTTACATACAACGTCACCACACTCTCACTTTCTCTCTAGCAGCAGCTGTTACAAATACACACGCTCTCTCTCACTCTAGCTGCAGCACAAACCCCCCCCCCCCTTTTCCCCCTCTCCCTCTTACCTAGCACAGACTGAATGGGCAGCAGTTTCAGGTTTCAGCAGAGATCCCAAAGCCCTTACTCGGGCTGCCCGTGTGGGTGATCAGACCACAACAGATTACAGAGTTCCAGAGTTACAGTTACCGAATATCCCCAAAGCAAAAATGTAGAGTACTCACCAGACCTCCAATCAGAGAAGTTTGGATGCCAGTCTATCCAGCCGGATTTCAATCGGAATAATCAGCCAGCCGGGACCAACCAACCAGACAAGTCAAGGTATCCTTCTGGACAAAAGGGCCGGGTGGCACCAGGACCGTTAACATCACCCGGGGAGCCGGTCCCTGACCGGCCGAGGCCCGATGCTGCAAGAGCAGACGACCTCCCTCCGTGGGTGCAAGGGGAGAGGCTGATATTTTAACAATTTCGTCCCATCTGGGTCGCCAAATGAAATAGACCAAACGCAGCTAATAACAGCTCTCTCTCACACCCACAGAAGGAAGACGAGTCAGACAGACTAGAATGCAAACAGAATCTTTTATTGTGTGCACACAGTCTCAGAGACAGAGCCGGCCACCCTGAACAAAAGATCTGAGTTCCCTCTCCACGTCATACATTGTCTTATATACAGTATATTTTCAAGCTCATTCTACTTTCTGATTCGCCTCAGGTATCTTTTGTCCACCAATCAGTAGTCCCTGGGCGGGGTAAGGTGAGCTATCATAAAGCATTCTCAGTGACCTGTCCAAACTGGTATTCTCTGGTCTGCTGTTAGCTAGGGGAGAGGGTATTATGCTTAGGTTTGTTGCACTGTAGCAGCTTTGGCTTGGGGGAGGTGCCTGCTGAGATCTCTGTGTTCCCGTTTAACAAGCTGATCCTTATGTAAAAGCTGCATGGCTGGGGGGGCAGCTACCTTCCCGGCTGCCTCAAGGGAACACAACCCACTTGTCTGGACTAGTCTAGCAAGAGTATATAGAATATTTATTTTCTCTTTCTGAGAAAGAATGCCTAAAAACGTGAAGCAGGGTCTGACCTTGCTGAGTTAATCATCTATCAGTGCAGTGTGTGTCTGCATTGCCATGAGCTTCTGAACTTTCACCGTCGATTCACGAAACTCTGGATTGTAATTATGCAGACTATATTGTAAAATCATCTTCATTATTCTATGAAATTAATCCACACTTTTAAAAATTGGTAGATACCATTATAAAGACAGAATAATTATCTGATATTGTGTCAAGCCACAAGCATGTTTACTTTCCTTCAGCTGAATTTTTTCACGTTTGTGTGTAACATTTGGCTTAAAGCATTTCTCCCAAGTTACTTCAATACTGAATTGGCCTCCTTACAAATGCGTTGCAAGGATAAACAATTCCAGGTCTGATAATTGTTGTAAGATGCAGTGGAATTTTAAAAAAATCAAGCTGATTCAAAGATCTAATGAAATCCAGAATATAATTGTTTCATCCGGTAACTCAACACATACCACGTACTTCCCGAGGGGTCACTATTTCCAAATGCACTAAAAGAACCATCATCTCTTTGGAAGGTAAGTTCTTTTTGGTAGCCTGGGGATAAAAACAAATGCAAAAAAGTACAGTACGGAAGATTTTTGGAGTGTGACAAAGTAAGCTAATTTATATGCAAGCTGTTAAAAACCTTGAGAACAATTTAACCAAAACAAGCGTTTTCATAAGATTTGTAGTAAACTATTTGACATTACACATATTTGTCAAAGATAACGTGCTCAAATTTGTTTGTACATTTCAATCCAAAGACATGCATGTACCCTAGCAAAAGAAGCTTCAGTTAGAACAGCAATCCCACAAATAAGATGAATTAAGGGAAAATTTCATCTTTATTAATTAGCAGAAACGTACCATAAAGCAGTGACCTATGAAATGGACCATCATAAGTTTGTTCTTTCTAATGAAAATAAGGCATCACTAGTTTAAATGATCACTCACCTTCAACAAAATTATGATTTGTGTTTACTTCATAAAATATGTATGTCAGTTTATTTTGCCTTGCACATTAAAAATAAATGTATTCCTGTGCGCATACCATAGTTTGTCTTGCAAACATCATTTAAAAGAACATAGATTGGTTTTGTCTGCTGTCCAGTATCATTTCTTTGCTTATTTTATTATAAGAAACATTTGATTTTTTTTCCTGTAGAAATGGTAAGCTTGACTTTGTTGAAACTACAAACAAGAAATCAGTATCTGTGGCATTTATCTGATATATTCAACATATCATTTACACTAATGACTTAGAAATTACAAGGCTTTGAGCTATATTGCAGACATTTAGCAGAATTTCAAAGTCATTAGATACTTAGAGGATATTTTTTAGCAGGATTACATTTAAATGTGTTTACTACATTCTAATTGAATGTTTACATTTAAGCTGCATTTAAACAGCCATGTTAAAACTCATGGTTTAGAAAAAACTGTTAATGATGTGATTTCAGATGTTGCTATCACCATTTTCCATCTATATATTTACTGTTCATGAACTTTACAGACTGGAATGATTAGACAAAAATCTGATTGGCTGATATGGACTTTTCTGGGGATTAACTCTTTGGGGTACCCTTTTTTTTTTAAAGGGTTGTAATCTGCTTTCTTATACTTTAAAGGATGCGGTTCATCTTTCTTTTTCAATTGCAGTTCAGCTAATGCATCACTTGAAAGCAAAAATGTCTATTTGCAGATGGAATACCGTTAATAAAGCTTAAATGGTAGGAAGGGAAGAGAATTGTTAGCATCTGTAAGTGCCTGCAGTAAAATGTAACAGCCAGAAGTAATTTGTGGGTTTTAGGAGGGTAATTTTATCAACAACTTGAGCATGTAGAATAACATACATACCCTCAAACAGAGGCCTGTAAATTGTTCATGGATACTCTCAGAAAATACAGCACCTACTTTTATGTAACATACCAAAAGGCATTTCTTGGAACAGAGAATGGGCATAGCAGGGCATAGAAGTTGTGTACATATATTATAAAACATGCATATGTGCTAATTCTTACCAGCATAGATAGATAGATAGATATGCACACAATTAATCCTGCCTTGTAGGAGGTGTAAATTAGTGCAAAACCATGTAGGTATGTTATTTTATAAGTTTCAAATATGATGTGTTTATAAAATAGAAGCAAAGTATGCATCTTTCCTACCTAAGCACCTTATAAGCATCCCCTGTGGCCCTGATTTCATAACAGAATGTCTATGTGAGAAGTCCAAAAAGATGTCTATTTTAAGTCTATTTTATAAAGGTAACGTAGATGCCTATGTGTTTTTATGAAAAAGAGGCATGCACAACCAGCTCCAGTAGCATGCAAATGGTAACACACACATTTATACCTGCTCTGAAATTGCTCTATGGATATACCAACATAGTGAATAAAATAAGCACATATACAGCAACTCAGCATCTACTCTTCCCAAATTATCCCACTGGAACGTCCACACACAACATGTGTAAAAGTATGCGCCATCATATTTATGTATGCAGCTGCCCAATTTTGAATGTGGAAAAACCTTCATAAAATTACCCCATATACAGCAACCAACAAAAATTAACAAGACTGAAAAGCTGCATCATGGAGCAACAAAAATATTAAAGGCATTCTTTACATGCCTTTTCTCATGATCTCCATAACCTTCTTTTCCTCTCTTACATTCTTAGTTCCTCCTCCCCAACGAACCAATTACCTCTCTCCACCCTCTGGTCAATCTTCTTACATCTCTCAGTTATTCCTCCTCCTAAACCCCCAGTTCCTTCTCACCCCCACCCAGCTAATCCTCTTCTTATCTCTCACACTTCTCTAGTCAGTTCTCCCCTCATTTCCCAAATCCTTCTCCTCCTCATTCCATCAAGATTTCTTCACACCACCTCAAACAAAATCTCCTCTCATTCCACAAACCCTGCTTATACATTCCAGCAAATTCTCCTCTCATACTCCTAGAACCTAATCATACTCTCGCTAACTGAGTCCCCAGCCTATACCTTGCTCATGGTCACTAATCTTAGCAGAAAGAAGACAGAAGAAGAGAGCAGTTATGACTCAAGCTACATCTTCCTTCTCTGTTGCCAAGATGCAACTAGTGCTTTTTACCATGCGAGGCATTGCAGTCCCATGTGTTTTAATGCACCAGTCAGGCTCTAAGTGGTAAATGATGAAAACAAGACCTAAGGAACCTTAGCTAACTTCATCTTTTTGCTAGCTTTAACAAGTGGTGGATGGGCAGAAAGAAAGAATGGGTTTACCGAAGTGTGATGGGAGGTATCAGTTTGCCACCCAGTGGGATGGACTGCAGAATCACCTTGCCTTCCCTTTCCTTTAAGAATCACACAGAATCTCATGCATACAGGATACATCACCAAGCAAAATAAATCATCGCACAGTATAAGGCACATTTTAGATAGGACATGGTGATTCGAATTGAGATGTCAAGATCACAACATACACAATTCTAGCAGTATTTTGGAAAAGGCTCTGCTGAATGTGCAGCCTTTTTTAAAATAGTGCAGAGTGCAGTCTAATACATAGAGCTGGAGGAGCTATTTTACAAATGTACTTGTAAGAAAAATCAACATAGGCAACTTGGCAACTTAGACATGCAAGCGTCAGCACTTACATATGGAAGTTGGTATTTCACAAATTCCATGTGTGCAGGAATTTACATGTGTGTGTGGCTCATTTTGCAAATTTACAGCCAATTAACTACAGATGCTGCTATCTTTATCTATATATAATTTCAATTTGGAGGGGGAAATAAAGGCGGATTAAGGAGGATAACCTCTTTAATTCTCCTATAAAAGGCTAGCTGAAACAAGCACTTTTTCAAATCCTATACATGCCAGGGAAAAACTAAATCCTGACCTAGAAAATTGCAGTCATATTAGTGTAATTCTTAAAATAAATGGAGAAAGCATAGTTACTCAACTGTAACAGGTGTTCTCCGGGGACAGCAGGAATCAGTCCTCACATATGGGTGATGTCGGCGTCGATGGAGCCCACGCGGAATCATCTCCCCAGAGATGCACCACACATGCATGGTCCCCTTCCCGCCCAAAGGTGCTATCTTGCCTCATCTAATGACATAGCTAAGATGGCAAAAATTAAAATATGGTAAAGAAGCAACTCTAAGGGGAGGAGGGAGGGTGGTGAGGACTAATTCTGCAGTCCCCAGAGAACACCTGCTACAGGTGAGTAACTAAGCTCTGGGAACAAGCAGGAAGTCAGTCTTTACATATGGGACTCCCCAGCTACAGGCTACTGAGAACCTGTAAAAAACGCTATGGTAACCTGCAAAGGGTGAGCCGTGAGCTGCAGCAATTGAGTCCACACTGAGAGACTCTTGCAAGACCCAAGTGTCCAGCGGGGAACCAGCATTGCGGTAGCCTGAACACAGAAGGGTCAGAGGGCAAGAGTTGCCTACATCCCGAATAGATTACGGAGTACGCCCTGGCTGAAGGCGCTGTCTCATCGGGCAATAGTGAGCTGTGAAGGTACGGACTGAAGACCAGGTGGTGGCCTAACAGATTTCCGTCACAGGTACGAAATGCATATTTGCCACGGAGGAAGCCATGGCCCTGACGCAGTGCAACATGACCTTCTGGTCCAGTGAGATCCCCGCCTGCTCATAGGTGAGGATAAACCAGTCCGCCACTCAAATGGACAGAGTTCGATTAGTCACTGGGAGCCTCAGTCGACTGGGGTCGTAGGATACAAAAAGCTGAGGTGCTTTGCGGTGGTCCTGAATCCATTGCAGATAGGACAGGGACTTTTTACAATCCAAAATATGTAGGACGGTTTCTGCCTTGCTGGCATAAGGCCTCAGAAAGGAGGTGGGGAGCACCACCTCCTGACTGAGGCGGAATGGGGACATTACCTTCGGCAGAAACTTGGGGGGTGTGCGGAGCACTACCCTGTTCTTGTTGAACCTCGTGTAGGGGGGCTCTACCATCAGAGCCTGGAGCTCGCTGATTCTGCGAGCTGATGTGAGTGCCACAAAGAAGGAACTCTTCCAGGAGAGGTACCTCAAGTGGCAGGTAGCCATGGGCTCAAACACGGCTTAATGAGCTGCGAGAACACCATGTTGAGATCCCACTCCGCTGCTGGAGGGTGGACGGGGGTTTTGCCAGCATGAGACCCGCAATAACCGAGATACAAGGGGCTGAGCGGAGAGGGGTTTGCCCTCAACAGAATGGTGGTGCACTGCGATAGCGCTCATGTGCACTCTGACTGAGTTGGACTTTAGTCCCACCTACGATAGATGGTGTAGATACTGGAATACCACCTGTACTGAGCAGGAGAATGGGTTCGCCCATCTTTCAGTGCACCACACTGAGAATTGATGCCACTTGAAGGCGTACGCCCTTCTCATGGAAGTCTTGCAAGAGGCCAGAAGAACCTCTTCCATGTCCCGTGGGAGGCTGACGGGAGCTAGTGCTACCCTTTCACAGCAGCCAAGCCTTGAGTGCTGTGAACCCCAGGTTGGGGTGTAGGCAAGAGCCCTGCTCCTGTGAGAGTAGTCTTGGGGGATCAGAGATGCTGCTAACAGAAAGAGGGGCAGTGGGAACCAGGGTTGCTTGAGCCACCAGGGGACTATCAGTATTAGTGATGCCCTGTCACGCTGGACTTTGAAGAGGGTCCTGCCGACCAGTGGTGTCAGTGGAAAGGCGTAAAGGAGGCCTTCAGTCCATGGAATGAGCCATGTGTCCACTGCTATCCGGTAAGGGTGCGGCTGGTGGGAGCAGAAGTGTGGCAATTGCATGTTATCTGGGCTTGCGAACAGGTCCACCAGGGGGACACCCCGGAGTCAAAACAGCCGAGAGGCCACCTTGGGATCCAAACGCCACTCGTGTGGCTGGAGGACTCTGCTCAGCTTGTCCACCAGGGCATTGTCTTGGCCTGGGAGGTAGATTGCTCTTAGGAGCATCCCTTTGCATGTCGCATAAGAGCAGAGGGCTACCACCTCCTGGCAGAGGGAGTACAACTCCGTGCCTCCTTGCTTGTTCACAACATTGCGACTTGGTTGTCAGTCTGGACCAGCACTGACTGGTGCTGCAGCCGGTGGCGGAAGGCTCGGACAGCCAGAAATATCGCCCAGAGCTGCAGAAGGTTGATTTGCATCTGGGATTCCATCTGGGACCAACTGCCTTGCGTCTGGAGGCCCTCACAATGCACTCCCCAATCCAGCAAGGAGGCGTCCGTGGTGAGGACCGTCTGGGGAGTGGGTGCCTGGAAGGGCATCCCAGCCTAAAGGCGATGGGGAATCTGCCACCATCCAAGGGAATCCACCAGCTGTCAAGTCACTTTCACTCTGTCCCAGAGCCTGCCCATGACTTGTGTCCACTGAGAGCAGAGGCACCATTGGGCCGCTCTCATGTGCACTGTGAACCTTGAAGGCCATGTGACCCAGCAGGCAGAGTAAAACCAACATAGTCGTGACCAACATAGTCGTACCTCTGCAGCTATCCCCCTGAGGTGTTCTGACCTTTCCTGAGGGAGGAAGGCCCTGGTCTGGAAGGTATCTATAAACTCCAGATGTTGAGCCGGAGAGAGATGGAATTTGGGGTAGCTGATGATGAACCCCAGGTGCTTCAGGGCATTGATGGTGCACCCTGTGGCATGTTGCACCTCTGCAATCAAGTCACCCCTTTTGAGCCAGTCATCCAAGTAGGGAAAGACGAAGGCCCCTTGGAGACGGAGGGGGGCTGTGACCACCACAAGGCAATTGGTGAGGACCCTTGGCGATGAGGCCAGCCCGAAGGGCAGCACCCTGTATTGGCATTGCTCTCCTCCTACCATGAACTGGAGTTATTTTCGGTGGCTGGGATGGATCACGATGTATGTGTAGGCATCCTTTAGGTCAATGGAGCATAGCCAATCTCCCTGCTGGAGGAATGGCATCAATGTTCCAAGGGAGAGCATTTTGAATTCCTCCCTTACTAGAAGCCTGTTCAGATCCTGCATATCCAAGATGGGCCTGAGGCCCCCTGTACTCTTGGGAATGAGGAAATACCTTGAGAAGCCAGTGTCCCAGAGATGTTTTGGCACTGGCTCCACTGCCTTGTCTTCGAGGAGATCGAGCTCAGTGAGGAGCAGGGTCTGGTGGAGGAGAAGTCTTATGGGCTCTCCTGGAAAGTATGAGGGTGGTGCCTGCTGTAGGTGGAGGAGGTAGCTCTCCTTGACTACTTGTAGGACCCAGGTATTGGTAGTGATGGTGGACCACCTGTGGGCAAACAGGACCAGATGCCCCCCTGTGGACTATAGGGGACCTCCTGGGGGAGACAAGGTCACACCAAGGGAGTCAAAAAGCTCCCCCCTGGCTGAGATGGGGCCGATGCCTGGGACTTCAGGGTCTTTTCCTTAAGGGGGCCATGCCCCTGCCCCTTCTGCTGTTGGCCTTGCTGTGGGGCCAAGAAGGCCTGGAACTGTGAGGCGTTTCCAAAACCACCCTTTTCCTCAGGAAGAAGGGCTTCTTTCCCAGGGCCTTCTTATAGGACTGCACCAAGGTCTTTTTTGAGAGTCTGGTCCTCGTTAGGAACTCAGTCTCTATCTCTGTTGCTTTGTCTGCCATGGGTTTCCCAAAGAGGTTCTCTCTGATGCAGGGGACATCGATACGTTTCTCCTGAACCCACTGTTCAAGGTCAGACAATTGCAGTCAGGCCCAGCGTCATGCCCCAATGCCCTTAGCAGGCACTCTGGCTCATGACTCGAGCACTCCTTGACCACCGGAGCCAGAGACCTGAACCTCTGGAGAGGTTCCCCATGGAGGCATGTTGAGAACCTACAGAGTTCCTTCGACAGCTCTTTGAGGTACATGCTGATGTAGAGCTGGTAGGACTGGACCCAGCACGTCAGCATTGAGCCTTGAAAGGCCTTCCAACTGAAGGCATCGAGGGTGTGGGCCTCCCTGCCGAGGGGCACCGAAAAATGGGTCTCTTGGCTCTTGAATCTGTGCATGGCGGACTCAATGACCATCAAGTTGTGGGGAAGTTAGGTTTTCTGGAACCCAGGGCCTCGGTACATGGAGTCAAGTGGCCTGCTGACAATGGGCACCGACGCTGGTGTCTCCCACATGCGGAGGTGATGCTCAAGGATTGGCAGGACGGGGACCATGAGGGCCTCCTTTGGAGGGGTCTCATACTAGAGGATCTCCAGTTCTTTCAGGTCCACCACCTCAGTTTCGATGGTGAGCATCCTAGCCATGTCCCGCATAAAATCAAGGAAGGCAACATCTCTGGTGGGGAACGGCGTCAGGATGCCGGGGGAGATGGATCTGAAGGCATGTCTCAGTGGTGCCGAGTATCCGGGGACTCCTTGTCCTCAGTCTCCCAATCAGACTCGAAGACGGAGGTCGAATCTAAGGCTTTGTGGTCACCTGGTTGAGGCCCAAGCCCAGGGGCCCGCAACCTCCAGAGGATCTGTGGTCTGAGCTATGTGCACTCGCCAGAGAGTACTGGTGACCCGAGGAATGAGACTGGGACCTCAACTAGTGCCAATGACTCTCTCGAGGCCGTTGCACTCAAGGATTGACTCAATGTCCGAGGAGACCCTCGATGTTGAGGATTCCATCGTCAGGGTGGATGAACCAGACAAACCGGACATAAACACCCATTGTTAGGCCATGAGGGCAGAAAAACTGTGCTCTAAGGCCATCATCCTAGTCTCCATACCAGTTGGCTCTGCAGCCTTCGGTATGGGCACCAAGGATTTTGGGCCGGCATCAGTTCCATCGAGGGGGAGTCCTCGACTAGGATGGCCTCGGGTATCCGAGGCCGGTCGGTGAGTGCTGATGACTCCTTCCAGGACAGCTTGTGAGGCCACTCCTGGTCCACACCCTCGGACTCACGCCGGGGACTGCGAAGCCTGGAGTAGGATTTTCCCTTCTTCCCGGACCTGCCTTCTGAAGTGGTCTTTGAGGACTTCAACTGCTTGCGTTCCACCTCCGGGGATTTTCTCTCGGGGAGCCATGGCCACAGGTCTCCAAGGCAGCCCCAACGTCATGGGGCACCAAGGTACCGGAAGGGGCCCTGGAGCATAGTGTCGCCAGAGACTCTGGTGCAGATTCGGACATGGAAAAAGTTTTCCTGCTGCAGCTGGCGGCTCTTGATGGCTTTTGGGGGTCATGATCCTGCAGAGTTTGTAGTCCGAGTTGTCATGCTCCGGGCCTAGGCACTGGAAGCAGCAGTCATGTGGATTGGTGAGGGACATCATCTTATTCTACCGATCACACTTTTTGAAGCCGCTGGAGGCTATTGGGAAAAAGGGGGCCCTAGCGCCTGGCAGGGGTCCGAGGCCTGCGATCATAAAAGGGCATGAATACTGGTCGAGGGAAACGTCGAAGAAAAAATTGAAAACAGGGGAAAGAACCCAATGAGCGACGCCAAGGCGAGCTGGCTCGGGGGCAGGAAAGGAACCGGTATGCATAGTGGATAAAACAGTAAAAAAAAAAAAAGGCACACCTTTTCCGCGGGAAATTGGAGGGCTCCGTGGAAAAAAGGAGACTGAGGCAAGATGGCACCCTTGGGCGGGAAGGGGACCACGCATTCGTGGTGCATCTCCCAAAGGCTTTCTTTGAAAGCTGGGGAGATGCTTCTGCGCAGGCTCTGTCGACGCCAATGTCACCCATATGTAAGGACTGACTTCCTGCTTATTCCCGGAGAACACCTGTGTAGATTTTTGACTTGCCCAGGCCACTTCCTAACCATGCCCCCTTGCAATTTCTATATAGTAAGCCACACGTAAGTTCAGCCCTTTCTAAAATCGCCATTTCTACATGTAAATGTCTTATTTTACACGTCGCAACTGTGAATAAGGTTTCTAAAATAACCTACTACTCGTATATATGATGTAAAGAATGTCTACAAAAGATTAAATTTATGGTACAGATTTGATGAGTAATTAGACCAATTACAAAACAAAACTGTTTAAGACAGGCATGTGGACAGATCATCTTGAAAGAATGGCTTTAGAATTTTGAATTCATATTTCTAAGGATGTCACAAATGAAAATGAAATATTAATGAAAATAAAATATTTCTGGATTACAGAAGTATAAAAACTTGCCTTCCAAAAGTGACTGCCAGCAGGCAATAAAGAATGAAAGCTGTGGCTATGGGACATTATACCCCTCTTTTTGCCATGCTTGGAAACTGAGGTGTGAATATTCCATAGCAGAGGCCAGTGCAATTAAATTAACTGGCTGTTACTGCTTTAAATATTGCCTGGACATTCGGTGCTGGAACCATATCTGTCCAGTGGCACTGAATAAGCGTTTTGCCCTGACAGCATTACTAACCGGCTAACCTTGGGTGCCACCGCCACTCCGCACCTGGAACACCCAAATTCTAACCATGTAGCGTTAGGTTGGCTTCAGAGGGGATATTGGGTGGTACAAACTGGGTATGTGCATTGAATATCCCATTCAGTGGGATTAATGCTGAATTCCTATTTTTGCTTCTGTAATCCTGAATGGTAACTTTCTAAAAAGTACTGTAAAATAAGTATATCATTCAGTAGTTTCAAAAATAATGATGGCGGTGATCTGATAAAAATTGTGCAAGAAATAAATGTTAAACTAAACTGAAAAGAAAATATTTCCAAGACATTTACGTCAATGCTTACCTTCTATCATGAATGAAATTGCTTTCTGTGAAATTTCTTCTGTTACTTGATTTGTGTTAGTGAGGTAGTCCAAAATATATATATTCGGAGCAAATCGAATCATGTTCTGTTCACCACAGCCGAATGGCATCTGAATTAGTGACTCCAAACCATTGATGGAAGGCCCAACAATATCTCCTGCAAGATAAGACCTATTTTAGCACATTCAAAGGAAGCTGTATGCTGTCAAAAGCTTGCATGCCATATAATCTTTGAATTGTTCTTAGTTTGGTCCAGCAGCAATTTAGAAAGAATCCAGCATTAGAAGAGTAAATTTCCATCATTTCCAGGAACATTTACTTCCACCTTCATGGATACAATCAAGATGGAAATAGTGCAAACCAGTGTAATACTAGCCATTTGAACCAGAAGGGATACAGATAAGAGATTCATTTTATAAAGAATTACTTTTCATTTTCACTGACTTTTGATAGCTGTTTTATGTATCAGAGGCTACCGTGAATGAGCTGAAGAGGACAGATATGCTTAGAATGCTTAGGAGACTTTTACTGAAGTCTGGTAAACCTTTGCATTTACCATCCATTAGATGCAACAATTAACGTGCAGTAACTGCAAAGCTTCTGCGTTAACTGTTGGGGGCATGTCCAGCATCTTCCCATAGAGTTATCGCAGACGAAAAACATTTACCATGCATTAACTGCATTGTAGATCCCACAGATACACTTAAGAGGTCATTTTATAAGGAGACACTATAAACATTCATAAATGGTAGCATTTTAGTTATTTATGGGCTTAAGTGGCCACATACATGCATAAATGACCTCATAAAATAGAGACCAGCATAAAAGTACATGTGTTGTTTATAATGGTGTGTTCTTTCACTGTGGGTGTGAACATGGGCAGAGTTTAGATAGAGCATGAGCAATGCGAGCAACTACACACCTTAAGTAATTTACCTGTGAACTTGCAAGAAGCAGGTGCAGTCATTTACACCAGCTCTAGGGCTGGTGTAAGTGATTGCATCTAAATTTAAGCTGTGTTCTTTGCCACTCATGCTAGTATTTTATAAAGGCAAGTATACGCCTACTTGTCTTTATAAAATAGACTTAATTTAGAAGCATTAAACAGCGGGGGGTGGAGCCTGATATTTGGTCAAGATGGACGCGGAAGAGCGATGCTCCAGAGGGCAAAGACAAGAATCCTGTTTTTCTGCAATATTTGATCATATAGTTCCTAAGTACGTGGTTGCCACTCGATCCCGGATATGTCAGGTTCCAAGCAGACGCGGTTGGATTTCCAACTATCTCAAAATGCTAGTGCAAAAAGAACCAAGACGGAACCTCTCTCTCCTCCCAAGATGGCGGTCATCTGAGGTGGCCCTGAGACCTCACAGGAGATCTTGGCTGAGATTCGTCAGTCAAAGAAATGGTCTAAGCTAATGGAGAATCGCTAAGTGCAATGCAGGAAGATATCAACGCTTTGAGATCTTCGCTGGAGTTAAATACGGCCCGTTTGGAGAAGGTAGAGAAGGTGGTGGCGTCGAATGGGGAGAGGCTTGAGGCTGTCGAGAAGCAGGCCAAGATGATTCGCTCACTGCAAAGAGAGGTGGAAGATGGCAATAATCACTCGCGGCAAAACAATATAAGGGTAGTGCCTGAGGGAGCAGAGGGGCATGCCTTGATATCCTTTCTGCAGGCTATGATTCCAGGTGTTTTAAAGCTGCATTTCACTATGCCGTTTGAGATTGAGCACACCCATAGAGTATCTATGCAGCCCGGGGCCATGAACAAGCGTCCACACCCAAGTATCCTTAAAGTTCTACATTTTCAACAAGTGTTGCAAATAATGGGAGCAGTCAAAGCACTCTCAGCTTTGGAATATCAGTGACATAAACTCCTGTTCTTTCCGGACTTCGTGAAGGCAACAGTGGATCGGAGAAAGTGTCTTTTGGTGCTGTGTCCACGCTTGATACAACTGAAAGCCCGTTATGGACTGCTATATCCTGCCCGCATGAAAGTCACGCTGCATAACCAGACCAAGACTTTTGATGATCCTAAAGATTTATGTGCATTTTTGGAGGATAAGGAGTCGGCAGTGATGCAGTGAAGGACATAGTGTATCTTCTATTTGCCACAGTTTTATGGTGCTTGTCATTTGGGCGTTCAACTGGTCTGAGATCGTGTGAAGGCGAGTTATCCATGCAGAAGCGACATGTAAGCATGTTACACTGCTATCTCCTGGAACATTTATGCTGTTTCGTTTATAAGACATTATTTTTACTTTTAAGATGGGAGGTGGGCAAGATGTGATATTCGGAGTAATGCAGGAATGTGGGAGTGTTGGGTCATTGAGCCCTCCGTGTCTATCTTGTCCTAGTGGGCTCACCCACTAAGTTTTTTGTGTGTTACATAGCCCTCCTGGAATGTTTTCTGTTTTTTTTTTCTCTTTTCTTTTCCTTTTAGAAGGGCCTTTGCTCGTTTTCTTTGGGCTATAAATGCAGCCATACTTTAATAGCGCTTAAGAAGCTGTTCTATAATGTTAAATGTAAGGTTATAACACTGAATTGTTTCTGTAACTTATGAATGCTTCTTTGGAGATATATTTAGCATGTTCTTCTTTGGGACTGGGTACCTAAACGTTAAGGGCATTAATATCTCCTACCAAGAGGAGGGTTCTCTTCTGTATGGTAGGACAGAAATTGTTGACATCTCATTGCTGCAAGAGAAACTTGAATGTAATGGAGTTATTGAAATTTGGCATGCCAGCCTTATTTCAGAGGAATTTCTGCTGCCCATGTTCACAATGCCATTCACCTCTTTGACTTAACGAGCTCTAATCATACACAGTAATGTGGTCGTCGCTCTGATTCTTGGTGGGGTCGTTTTTAAGATATAAGTATGTCTATCACTCATAAAGTGAATTGTATAATAGGAATACTACCATTGTTCCTTCAAGTAAAACACGTTGTTAATATTGATAATAACCGCCTAGAGTTGCTCGTGGGAAGCTTGGGTTTGCATAGGACAGTGGGGGAAGGAGTTTCCCTGAATGTCTGGCCTATATTACAGTTTTGTCAAAACAAGGTTCACGATGGATGGAGGGGGCCTTAGGTATACGTTTAATATGTAGATGAGAATAAGTGTTGGTCTCATCAAGGAGATGTCAACAAATTGGGATATGTGATGTAAGATTGACTTAACATTCAGTTGCACTGGGCTTAAACACTGAATTGTATTGGGTGCTGCTGGGACTCTGGGCCATTCTCTCCTGATCTGGGATTGTTTTTCAATCAGCAAATTGGCATCTCATCCTTATAAATGGATTGTCAGTTTGAATTGGCTCCATGTTGGGGAGTGGCCCTTTCCCGTTGTTCCTAATTGGAAACATACTACTGAGTTTGGTAGATACTCATGACGGCGCATTTATGCCTATGTTTCTCTGTTGTGGAGTTCTGGCTCTTTTATTGCCCTTGCAGGCCTTGTAGGTTTTCAGAAGTTCTGTGCTTTTCTTTTTCTCTTATTTGGTTCCTGATGATTGTAGGATAGTGGGAGGGACAGGATGGGGTGGGCTGTTTGGTCTTTAAATATCTTGTGTCACAGAGATGAGTTGTGTATTTTAATTTTATTGCAATTTGGTTATTTTCTTTGTTTCTGTTTTGCTCTTCTGTTTGTATTTTGTTGGAAAATATAAACAAAGAAACTAAAAAAAAAAAAGAAGCAGCAGCATTAAACAGCGCTTTTACTAGGTGCCCTGTTATAAAATTATTCTCCACATGCCACCTACTGAGGTGGCATTAAGTAATTTATATTATCTGCAGTGGTAACTGTTAAAGTTACCATGCGTTAACCGCAAGGCATAGTCCATGCCCACTTCCCATTTCTTTCCATGTTCTACACTAAATGTAAATTAGCCCGCAAGTGTCAAGCCATCATGTAACTATTACCACAGCCATGCACTAACACTGTATTTAGAAGGTAATTTTATAAGAAGATGCCTATTTTAGAAAGACACATAAGTGCCAATGGGAGTTATTTTGGAAGCCCTATTCTTGCTTTGGATGTCTGAAAATGGGCATAGAAATGTCCAAAAGCACAGAGATAGTTCAAGAGTTATTTTAGAAACTGGGTCTGTGGACATCCTCAGTATGAGGACATGCAAGTCTGAATGGGAGAATGGCAGAGTGCTCCCAGGAACCTGGATGTCACAGCCTGATCTCAAAAATATCCAGGATGTCCGGAATTGCATCTAAGTTTAGACCTGCTCCGGACACTAACAAGCATCAGGAAAGTGCTTGTTTTGGCTGAAAAACATTCAGAGGATGTAGAGAAGATGGCATTTCATCATACCCACTACAATCACAATGACAGTAGCAATGGGATTTGAATGCCCTGATCTTAGCCCACTATTTTAACCACTAGGCTACTCGTAGATATCTAGGTTCTGAAATACTATTCTGGGGATGTCTATGTAGAAGCCCACACAGACGTCCATATTGGGCATGTCCATGTTTGTAAAATCATGTCTGCATCTCAACATGTCTGCTTTTTAGACATTCTGGCTTAGACGCCCAGATTGCACTTGAACATTCTTTCTAAAATGCCCCTCCACACGTCTATATAAAATACTAATACAAATCCTGTAGCAATTGCACCTAAATTGAAGGCACTTACATTACACCTATGGATTGCTCAAAGAACAAACCAGTCAGTACTACTGGAGATTAAACCTCAGCTTTCTTCAGAAGCTCAGATGGCCATAATTTTGACTTTCATACTTTGAACACATCATGCAAAAAGAGAGATCCTTAGAGAAAGACATCATGCTTGGCAAGGTTGAAGATCAACACAAAAGACGACCAGCAATGAGATGGATCAATAGAATAATAGCAGGGATAGATGCCACTCTATCAACAATTAGCCACCTGACTGAAGATTGAACACTGTTTAGAACAACTATCCAGAGGATCACCATGAGTCGGCACTGACTCGAAGGCACTTAACAACAACATTAAAAGATGCTGTGTTGTTGCGCTTAACGTGCCAATAACATGTAAATCTATCGTGCATTAGAGCAACAACATGATGTTACCTACCGGGGGCATGGGAAGCATGTTCCTGGTAGTTAATGCAGTGCACATAACCCTGCCATGGCACAACAATAGCATGGAGGTGGGGGTACTGCACTACTTGCTTGCTGTGCAAGGAGAACATATGCGCTGACTGCATCTGCATGCTGCTCAAACCCCCCCCCCCCCAACCTGCCCACTTGCAACTCTACTGCACCATGGATAGTTAGGGCCGAACTCCGGCCACGCTAACAGTCATGGCCTGGTGCTACCTGTCAACGTATGTCTAATCTGTGTCTTTAGCATGTGCTAAACCCACACTGATAGCTAGCACCGTTTAGTAAAAGACTGCCCAAGTAGCCCTCTATATATACCACATGTAAGTTGAAAAAATTAACACACAGTTATTGCAAAGCCTCTCAGGAAACTGCTGGGGGAATGGCCAAAATCTTCCCATTCAGTTAACTCACAGAAACAATATTTACTACATTAACTGCATTGCAGATAACATGGGGTAAAGTGTGGAGGCTATTGTAGGCAGGGAGAAGTGGCCTAGTGTTTGGGGCAAGTTACCAGAAGGTCGGGGGTTCAAATCGCACTAGAGGACAGCAACCTTGGGCCGGAAGGACTGGGGTTTCTAGTCCCACAGGTGCTCCTTGTGGTCTTGGGCAAGCCACTTAACCCTCCATTGCCCATGTTCCCTGTAAGTATTAGTGTATGTGTCTCATATCCCCTCGTGTTAAATGTATCCCCCAATTGTGTTGTGACCACTTTGAATGAAGGATAAGGTGGTATACAAAACTGTCTAAATAAATAAATGGAAGCATAAAGTGGCCAACCATCCTGTATTATACAGGACAGTCCTGTATTTTAAGGATTTGACCCTGAAATCATATGGGATGCCTAAATGTTCCCTATTTTAAAACATATGTCCCACTCTTACATTCCTCCACATTTGTACGAGCAGACTTCTCCACTCCAGCTGAAAATTTTAAAGGGAAAATATTTATATGAGACTATTTCCATCAGACACACAGAAACATATACACATGAATGCACTCTGTTGAACTTCAGTCACACACACATGCATTCATCCCCCCCCCCCCCCACCAATCAGGTACACACATGCACACTAGCACTTTTTGGCCAGAAAGATTTTGACTCTGACTGTTTACTGGTGCTGTGCTGCTTTTGCAATCCTCTACTTCAATGCCCCCAGTTCTTGCTTTTGCTACCAGTTCTTTTTCTCAGCCTGCAATAGCCTCCACACTTTACCCAATTCCTCTTACATTTCTACCCTTTCTCAGCAATCCCACTCACCCCTATCAAGAAACGCACTTATTCCACTGACTTTCTCCTAGACCCTGTGCAGAAAATCAGCTCACCCTTCCAGTGACTAGTGCAGCCTTTCCATTGGCTGGAACCTACCACTTACTCTGCACAGTGAGGGGGGAGCACTGGCGAGCTGTAAGCTAAACTTTACAAAATACCAAGACAATTTAGACATTATTCTGATTAAGACAGCTACTTTACAAAGTGGTAGAATCCTAAAATAATTTAGATGGTTGGCAATCCTAGATTTCCGTATCCTCAGCTCATCTGATAAATCTGGCTCTTCTTCCCCAGGGCACAGGCAACCATCAGTCAGACACAGCCAGCCAGTAGGGAGCAGGGGGAGGTGGAAGAAGTAGCTAGGATACAGATTTTTTATTTTGTTTGCCAGGTTCCAATGCTCTAACTGAAAGGTGCTTTTCAATCATGAACAAAGTATGGTCTACAGAAAAAACCCAACTGCATGTAGAGACTCTCAAATGTCTAATGATTGTAAAGTACAATTTTGAGTTGAGATGACCAGAATTTTTTAATTATCTTAGTGGAAATGTTGCTATTTTGAAGAAAATTCACTCTGTAGAGGAGTACAAGTAGACCTGATCGGCACATTTGCAAATAAAGTTATAAACCTAAGCTACTGATTAAAATTTTGGGTTAAAATTAAAATTGTAATTATATACATATTTTTTTCATTTTCCTTAACTTTGAACCCCTCAGCTTGATTGAGTGTCCCATATCTGAATTTAGAAAAGATAGTCAGGTTAATTTAAAGCTGCATTAAGTGATCTGTGTTACTTGCCGCAGATAACAGTTAATGTGCAGCAAGTCCCAATGAATTAACTGCAAGGCACAGTCCATATCCATTCCCTGCTAAAGGGGTAATTTTGAAGGGCCCGATATTCATTTGCCCAGATCTTTGGAGGGCTATGCGCCAAAGGGTGTATAGCCCTCCCCACCAACCTCCAAACCGGATATTCAATGCCGTGGCAATGTCATTGAATATCCGTGATTGCTACAAACGCTGGAAGCCGCTGAAGCTAACCATGCAGCAGCAATATTGGCTGCTTCTCGATTAGCAATCAATGCCTTAAATATAGGTGAAGGTTTTCCTCACCTATCTTTAAGGCGCCAATCGCTAACCTGGCAGCAGTCATTACCTCTGCTGCATGGTTAGCGCCATTCTCTGCCTCCGCTCCACCCCGGTATGCCCCTAACACGCCCCGATGCTAACTGGATAGCATCAGGGCACGTAAGGGACTTAGACAGGGATAGTCAATGGCACTAACAGTGTAGGTGCCGTTGAATATCCCCCTCTAAGGCATCTTCACAGTTTACTGGGCTGTAAACCACGTAAGCACCTTTTGAATATCAGGCCCATAAACCTTTATGCACATAAAACTGCTTTTAAATAATTAATCCATGAGGCGTGTGCATTAAAGCACACATGGTGATGAGACAGCACGCACCTGTATGCAACCCACATGTTAGTGTGTTTTGGGGTACAGTTTGGGTAGAGCATGGATGGCATTGCAAACTGCGTGAGTTTGTTATAAAATATTGCAATTGTGCACATTATATGTGATGTAAATGTCCGCAATTGCAATCTAGCCATGATTTCTGCTGGTTTACCCCTAGTATTTTATAAAGACACATAGGCTAAAAATAGCTTTTTAATCTAGGTAATCTATTATAAAATTTCCCCATAAGTGTCAAGCTACTGCAGTAATTTACAACGGCCATGCACTAATAGCACATGCTAATTTGCACATGAGCTGCTTATCTGACTTTAAAAAATTAGTGGCTTTTATTAAAGTGAGCTAATGAACCAAATGTTATTTAATGAATGCACATCCTTAATTTTAGAAGAGGAGCTAGAGGGAAGAAGAACATCATGGTATGGAGTGAGGTATTATAGAAAAATAAAACACAAAAAGTTTGTGTCAATTAAAAAACATGCTACTGCAGTATGTAAGAAGCAATCAAGTAAATTGTAATCAGTGAAATCATTCTTACCTACCACGGTGACATAGGCATCCTCACTGCCACCTACTACATTAGAGGGGAAGGTAAATTCCAGTGTTTTTGAAGTGGTTTGATGTTTGCCAGTGAGATCCAAAAGAAATGACTGTGAATAAGACTGCATTATTCCTTCAGCCTGCCAAAAAAAATGATGTTATCAAACCTTCCACCAATTTACTGTAACTTTTAAAATATGCAGAAATAGACTGGCAGTTATACTAAAATGGAAACAAATACAATTCCCAGCAGTAAATAAGTTGGTAAAGTAAGGATGGATGAAATGGCTCAGGATCCTGTCTCCGATTACCTAAATCATAGCTGACTCATCTTTTGTTCAAATTTGAATTTACACCATTTTATGTTTGGCTGATATCACATAGTGTAATTACAGTAAAAGGAAACTATGGTTGATTCCTTAAATATCACTCAGTTTGACATTTGGCAACTCACTTAAGCTCCTCCAAAAGCTCAAAAGCAAATCTGTGAGCTCTATGGGGAACAAACTTGGTAAGGAAGGTCCAGATATACTAAAGGAGTTTACCATTTTGCATCTACGTGCTTTTCCTACATCTTGACATATGTTTTCAGTTGCTCTGTATTTTCTAGTAGCTTGCTGAGAGGGAAATGCCACACCAGGGGTTAGAGCTGCTGGACCAAGGAAACAAGATTGAGAGAGTAGGGAGCAGATCAGCAGAAGGATGAGATTCAGAAGAACAGAGATTTTGTGATTGAGTGGGAGGGTGGGAACCTGGAGATAGAGTTGGGGGGGGGGGAGGAGGGGCAGAGCAGGTAATTGGGAGGGGACAGTGAGGGTCTTCCAGTTGAGATGATATGAGCAGGAATATGTTAGATGGACTAGGAATATGAGTGAATGTGTGAGATGGGGGTAAGAAGAAGGGGATAAAGGGTGGGGAGCGATTGAATCATGGTGTGAATGACCCGAAGACTGGAGAGAGGATAAGTGGCAGTGAAAAGCAATTTTGGGTGAGGTGGAGGGGTATAAATAAGGAAAAGAATGTGTCTCTGAAGAAGAGGAAAAAGAAGAACTGGAAAGGAAACCCTGAAAAAGAACTTAGGAGAAGGCAAACAAAGTGGAAAAGCAAAATAAAAATGTGCATATTCCCTCCTTCTTATATATTTTTTTAAATGCTGTCAAGTCAATGCTGACTCCTAGTGACCCAGCAAGCGCTGGTATTTTCTGGAGGAAGTATGACTGGAAGTAGATCACCAGGTCTTTTCTTCTGAGGCAATTGAGGAGTAAAGTGACATGCCTAAGGTCACAAGGAGTACCAGTGGGAATCAAACCCTAATCAACTGGCTACTAGGCTAATGCTCTGGCCACTAGGCTACATCTCCTCTCCTCCCTGCATTGGCCCGATTAATGTTCAAATTTCTCTAATGAGGCCTGACATCAAAATGAGTTTGACTCAGCTGATCTACATTTTTATTAATATCAATACATTTTTATACAGGTCAGTCTTCTCTTCCTGGCATACGAAAGCATAGACTACTATTGGAAGACCAGTGGCTCTACTTGACAATTCAGACTCAAAATCAGACTTCTGTACTATATCCTTCAAGCCAGCCTTTCTGTGGCACCTGAGTTTGTTGCAGTTATGTACCACTGTGTTCTCAGCTGTTTCTCAACCTTGGGTAGAGGGTAGGGAAGGAGAGGTTTCATGATCGTTTAGCAATTCAAGAAGCTTGAAGAATATTTCTATAAATCAAATGAAGGACTCAGAATGTCTTGTGGTAGATACAGGAAATTAAATGAAGTGAAACTTGTTAGTCTATTGGACTGTGAGCCAAATTAATTCTTATGTGGCTGATCTGGTCCAGCTGGCATTCACATTCGAGTTGAACAGTCTACTGTTTGGTCCTCGGGGACTTTACTGTTCATGCAGATGAACTCCTGTCACACACTCTGTTTTAGCAGGAGAGTTTTAAAATATTTGGAATCTGCAAGGGCTTTTTCCTAACAGATACATGCACCTATGCACACCACAGGCCAGTGGATTTGCTTTTTATTCATAAATATAATTTATTCTGCAATTTTTCTGAGCCAGAGGTGAAGGAGGTTATATGGTCTGATTGTTGCCTTATTTTTTTTCAAATTCACATTAAGGGGCAGGTAGAGGAAAACTATTAGAGAAGGATCAATAAACTTTGTTCCTGTATGGATTTCAGCACTCAGACTTTTTTAGAAGTTCTTTATCAATGAAGGCTTAATGATCTTCCATGAGGTAATTCCACTGAAGTATTAGTAGATTGCTGATATTAGTTGACAGGCTATAGATATGGTTACCCTTAAAACACCAAGTGGTTTTGAGAGAACTGAAAGTCCCCTGGCATGCCCCAAATCTAAAGTAGCAGAGAAACAAAGGTAGACAAATGGAATTCCAATGGCATAGATTATGTACTTCTAAGGATAAGGCTTTGTAAAAAGCAGGGCCCTTGGTCTCTTGAGATGCTGCGGTTGTGGGATCACCACAAATTTTGGTCTTTCCCAAGGAATTGGTGCTATCTGTAAAATCACTGTGAGATATCAGATGTCCAAATTAGATCAGAGAGCAAAGGTTTCTGGTGGCCGCTTATTTGAAATGCCTTCCTCCCTTCTGCTGCACTCATCAGGCAGGAGGACAACAACAGTAGTGGAGGTGCCTCACATCTCTTACTCTCTCTTGGCATTTGATGATCTTCTCTCTCTATTCATTGTTAAGAATAGTCATTTGGCAATGACACTTCTTTTCACAAAGCCATTCTTGTGTTTAATACTATCCCTGGTTCTCTAGCATCTAGTTTTTTTTTATCAGTTGGAATTAGAATGTTATACATAATCACAACTTCTTCATTCTCCACAAACCTCTTTCGGTCATGATCATAATGTTTCTCTGGTACAGCAATATTATAGGGCTTGAACAGCTTCAAGTGGAGTGGAGGAGTAGCCTAATGGTTAAGAGCACTGGCTTGGAAACCCAGAGACCAGGGTTCAATTCCCACTAGCACTCCTTGTGGCCTTGGACAAGTCACTTAACCCTCCACTGCCTCAGAAAAATCCAAGTTATCAACATCCCTGTTTAATGTACATTACTAAGTTTAAGTTACAATGTAAATCACTTTGATTGAAATGATAAAGCAGTATATAAAACCTGATAAATAAAGTGGATGAACCATGCTACCTTATTGTGTATTTCTGTATACAGGCCTTTTGACATCAACATTTCCACAGACTGTGATGTGATGTGTAATCGTTTCCAGTTCTGTTTTACATAATATGCATTTGACTATTCTATCTTTTCCTATGCGAGAGGTGAACTATCTTGGTCTGTGGCCCACTGTCCTCTACTACTACTATCAATTTATTAGTCTTAAGCTCCCCCACTCCTTATCTATTAGTGTGTCAGATTTTGATCAAGGTGTAACTCCTAAAGTAATGCTTTGTATGTCCTTTTGTATTTGTGCATTTACCATTTGCTTTTTCTCATTTGCTGATATGATTCTTTAAAGAGTTTTTTTTCATATTTGGAACTAATGTGGCCAATCAGTATAATATAGATCAAATTGACTTTAGATTAATGGATCAAAATGTTTACAGCTGTATTGGTTCTACAAAAAATGAGATACAGATGTGGTATTCTGTTGTAGCAACAACGTTTTATACATCAAAAATATACATTAGCTTTCAAGGCCTCATAAGTCCCTGCTTTCAAAAACGTTTTTATATTTCTGTACATACTCTCAGGCAGTCAGCATAACTATGATTAAATATTACTCATCATGATTCAGTATTCATCAGACTGTTAAATATCACTTAGTTATTGCAGGTGCACTCTTGACATATGCAAAAAGTTAAAAATGCTGGATTGTTGGGTAAGTCAGCTAAGTAATAACTTAGAATAAAAGCCTTTCAAAAGTGAACAAACTAACCAACTAAATTTAGCCCCTTAAATTTTGTTAGACAGCTAAATTTGGCCAGTTAGACTATATGCAGACTTACGGTTAGGATTAGCATAAAGAGACAAAGTTAGGAAGCTGGCATTAATTTATTTATGCCTGAAATAAACTACCCGAGTCAATACCTCAGGCCTCGACCCTGCCCCTTTTCAAATCCAGGCTAAAATCTCACCTCTTCAAGGCAGCCTCCTGCTCCCCAACTATGTGTTTCCTTACCATTCCCCTAGACATATCCTAGTTCCAAACTGTTTTATTGTCTGCCTTGACTAGACTGTAAGCTCTGATAAGCAGAGACAGTCTCTTACACGTCTCTGTAAAGCGCTACATGCGCCTTGTAAGGTTATACAAATGATCTGTAGTAGTAGTATACTCCTATTCCATAGCTACTCTCAGTTCCTTAGAGTCTCAAAAAGTCTCCTCCTACTCAGTTTGTGGATAGCATCTTATATCCTCTATCCTTCACTGAATACTAAATACTGGGGATTGATCTCTTCACTAACAGTTTAGTGATTAAATGAACAGTAGATGTAGGCTCTCAGTACTATTAGCTCTTAGTATTCAGTGGGGGTGGGAGGTGATAAGATTGTGTTCTCCCCCCATGCAACTTCAGGAAGATTTTGGCATTCTGCAGTGCACTGGGGAATAGAGGTAGCGGTGTGGGTGGAGGACGCCCTCATAGCTTTGCAGGAATGTTGGTTTAGGGCACTAGTCATTTCTCTGTTTTTCTCAATTTCAAGTCCAATTGCACCGCTAAATCCTTGAGCAGACCCTTGAAAGAAATGTAACCAGATGGATAAATTAAGCTTTTATTTTAGTTAGAATGGGATTTTTTATAATGTCAGAGGGAGGAAGAGAGCTATGGAAGATTGGGTTGGAATGTTGGTGGGTGGATGAGAGGTTGGCAGTTGGAGTCTGGATGAGAGAGAGAATGTAAATGCTGGTCAGTGTGTCTTTGATCAGGACCCTAGAAAAGTTTTTTGGGAGGAATATTTGGAGTTTAATGAGGGTCTGAGTGGCATTATGTATGGATTGAGTGAATTTGAGGAGTTTTAATTTATTTTCCTGGGTTTTATGGGCAATTGTGGTGTGTCAGTATTGTGAGAGTTAGAGGAGCTGGAGTGAAGAAGAGTGTTTGATGGAGATAGATTGGTACATTGAATGAGTTCATATTGAATCTGGCTAGAATACATTTTCTTTAGTGCGTTATTTGAATATTTTTTTTAGAATAGATTGTTGGCGAGGAGTTTAGGGACCGGGACTAGGATAGGCAGAGGTGATCCGAAGACATCCTGCTGAAAAGCTGCAGTGCTGAGTTCTTGTCTGCTCTTGTCAGAGGAGAACATCCCAGTGTCCACATCTCAGAAAGGTGGAGAAGATTTCCTGGGCCCCAACAAAGAAGACAACTCAGATAAATACATGACTGAACTGAGAAATGCATTTATTTGGCTCAAATAAGAAGTACTTATAAAAGAAAAGACATCCTGGACACAATTTGTTGTAAATTTATTTGCCTTTAATGACACAGAATATGTTCTCATAGTACTTACCTGTAACTGTATCTTATTTATTTATTTACATTCTCTTATATACCGCACTATTTTCCTTCAGTGCGGTTTACATGGAACCATTACATACATATTTCAAACTAGCTGGTCTGTGTTTACAATTAACAGGTATAAGAACTTGGGAAGAAACATGGGTAACGTTTTACATCTTTACAGTGCGAACTGCATGAACCTTTTGTATTGACTTAGCTGGTTAGCTAAGTGGTGCTTTCGTCCGGGTAATGCAAGAGGAAGAGGTAATGTTTCAAAGCTTTCCTAAACTTGGATAGCTTGGTGATTGACCGGATGCTAGGTGGGAGGGTGTTCCAGCACTTCGGTGCAGAGCACTTAAAGGCTCTGTTCCCTGTTGTCTTGTTGCACTTGGTCATTATTTTTGGGACTATTAGTTTATTGGTAGCTAGAGATCTTCTAGATCTGTTGGGGGGGGGGGTTATCTGTATGAGGTCCGTGAAGGATGATGGGGCGAGCCTATTTATGATTTTGAAGGTTATTATTAAGGTTTTGAATGTGATTCTGCCTTTTATGGGGAGCCAGTGGAGCTGTTTCAGGATGGGTGTCATGTGTTCCCACATGGAGGCACCTTGGAGAACTCTTGCTGCTGAGTTCATTGCAATCTGTAACGGAAGCAGAGTGGATTGCGGGAGTCCATGGAGTATAGCATTTGCATAGTCGAGATGTGGTATGATCAATGCTTGATACTCTTTCAAGCAGGGTGGTGTGATGAATTTTGGATTCCTTGTGATGAAGAGGACCTCCGTTTTCTTATGTTGTATTCAAAGATTTTGCGTTTCGAGCCAACTGGATACTGCATTGAAACAGTCCGTCAGTGGGGAAAGGTCAGGGTTCTCTGTCGAGAAAGCACAGTTACTTACCTGTAACAGGTGATCTCTGGGAACAGCAGGAATAAGTCTTCACATATGGATACGTCGGTACCGACGGAGCCTGCGCGGGAACGCTCCCCAGCGTCCAATCAAAAAGCTTTTGGGAGCATCCCACAGTGCCTGTGTGCTGCCTTCCCGCCTTTCCAACTGTCTCTCCTCAGTTGAGTTTTATAGCTGAGACAAAGAGAGAAAGAAAGAGGAAAGGAAGATAGATAGAGAGATACAACTCCTAGGGGAGGTGGATGGGTTGTGAAGACTTATTCCTGCTGTTCCCAGAGATCACCTGTTACAGGTAAGTAACTGTGCTATCTCCAGGAACAAGCAGGAATCAGTCTTCACATATGGGGACTCCCTAGCTATAGATGCCAGGGGGAGATCCCATAAAATGCATGTCCCTGGACCAGGACTGCACTTCCCACAAATGGATCTCCGGCATCCCATGAGGGATGGTGGGTAGGAGTTGTAAAGAGAGGAGCTGTAAGAAAAACAGCGAACCAAAGGACTACAGGAGAGGAGTCCTTGGTATGTATGATAAGTACCATTAAAATTATTGAATGAACAATCACAATATGGACCTTACCTACTGGATTGCAGGAAGTAGAGAGCTGGATGGAGTCTACTGGAGATTCAGTAGAGGAATCCTCAAGGTGACCTCACGGCAGTGAAGGTGAAGGTCCAAATTTGGAATTGGCAGGTGACTCAGGTGTCAACTGGGGTAGTATAAAAACGGCAGGTCTTCAGTGGAAAGCTTTATGGAAAAAAGCTTAAAACTCTTTTAGCTACAGAGGCATTAACATTGAGGAGTAAAAGAGGAAGACTGACCGATTTGGACAACTAGCCCAGTCCTGGAGGGAAGAGAGGTATGGAAAAAAAACCCGTATTCCCAAAGAGAACAGGTGTGTGAAGGGTTGAAACTTCAGAAGTACTGAAGATCTACGCTATTTTACCTAGCTGGTGAGAGATAGGAAAAATATTGAAGCATGGTGCTTCAAGGATAGCGAGACCTAGAGTAAAGTGGGAGCTGTCAGTACCACAGTAGTGGTTGTGTGAATAATACCCCCGACCCACTGAGGGACAGTATGAAGATATGCAAGCCCACTGTCTGAAATTTCTGGGAAGGTAAGAACCTTTATAGCATAGACAGTCAGGGAGATAAGTATGCAATACATATCTACTTATAAGGAAGCATCCCGAAAGATACACATATATATATATATTGTCACAGGGTTCCCGGTGACACAAAGATTTTACGCCACTACGTAGAGACGTTAATGATCAAAGAGACCAGGTGGAGGGTAATAAAGGTTTTTATTCCCCGTTTAAAGCAAAGTTCAACTAAGAGATAATTCCAGATAACAGAAACAGTCCTTTGTCTTAAAAGGTACCAATATTCACACTGAGCAGTTAACTGTTACTTCAAAGTTAAGGTAAGTTTTTCCATAGTAGCATTCAGTATAAGAAACATTAAATTATATTTCACTTATTCTTCTATGGTATGCGGAGCATACAGACTTTGGAGCATAGGCAGTGCACCAATCACATTCCATTAACTCTGGCATAGGTGAGGGAACAGTGCTGGGATAATCCACTTCCATAGATTCTTCTCCCCTGTACTCATTCAAGGACCGTTCACTGTCCCTGTCTATCTCCGCATGGTAGTTTAAAACTTGGGAGTCTGGCTTCCTATAGCCAGGGATTCTCAGGGCTGGTGGTAGTTTACTAAACCAGTCTTGATTCTTGTATCTCATAGAAGGAATACTTGTTTTAGTAGAGCTTTTAGTAGCACAATTATCACAGTCAATATTTAATGCCTCATACCTTGGCTTTGGTGAGATAAAATCCACAGTGCTTCTTTTTCCTGCACTTCTCCCTTGGTAGCTGCACTTCTGCCTGCCAACCGGATACCGAGGTGTGCTTCTAGGCAGTGGAATAAAACTGCTGTTGGAGTCTCCTCTCACTCTGGGTAAAACCTTCTGTTGCCTATAAAAGTGCTTTTCCCTCTGAACAGGTGAAACTGGGTAATGATCCTCTAGAGATAATAAGCTTCTGTCAGAACCTTTCTCTCTGGTTCTTGGCTTTCCTCTCTCTATTCTAACTTCAGGCAGAGTATAGGAACTAGGCGTGGCAGACGCTCTCACCTTGGGGTAACTTCCACCAAACTCCCCTTGTACCACAGGATCAGTTTGGGTCTTCTGGCTTCCCACCTTGTGAGGTCTGTTTCTCCTCCAGCTCCCAGCTTTGCTTCCTTCACAGCAATCAGGCTTATCTCCTTGGTAGCCTCCAGGCTTCTCTGCTGTTTCTCCTTCTCCTTCTACTACCAGCTCTACTCCTTCCTTCCTGTCCTCTTGCTCTTTCTCCTCTCCAGAAGAATTCTGCTCTGGCTTATAACGGTTACTGATGACTTCCTGGTTCCCTTTCAGCTGCAGGTCATCAGAGAGCCTAGGTTCATTAAGTGCGGCATGTCTGTTCCTGCTCCCTCTAGCTGTGCCTGGGGGGTAACTGCACATATAGTTCCTCTAAAGAAACAGGATTTCTTTTCTTCAAAACAACTTTATCAGTGCCCACATCATGACACATCCCCCCTCTTAAAATATTACGGGCTGAATGACCCTCATTACAGCACGTAATCCTAGAGCTCTGTTGTGTTGATGCAAACAAGGTGTATCTCTCGTGCCATCTTCTAAGAACATTGATATGATAGACCTGTTCATGTCCCTTTTCATCCCTTATTAAATAGGATGCTGTACCTCGTGGTTGGGCCACGACATAAGGTCCTTTCCATCTAGCTTCGAATTTTGGAGTGGTGCCTGATACCAAGACGATTACTTTCTCGCCCACAGTTAGGTGTCTAGGCTTGGTGTTCCTATCGTAATATTGTTTTTGTCTTTGCTGACTGCACTTCAGTTGTCCCTCAGCAAATCGTGAAGTTTTTCTTAATCGTGTTCTTAATCTCCTCAAAATTGGGGTATCCCTATTTCTTTTTCTTCGGGTTCCACCCATTGCTCTTTCAGAATGTCAAGCACGCCCCTGGGTGATCTCCCATACATTAACTCATAAGGCGACGTGCCTAATGAAGCTTGTGTCCTTTCTCTGCAGGCATATAATATAAACGGTAGCATTGTGTCCCACTCTTCCATTTCCCCATCCAGCGCTCGTCGCAACATTTGCTTGATGGTCTGGTTTGTCCTTTCTACCAAACCATTGCATTGGGGATGATATGCGGAGGTTTTGAGATGCTTGATGCCAAAGGCGTCCCACACTTGGGCTAGGTATTTGGACAAAAAGTTCGTACCTCGGTCCGTCAAAACTTCTTGAGGGAAGCCCACCTCACAGAACAGTTTTATAAGTTCCCCGGCAATGGACCTTGCTGATATATTCCTCAAGGGTATGGCCCAAGGGAACCGGGTTGCCTGGTCAACGATAACCAATATATATTGGAAACCCCTGGGAGTCCTTAAAAGGGGGCCAACTATGTCCATGGCTATCCTTTTAATAGGCTCTGTTATCACTGGCATTGGTAATAATGGCACTTCAGCGGGTTTTATGGAGGTCACCCTTTGGCAGGAGGCGCAGGACTCACAAAAACGCGCGACCTCCCTAAAAATTCCTGGCCAATAAAATCTGGCCAGTATCTGGTCAAGGGTTCCTTGTACCCCTTTGTGACCGCTCGTCGGGTGATCATGGGCTATCCTTAGTACTGCCGCTTTGAAGGTATTTGGGACTACCAACTGTTTTCGGACATTTTTAGTCCGTGGGTCTATGCTCTCTCTATAAAGGAGTCCCTCTTCCTTTATAAAACGGGGAAAAACATCTCTTCTCGTTGAAGCAATCTCAAATGTGCGTGCTAGCACAGGGTCCTCTTTTTGCTCAGCGGCGAATGAAGGGAACTTCTCTACCAGTTCCGCTGGGATCCATGGTAGTTCTTCACCCGCTTCTAAATCCGCTCGACCTTGAGAGCGTCCTTTTCTCTCTTTTCGTTTTTGAGCCTTAGTCTTTCTGTCCCTATCTGGAGGAATATTGACTAAATCATCATGGGATGGGAGATCAACTATGCTCTCTTCCCTGGAACAGGAGGGTTTTTCTGCGGCACTCGCCTGGCCACGAGTGGAGACAAAAACCTCTCTGGGATTCAGACCCTTTTCTAGGCCCTTCTCAAATTGTGGCCAGTCCCTACCAAGGACCAGCTCTTTGGGCAATCTAGGGACTACTGCTATCAGCATAATTTTTTCTATTCCCAGACCTTTGACCAGCAATTTGTACACGGGATACAAGGTAGCAGCGCCATGTACACACTTAATCTTTACGTGACCTTCTGGACGGTCTGGGGCGGACGCAGCTTGCTCTTGAATGGTAGACCAGAGCTTGCGCGAAATCACTGTCTGGTCCGCACCAGAGTCCAGTAAGGCTTTGGCTGCTACTCCCTGCACCGTGACATCTAGTACAAAACCTTCTGACAATAAATGCTTATGCTCCCCTATGAGAGCAGTACGTAGCCTACATTCATTCATGACATGTCCCAACTTCCCACAGTTAAAACATCTCTTAACAAGACTTTTCTCTGCCTTTTTATCACACTTTACATTAGGTGTTTTAGACTGGTAGAGACCTCCTGAGACTGGATTGAATGTCGCTATGGCTGTCTTAGCTACCCCGTCCGTAGGCTGGGTAACTAATTCGGCCTCCAAATACCTCTCGGTCAAAGCAATCGCCTCCATAGTTGAGCGACAATTCTGAAGAATAAGGAAGCTCTTTATTTTACCAGGTACTGCAGTCATGAATTGCTCGAGAACTATCATATCTAATAATGAATCTATGGATCTTTCACTGGGCCTTAGCCACTTTTCAGCCAAGCGCCTCAGTCGATGACCCAATGACTTAGGCGTTTCGCCTACTTCAAGCCGGGCTGCTCGTAGCCTTCGGTTATAGATAAGTGGGGTCAAGCCCAGGCGTTCCCTGATGGCTTTTGTCACTTCGCTATAATCTGCCGCTAACGCAGCGGGCATTGCCCTGTAGGCTGACAGTGCCTCTCCGGTAAGGGACACTGCCAGTCTGATGGACCATTGGTCCTCTGCCAAACCCACAGAAAGGGCAATTCTTTCGAATGCGTCCAGAAATTCATCTGGATCGTCCTTTTCCCCCAACTTCCCTAAAGTCAGAGTGTCATAGGATCCTAGTCCTACCAGACCATGACTCAGTCCTGAGCTCTGCTTTATGAGTCCAGTGGCTTCTTCCTGTGTCTTCTGTTGATGGCTCATCCAAGACTCCAGCATCTGCAGGACTGGCTTTTGCTGCTCCTGCATCGCCAAGATAGCATGCTGCTGTGTCTGCGCAGCCAGTTCAGCCTGTTTACTGAATTGTGAGGCCATCCAGTCAAATAGGTCGCGTTGCTCCATCGCGATGATCCCTGAAAAGAAACAAAGAAAAACCAAGTGTGGCTGCACACAAAAAAATCAGCGCTACACTTCCTTCTCTTTTCCTTTTTTTTTTTTCCAAATTCTGCCTTTTTAAACTGACACTTGTATCCAAACAAGTTAGGCGTTTCTACCCATTACCTGGTAGAAGTGTAGACTCAGGCTCTCAGCAACGGTGGTGCGGCCTCGCGTCGTAGCACCCTCCAGGAACTCGTTCTCCGTTCCGGATTTGCTGCGGTCCAGTCTACTTTCTCCAACTCCGATCCGGCTCTTTTCAAAGGTCCAGTCCGGATTTTCACTCCGATCCAGTTTCCTTTTGGTACTCCGGTCCAGGTTTTCCTTTCACTCCAGTCCGGTTTTCTGATACTCCGGTTCGGGTTTTCCCTTAACTCCAGTCCAAGTTTTTTTTTTTTTTTCAAGATGAACACTGGCAATTTGTTTCTATATTTATTTGCTGTATCTCTTAGGATTATATCCACATCCGAAAAACTACGCCATTTATGTCACGGGGTTCCCGGTGACACAAATGGTTTTACGCCACTATGTAGAGACGTTAATGATCAAAGAGACCAGGTGGAGGGTAATAAAGGCTTTTATTCCCCGTTTAAAGCAAAGTTCAACTAAGAGATAATTCCAGATAACAGAAACAGTCCTTTGTCTTAAAAGGTACCAATATTCACACTGAGCAGTTAACTGTTACTTCACAGTTAAGGTAAGTTTTTCCATAGTAGCATTCAGTATAAGAAACATTAAATTATATTTCACTTATTCTTCTATGGTATGCGGAGCATACAGACTTTGGAGCATAGGCAGTGCACCAATCACATTCCATTAACTCTGGCATAGGTGAGGGAACAGTGCTGGAATAATCCACTTCCATAGATTCTTCTCCCCTGTACTCATTCAAGGAGCGTTCACTGTCCCTGTCTATCTCCGCATGGTAGTTTAAAACTTGGGAGTCTGGCTTCCTATAGCCAGGGATTCTCAGGGCTGGTGGTAGTTTACTAAACCAGTCTTGATTCTTGTATCTCATAGAAGGAATACTTGTTTTAGTAGAGCTTTTAGTAGCACAATTATCACAGTCAATATTTAATGCCTCATACCTTGGCTTTGGTGAGATAAAATCCACAGTGCTTCTTTTTCCTGCACCTCTCCCTTGGTAGCTGCACTTCTGCCTGCCAACCAGATACCGAGGTGTGCTTCTAGGCAGTGGAATAAAACTGCTGTTGGATTCTCCTCTCACTCTGGGTAAAACCTTCTGTTGCCTATAAAAGTGCTTTTCCCTCTGAACAGGTGAAACTGGGTAATGATCCTCTAGAGATAATAAGCTTCTGTCAGAACCTTTCTCTCTGGTTCTTGGCTTTCCTCTCTCTATTCTAACTTCAGGCAGAGTATAGGAACTAGGCGTGGCAGACGCTCTCACCTTGGGGCAACTTCCACCAAACTCCCCTTGTACCACAGGATCAGTTTGGGCCTTCTGGTTTCCCACCTTGTGAGGTCTGTTTCTCCTCCAGCTCCCAGCTTTGCTTCCTTCACAGCAATCAGGCTTATCTCCTTGGTAGCCTCCAGGCTTCTCTGCTGTTTCTCCTTCTCCTTCTACCAGCTCTACTCCTTCCTTCCTGTCCTCTTCCTCTTTCTCCTCTCCAGAAGCATTCTGCTCTGGCTTATAACGGTTACTGATGACTTCCTGGTTCCCTTTCAACTGCAGGTCATCAGAGAGCCTAGGTTCATTAAGTGCGGCATGTCTGTTCCTGCTCCCTCTAGCTGTGCCTGGGGGTAACTGCACATCTAGTTCCTCTAAAGCAGTGTTTCCCAACCCAGTCCTACGGGGCACACCGGCCAGTCAGGTTTTCGGGATATCCCTAATGACTATGCATGAGATATATATGCATTAGAGATATCCTGCCAACCTGACTGGTTTGTGGCCCTCCAGGGCTGGATTTGGAGACCCCTGCCTTACACCTCTGTCATTTAAGATTGTGAGTGGGCAAGGTGCAGATGTCCTAGACATCGAAAGGGTATATAGAATGTGACACATTCCTCCTCGATTCTCACCACCACCAAAAAGTTGTCTAATAGACAATATTTTGGTGGTGGTGAGAATCGAGGAGGAATGTGTCACATTCTATATACCCTTTCGATGTCTAGGACATCTGCACCTTGCCCACTCACAATCTTAAATGACAGAGGTGTAAGGCAGGGGTCTCCAAATCCAGCCCTGGAGGGCCACAAACCAGTCAGGTTGGCAGGATATCTCTAATGCATATATATCTCATGCATAGTCATTAGGGATATCCCGAAAACCTGACTGGCCGGTGTGCCCCGTAGGACTGGGTTGGGAAACACTGCTCTAAAGAAACAGGATTTCTTTTCTTCAAAACAACTTTGTCAGTGCCCACATCATGACAATATATATATTGCGGCGACCCTGCCCGGCTTAAGGGGTTAAAGGCAGGAGCAGCCGCTGTGCTTCGTGAGGGAAGAGTAAAACCTTTACCCCAGGAATGCTGGGAGTTGTAGTTTCAGTTCTTCTCACTCCGAAATTAAAGAAACTGTAGTTGTGGGGTTTCTTGATAATAAGTACTTTATTAAAGCAAAGGATAAATGTTCCATCACATGGCAAAAACAAAGGTGCTTCAAAAAGGCTAACAGAAAACTCAGAATAAATGCAACTCAAAGGTATACTGCTGCTTTTAACTTTTCAGCCAAATTACTCTCTTTTGCCTCCAGAGGCCAGTTGGGCTTACTGCAGCCTCTTACAGCCACTGTTGCTCTCACAGTGCTGGGGAAACATGTGCACGTAATTAGAGCTTCTTTCAGCAGTGCAAACAACAGCTTTGTAACTCTCAGATCACAGACGGCAAATGCATTTCCTTCAGCTTGACTTATCTATACAACAAATCGTACAGTCCATTTGTTCACAGCCTGGTAAGTCTGTATTACTCTCTGTTACTCCTTCAAGCTGTAAGGCATTACTAGCTTCTTGTGAAATTAGCTGTTGTCTAGCTTGCAACTCTAAGAATTGTTTAAAGCTTTGAAGAAGCAATTCAGCCTGTTCCTTGTGAGATAGGGTACTATCATCTGTTATAGAACTTCCCTTCTGCTCAAAGCTGTTTGTCTTCTCTTCTTGTAAGTTAAAGGCATCAGAATAATTGCTAGTCTCTTTGGCAATTGTTTCATAGATAGGAGAATTATCTTTACATTCAGCTTGGCAAGCGTGTGGCCAATTACTCCTTTTTGCAGAGCCCTTCTGTCTTCAGACGGCTCCAAGGTTCTCCAGCTGTTCTGTTTGTTGCTTTCTGGTACAAACGACACTTCAGAGAATGATGGCTCTCTCGCCTGTGTTTGCCTTGAAGGCTTTCTTCTTATGCCAGGTTCCCAAGTATCATTAGACTCTCCTCTGGCTTTCCAACCATCCTCTAGTTTCTTCCTCCTGTATTCCTTCCTGGGCTGCTTCTTCTTAAACTTCTTCCCATACTCGTACTGAGTCTCAGCCTCCTTCGGAATCTCGTACTCCTTCTTTTTCTCCTTCTCCTTTTGCTTCCCCTCTCTCCTCTCCTCTCCTCAGAGTCATGCTCTGGTTTAAAAGTACGTTCTCTCTTAGGCACGCCCCTTCTCAGGGCTGGGTGTGCCCAATCGGAACTGCAGGACTCCTCCCCTGGGCTGGTCTCCATGCTCAGCTCTGTGTAATAGAGTCTCTCTTTTTTCCTTGCCCTGTCATTTTGGTGTAAATCCTGTTGAACCTCAGGATTTTCCTCTGTCTCCATAGGCTCAGGAGTGCGCTGCTCACCACAATATATATATATATATAGGGGCATAATATATGCACACACAGCTTACAGACCTATGTATCTATAGAAATATATAGAGATATATACATACATGAACCTGTATGTTTGAGGATACATGTCCGCCACTAACCAGACAGAGATATGCCCATAAGAACATTCACATGAGAGATGTGAAGGAAAAAGATTCATCTAAGAACAAGAAGGTGGAACCTACTTGAGAGAATCTATTCCTCCTGGCTAAGATGGTGCAGGAATGCTATCCAGTGAAATAACCAGGATGGTTGCGTGAAAAACAGAGGATAATATCAGTCTGTAAACAGCAAGTCCTGAGTCTTGAAGAAATCTGACATGGTAAATGGACAGAAAACGCATAGGAGGAGATACCAGGTTGACCCACTGGAGCGACACAAGGGGTATCATGCGTTGCTAATAGAATATGTGCTGTCCATAAGGAATAGGATACCATGAGGACTAGCTGCAAGGGAAAAAAGAGCATATTCCTGCAGGATTGGAGAACTTTTTGGACATTCACGCAGAAAGGCTTATATCCTGTATTATAACAGGAGATAAGAGGGTGTGGAGAACCCTCACAGTCGTGAAGAATGACTGAGGAGACTTTCCCAACCCTATAGAATAGGCACTAGAGACAAAACCCCATGCTCTCTAGCAAGGGCCCATAGTGGAAAGCTTCTCTGAAGATTGCAGAGAGCATTATGCAGGAGAATTAGGAGATAAAACTGACTGTAGGTCAGCTGTGCTGCCAAATCCAAGAAAGTGGAGATGGCAAGAAAAGAAGATAGTGTGAGAAGCCTGAAGTGATTAGGATTATCCAAGATAGATGAAGCACTATCTTGGAATCACTACTAAGGCTAGACAGAAAGTAGTGGAAGACAGACTGGAAACTTGTGGAAAAGTACCAGTAGTTCAATCACTGGAACTCCTGCATAGGCAGCTGCTGAATGAGACAGCAGAGAGAATCTTCCTGTGTAAAACAGAGAGAACAGACAAAAGGAGAGGAGAAATTCCTGTCCCTGTCTGATGAGCTGCCCAGAGAAAAGAAGGGAATTTATTCAAAGGAAAATCTCTACACTGGAATGAAAGGCTAGAGAAGCTCTGCAGTGATATGGTACCTCTCATTCAGGGGAAACCCTGGATGAGAGGGTAGAGAAACAGGAGCTGAAGGGCGACTTACCATATGGTAAGTCTGCTGAAGGAAAAAATGTTCATGTTGGGACAGAAAACTATCATGGGATAGTTGTTAACTTCTCTTCTTGGTAGGAAGAAGAGGAGAAATCTGTGACCCATAGACATGAATATCCTGACAGCTCAGCATATCTAGGAGGAAAAAGATGTCCTGAAGAAAGGAAACCATGTGTAGAGATTTGAAAGAAAAAACAGTGAACAAACTTCTGCTAAGAAGAAGTTAACTGTAGGTTGCAACCTTCAGGAACCTATGGTTGCTGGGTTTGTTCAGCCTGGCTAGAGTTTGGATTTCTCAGACCAGGACGAGGTGTCCCCTGCTTGGGAACATCTGGATGATGGGCAGGAGAAGAGTGAAACCTTCTTTTCCTAGGGAAAGAAGGTTTGGTAGGACATTTCCTACCTACTGGGGAAGGAGAAGGCTTAGGATGGCCCCCAGAAACAGGGAAGTCAGTGGAGCAATGAGCAACCTGACGTAAAGCCTCCCTATTGAAGAGATTTTCTCCAGTACAAGGAGAATTACCCAGTCTTTGTTGTGCCCATCTGCTCAAGTCTGAAGCCTGCAGCCAGGCTATACATGGTGCTCCTATGGCTATAGCAGAGGTTCTGCTAACAGACTCAAAAGAGTCTAGAGAAGCACGAGAAAGAAACCAAGAGATATTCTGGCTATGACTAAGAAGTAAGGAATAGTCTGTAGCCTTGGGCTCTGATAGAAAAGGAGTCAAAAGAGATAATTTCCTTGTGACCTCCTGGAGAGATAGACTCATATAAAAATATAAGAGATAATCCTTGTTGCCAGCATAGATGTTTGGAAGGTTTGACGTCCAAAGGCATCAAGTGCTCTAGATGCACGACCTGGCGGATAAGAAGAATGCTTCTTCTTGCTTTTCACCTTCCTCATTGCTGATTCCACTACAATGGAATGATGGGGAAGTTGAGTCTTTTGAAACCCTGGAGAGGGGGGCACCTGATACAGAACATCAGTTGCTGTAGAAGGTGAGGGAACCCTTAAAGGTGTTTCCCATATTCTCAGAAGAAGATCCTGAAAAGAATGATGTAAAGGAAGCATTATATTATCCTTTCTTGCAGGAGAGCCTTGAGTAGGATCACAGCCAGGGATAGGAATAGCAAGGAATGTTGCCATCTCAAGGAGAAATTTCTGAAAAGAAGGATCTCCAATGGGAACCATCCCTGGATAGGCTAAAGTTGAAGCAGCAGCCTGGGCACCAGAGGATGTACTGGTCCGGTGCAGAAAAAGAGCCGCACTAGATGGATACTGGTATTGGCAGTCACGATTTGAGACAGCCAGAACTGCATCGTCCATGCCAGGTATCAAATCCTAACTAGGTATAGAAAGGAACGATCCTGGTGAAAAAAGCATGGAAGTGGCTGGTCCCGATGTTACTGCAGGAATCGACATCGATACCGATACCGGTAGCTGTGCTGGAATCGGAGGCAATAACGCCATCGAAACAGTCATCGGAGGCTGCTCAAGCAGTACCGAGGCAACCAAAAACCCTTGGTGAGTATCCTCAGTACTGCGCATCCGGAATCGATAAGTGTCGGTTCCGAGACGCGTCGGTACCCAGTCTTCTAGACTAGATATCGATTTCAGACTCGGCATCGAATGGAGTGAGTCTATCGACGCATGTCTGGAGGGTACCGATGTCGGTGGTGGTATCTGCGATGCTGGCGATACTGGAAAGTCAATCTGGGACGTATCAACCGGTCCCGAAGGTACAGAGGACGCCAGATGATGATCCCTGGTGAAGAGTGAATCACTCAACACCGGTGCCGATGCCGGGGTATCGGTACCGCTCGAAGCGGATGCCACCACCGAGCATGGCTCAGATACTGGAAAGTCAAACTGGGACGTATCGATCGGTCCCGAAGGTACCAAGGACGCCAGATGACGATCCCTGGTGAAGAGTGAATCGCTCAACACCGGTGCCAATGCCGGGGTATCGGTACCGCTCGAAGCGGATGCCACCACCGAGCATGGCTCAGGTATGTTCTGTGAGGGGTGAGCCCCAGGAACAACCTGAAACCCCTGAAAGGCTTTGGAGACCGAAGACTCTCGCCGGGGTTTTGAAGCCAATAGGGTCTTGAGGGCAAGGCCGGAGCCGTCATCATGCTTGGCATGAGACCTACCACTCAAGGATTGGCTAGTCTTAACAGACTGTTTGTGGGTTACCTGATCCTGTAGAGAAGAATTGGTCGGTGCCCTGACACTGGAAGGGAATTCGGTATCGAGGGAAACTCGAAATGGAAAATCTCTTCTCATAAAATTGTAGCCTAATGGCTCCGGAGGAAAAGGGTCAGGACCCAAACAGGTTAGACACCAGTTGTTGGAGTCTAAAAAGAAAACTGTATTTTCACAGTTAAGGCACTTCTTAGGAGAAGAAGGCTCCATGATAGAGAGGCCTTACAGGCCCAAACTGAGGGAAAACTTTTCCCTGAGTTTGAGAAAAAGAAAAGAAAAAATCCACCGGCAGTACCGGTGGAGGCGGGAAAAACAGCCGCGACCACAAGAAAACAAAGAATTAAAGAATTAAAAAAGAAATTTTCTGCGGTGACAGGAGTACGTCCTGCCGGCTCCGCGGAAAAACGAAAACTGAGGAGAGACAGTTGGAAAGGCGGGAAGGCAGCACGCAGGCGCTGTGGGATGCTCCCAAAAGCTTTCTGATTGGACGCTGGGGAGCTTTCCCGCGCAGGCTCCGTCGGTACCGACGTACCCATATGTGAAGACTCATTCCTGCTTGTTCCTGGAGATTGGCATATATAGGAGAACATCGTCAGCGTATAACAGACAGTTCACCTTGAAGGACCGGATGATATCGCAGATAGGTTGCATATATATATTAAACATCAGGGCAGAGAGAGAGGATCCTGCGGGACCCCTTGACTCTGGTGGAGAGGTTCAGATGTTGCTTCCCCAGATCTTACGTGTTGCCATCTATCCGAGAGATACGACTTGCACCATTCAAGTGCAAAGTCACATATCCCCTTCTCCTTGAGGCGGTGTAGGAGGAGTTCATTGCAGACTGAATCGAACGCGGCCGCTATGTCCAAGAAGATGAGCATATATCCTTGACGTATGTTATCAATTCCTGCTATTATGGTACTAAAGAGGATGGTGAGGAGTGTTTCCACTCCATGCGCAGCTCTAAAGCCATGTTGGCATGAATCCAGTGGGGCAGAAGCATCAAGGTGTTCTTGAATTTGCCTTTGGACATCTTTTTCAATGATTTTAGCCAAGAGTGGTATGCTTGATATCGGTCTATATGAATCCGACTTCTTGGGGTCAAGCTTGCTGTTTTTTAGGAGTGGCCTGATTGAGGTACGTTTGAGGGATTGAGGAAAAATGCCAGTCATGAAGGAGCAATCCATTAGCTTAGCTATAAAAGGGTTGACAGTCGATCATATCTCTTTTATCCAGAACACCGGGCAAGGGTCGGTTTGTGCGGTGGTGGTATTGATTCCAGCGATTATGTCTTCAATGTGTTTCTTGGATGGCTTAGAGAAAATGGACAAAGGGGCTGAAAGACGCGGCTCAAGTGATATGGAGGGTGCAGGGATCTTGTTGGTCCAGCACAGTTTTGCTTGCAAGTAGTCCGCAAAGTCTTGGGGGTGGATCTGACTGGGTAGCTCAGTTGCTGGCTCTTTTGCTAGGTTCTTTACAAGGGTGAACAGGTCGTGTGGTTTGTTTGGGGACCGCTTTAGTGTGTCTGTGTGGAATCTTTTCATGCTCTCCGATATTGCTTGGCGGTGCTTTTCCAGTTGTATGTTGTATGCCTTTAAATCATCAGTGGAGTGAGTTCTGCGCCAGCGCCTTTCCAGCTTTCTTAAACAAGAGAGCGACGATCTAAGCTCAGTAGAGTACCAGGCTTATCTTATACATACTATCCATTCTTACCAGTATTGAGGTTTTTGAAAAATAAATACACTTTTGCAATATCTGAAAGCTCCTACGTTATCTTTAAATTTATAGTTTTTATATCCCACCTGTGGTCCTTTTGAAGGTATTTCAGGGGGATATAGATATTCTTCAACACCTGGGCTCTGTTAGGATAAACAGTTAAACATTCCTTTGGCTCACCATATACATTAACATCCTGGGAAACCAGCCATTATACTGCCCCAGAGTATTTCTGGATGGTTGCAAGTGGCATCATAGGACAGGATAGGATTCTGGTGTTTTAGAATTAGTTAAACTGGATTAACTGGTACCCGAGTTCTACTGGGAAAAGTATTGAACGTTTGGGAAATTGTTTGAGGGTTTATTTTCATTGAATTCTTTGTTGAATAAAGAATTTATTGGTGTACCGTGTGATTTATTTTGATGTTAGGATAGGGGTGGCATGCTTTCTGTTCTTTTGGATGGGAAGCTCTGGGGTTTTGGAACCCATACCCCGTGAACATGGATCCTTTTACTCAGTTTGACTGGATGTTCCATGTGGTGGAAAAAAATTGCCACACATGCTCAGAATATCAAAAGGAAGAAGGAAGAAAGGGTCAACCATCTGAGACAGATTTGGGATTGAGTTAAGTAAATATGTCCAGGTTGAAACTGAAGGAAGTTCTGCTCCAAGAGAGGGAGAAAGACTGCCAGTTGGAGAACATACTATTACAGTATTGACAGTACTGGACAGATACCAGGAGACAACTGGATGGTCATGCAATCTTTGAGGGACAGAACCAAGTTAAAAAGAGACTCTTTGTGGAAAGACTATATTGTCGACTAATACAGTGTGGAAGTCTACCTGCTGAAGATGGAAAATTGTTAGCTTCTCTAGAGGAATATTCCTTTGCTGAAAATGGAACATCTAAGAACAAATATCATAGAGAACTTTCGCCATCCAAGGATTCTAGAGAAAGAAGTCAGGATGAGAAGATAGTTTCTATCAAAATTATCCAGGAGTGGACATTCCCAGAAGGCGGAGCTCATAGACAAATGCAAAAAGATGTTCCCATTGAGAATACTGCTCTGGTATCAGAAAACCTTCTTTTTGAGCAAGACGTAGGGACAGCTGTATTTATGGGTTCTTTCCCAGAGGAGGAAGAAGGGACAGATTTCACTAAAGACGTGCAGGATTCATATTTTATTCCTCCTGAATGAGTGACCATAGTGGAATGGGTATTGAAGGAGTCAGGAGAAGCAACCACCGGAGTGAGATAGTGGACGAATTCCAGTTAGGGAAAAAATTAATAGAAGTGAAATTAGGAGAGGGGAATGTCAGTGTGTCTTTAAAAGACATTCCTGAGAATGTCATCCCATCATTGGAAGAAGGAAAGAGTTTTAAAGAGGGTGAAGATTAGGTAGATTAAGAATATAGTTTTCTCCCTGAAGAAACAGAAAGAAAAGAGTTAACAGAAACTAGAAGTTTATGTTGGGAGGAAGAATATGACAGTTTTGACATGACGGATCCTGGAAAGGAGAGTGCATTTGATGATAATACTTTCCCTGAAGAAGGGGAGAGGAGTCCAATTATAAAGAAAGACCCAGAAACAGTTATTGTTAGTGGAGTGACTAGAAGAGAAAAGAGCTTGGAAACCAGTAAGGTACTGGAAATCCCTCTGGCAGAAAGTTTGGAAACCAAAGAGAGAGGTTTCTAGATTCCAATAGAAACCTTAAGAAGTCAGGAAATGGAAGAAAAAGGATTGTCTAGTGGAGAAATGATGGTGGAAAGAAAGAACTCCAGTAACCTTTCCAGTTGTGATCTACAGATATTTTTGTTTCTGTGTCTATGGTGCCTGATGACGAAGTTCAAGGAAGGTTGGAGAGTGAAACCTATTTGGAAATTTCTAAAGCTTTGGTTTCATGGTCTGAAGAATGCTAATATGTTGGCTTATCGCAAAGAAAGGAGCACGGTTTCCACTTCTTTAGAATTTAAGTGGGTACACAGATTACAATCTATTCTTCACCCGATGACTAGATTTGTGATAAGGGTGAATAAGAAAAAGAAAAAACATTGCTCATAATTCAAACTTATAGCTAGACAAAAGAAGAAGAAAAAAAAAAGTAATAGACAAGTTGAAGGGAGACATGTTTTGTGGGAGTGTGAGTTTGGGGGCCCCCGAAGTTTCTAGTTGGAGGAACAGAAATCACGTAAATGGGGAAAGATATTGTAATTTAAAAAAAACTGTAATACAAAGAAAAATGTCTGTATTAAAAACAAAGAACTCGAGAGTGTAATAGTTTTTAGTAAATGTGAAAGTAGAAAAGAAAAAATGTTGATGTAATAAGGTATAGTGATGCTACTTACCGTGTTATGTGAAAAGTGGAGTGGAGGAGTGGCCTAGTGGTTGGGGCAAGGTACTTCAGGCCGGAAGGTCGGGGGTTCAAATCCCACTAGAGGACAGCAACCTCGGGCCGGAAGGACTGGGGTTTCTAGTCCCACAGGTGCTCCTTGTGGTCTTGGGCAAGCCACTTAACCCTCCATAGCCCATGTTCCCTGTAAAATAGTTATCTCCAAGTTATAATACCCTGTTCAATGTAATTTCAGTTTGTTCAATGTAAACCGCACTGATGCAGAATAGCACAGTATATAAGAGAATGTAAATAAATAATAAATAAAAGAAGTAGGTAAAGTGAAAAAATGTGATAAACAAAAAAGAAGAAATTAAAATTTGCATGGTGGGAGAAGATTTTTTTTTTTGCTTTAATTTTATTTTGACATTTAGCAAAATGTACAAAAGAACCACTATAAACATCAAAAAAATAGAAAACTGCTTCTTTTGCATCCTTCTAATTGTAAAGTTCCCAGCAAACAATTATTAAACCCTTATTACTTGATCAAGGATACAAATAACAATTTCATCCCAGCTAAATAACTATTAACCATCTTTCCCCTGCAAAATGTTTTCCAATTGTTGAAACTCAAAAAAAACCAAACATACTTATTACCCTGATGTATAATGCAGCACTTGCACAAGTGAAAAAGATGCTCCCAGGGCAAAACCCCATGGGCACAACTCTAAAAAGGCCTTCCTGCATTGCTAAGTTAGTCTAGTAACATCTGGGAAGACTTATAATACCTGCCCACAGAATTTATCATAGCATTTAGAAAAATAGACGTAAAATATGATCTTTATCAGTTTCAGAAACAAAAGATACTAATAAAGTAGCTCTAGTACGAATTTCATCTAAGAAGGTTTCCAGGAATGCAGAGAGATCTACACTATCAGTTGGGTGAAGATCATCCAACTGATCTCCCACACCCCCTTGCTGCATCCCGCTTCCCCTTAGAAATATAATACATCTTAGAACATTGCACATTATCTGCATCTGGATATTGAAGGACATCTTTAAGATACTTCACAAAGAAAATCTGCAGTGAGAGGAAGTGTGTACAGGGAAAATTTAAAAAACGTAAATTCTTAGATCTCAAAACATTATCCATCAATTCCAATTGGCAAGAATTCATCATTGCACCAGAAGAAAAGGTTTGCAGTGAAGCCTGAAGACAGTAAATTGGGAATCGATCTTCTGAGAACACTGCTGAACATGAGCAAACTTAATATCATTTTCAGCAAGCTTCACTACAGTTTCCTTTGAAAAATCTAATATTTTCCCCAAAGAAGATTGAAGAGACTGAGCCACATGCACAATAGCTTCTCAAATATCTTTCAAAGAAGTATCAGATACAAATGTGAGAATGCCCCATGAAGTCATCCAGATGGGAACAGCTGGGAGATGTAGGAAAGCAATGGTCAAAACTGAAAGGGAATATTTTAAGAGCCTGAAATCTCTCCGGCAATCCAGAGCCAGATCTCTGCCTGCCTTTCTGACATTGCTGCTTGGATGTCTCACCGCCACTTGAAATTGAAAATGGCCAAGACTGAGCTTCGTATTTTTCCCCCTAAAACCTCCTCTCCTCTTCCTTCTTTTTCAGTCTCTGTGGATAACTCTCTACTCCTCCCTGTTTCCTCAGCTCGCAAACTTGGAGTTGACTTTGACTCCTCTCTTTCCTTCTCCACACACATCCATCTGATAGTTAAGACCTGCCGTTTCTTTCTCTATAACATCAACAAAATCCGCACATTCCTTTCTGAACATACTACTAAGATGCTTATCCACTCCTTAGTCACATCCCGTCTTGACTATTGTAACCTAATCCTTGCTGGTCTCCCTTTGAATCATCTCTCTCCCCTTCAATCGGTTCAACCCTCTGCTGCGTGGCTAAACTTCTGCCAACCTCATCAGGCCCATATTACCCCTTTTCTCAAGTCACTTCATTGACTCCCTATCCATTTCCGCATCCAATTCAAACTTCTCCAGCTGACCTATAAGTGCATTCACTCTGCAGCTTCTCACTACCTTTCTTCTCTTATCTCTCCTTACACCCCCCTCCCCCCCACCTCGGGAACTTCGCTCTTCTGGCAAATTGCTTCAGTCTGTGCCCTTCTCCTCTATTGCTGACTCCAGGCTTCGCTCCTTTCACCTTGCTGCACCTTACGCCTGGAACAAACTATGTGTGTCTGTACGCCAGGCACCTTCTCTGACCTCTTTCAAATCCAGGCTGAAAACTCACCTGTTCGCTGCTGCTTTTGGATCTTGACTCACCTGATCTCGTTTCTTTATTATTCCCCATTGTTTTATCCCTGTCTACACCTTCTGTGTTGTCTGTCTTGACTAGATTGTAAGTTCTGATGAGAAGGGACTGTCTCTTACATGTCTGTGCAGCGCTGCGAACGATTGTAACGCTATACAAATGCTCAGAAGTAGTAGTAGTAGTATTTTACTGAGAAAAAGATGACGTTAGAAGAGGTAAGGAGGAAAATAGAATAAAGTTTGCTCCACCATTTACACATCAGCTTATACTTGAACAGCATCAAATGAGAAGGGCGGAGCGCCAATGGCAAATCTAAAAATGGTCACCCTGAAAGTAAGTTAAATAGAATGCCTGAACGTCTATAATTTAAAGGTACTAGAAGCTAGCCGTCTTTATGCTGAAAAGAATATTCAGAATTTTTTACTGTTAAGAAATTAAACAGGCTGGGCTATGTACCATCAGAAAGAAATCCAGAAACCATTTGCTGAATATTTTGAAAAGAAAGTGGTAGTATTGAGGACAACTATCTAGAGTAAATGGTTGAAGGAAGATAAGTTTATGTCTAAGCTGGTATTCTGGAACATTCTCTTACACTAACTATTTTTGATTGGGAACATTTGTTTTCTAAGATTTTTATGATAGGCGATTTCAATATCCTGGATGTTAACTGGAACATCCCTACTGCAGTGTCATCTAAAGTAAGGAGAGCCTGGATTCTCTGCAGGGGGGATTAATCCAGAAACTGATAACAGAACTGAAATGGGAGAGGTACACACTGGATCTGATACTTGTGAATTGGGGAGAATGTATCTGATGTTATAATGGGTAATAATCTTGCATCTAGTGAGCACCAAATGGTATGGTTCAATATTAGGACAAGGGTAGAAATGGTTCATTCAAAAGAAAAACTGTCAAAATGTGAGAATGCCCCATGAAGTCATCCAGATGGGAACAGCTGGGGGATGTAGGAAAGCAATGGGCAAAACTGAAAGGGAATATTTTAAGAGCACCAAACCATTTGTTGAATGTAAAAGAAAAAGGGGGCCACCATAGTTCTCTAAAGAAGTAGCTAAAAAGATATGGAAAATGAGGGTGACCTTCATAAAATATAAGAGATCAAAGAAAGAGGAAGACAAGCAGCAATATTTGGAAAAGCTAAGAGAAGCTGGGAAAGAAGTTAGGAAAGCAAAGATGCAAATATGAGAAAATATAGCCAGTGCAATAAAAAGGTGGGGGGAGGGGGAAGAGAAGACTTTTTTAAAGATATCAATGACAGGAGAAAGTGCAAGAGTGGTATTGTCAGACTCAAGGGTGAAGGGGAGAACATGTAGAAGCTAATGAGGTTAAAGTGAAATTGCCTAACAAATATTTCAGTTCTGTGTTCACAGATGAAGGGCCAGGAATTGGGCTACAGAAAACATGCATAAATAGGAACAAAGTGAGGCTGATCTTGAATGATTTTCAGAAGAATGTGCTCAAGAGGAATTTGCTAAGCTAAAAGTAGTCAAAGTGATGCGGCAAAATAGGATACATCTAAGAATATTAAAGGAACTTAGGGAAGTTCTGGCAGCTCCAATATTTCTTTAGAGTAGGGAGTGGTCCAAGAGGACTTGAGAAGGGTACATGGGGTTCCTCTATGCAAAAGTTAAAGTAAAGGGGAAGTTCAGAAATGCAGGCCAGTTCTGTCTGACCTCTGTGATGAGAAAATTAATGTAAACATTGCTCAAACAGGGGATAGTGCAGTTTCTGGAATTCAAAAGATTTCAGTATCTGAGACATTGTTTTACTAAAGGCAAATCTTGTCAGAAGAATCTCATTAATTTCTTTCTTTCTTTAGCTTCACTTATATACCACTTTTCTCCAGTTCAAAGCGGTTTACAATGAGAAAGGGGTATATAAAACAGGGGGATTCATAATACAGGGGGAGGGGATACCATCACCGGGGGGTCAAACATATTTACATTAATATTTACATTCAAGAGTTCGGTAGTACTAGACTTGTATACAGTTCTGTTTCTGGCACCAGTCACAATCTTCGTAGTGGACTTCACTGAGTGTTGGCCCATTCCGATCCCAGGTGTTCCCGGAATAGGTGGGTTTTCAGTTGTTTTCTAAAATTATGGAGGTCTGTGATGCTATGTATTTGAGTTGGAAGGCAGTTCCAGAGTGAGGAGGCGTATAAATCAAATGCATGATTTCTTTGACTGGGTAACCAGAGTGTTGGACCAAGGAAGTGTTAGATGTGATGTACTTGGATTTCAGCAAAGGTTTTAACATGGTTCCACACAGGTGACTTATAAATACATTGAGTCTCTTAGGGATCCACTCTAAAGTAGCCGACTAGAGACACAGAAACATAAAAGCATGACAGCAGATAAAAACCATATGGCCTAACAGGTCGGCTCCTCCATACCAACCACTAAGCTTTATAGGTTAGAAACTGGTTGAATGGGGCCAACTGAAAGTTCTGGTAAATGGACTTTACTCTGAGGATAAGGATGTTACCAGTGTGTCACAGGGCTCTGTCCTTGGTCCAATTCTTTTTAACTTTTTTGAAGTGCCTCTTTTTAGATGATGCTAAAATCTGCAATAGAGTAGACATCCAGGAAGGTGTGATAACATGAGGAGGAATCTATTGAAGTCTGAAGATGGTTGAGAATTTGGCAGCTGAGATTTAATGCTAAAAAGTGCAGGTCATACATTTGGGCCACAGAAATCCAAGGAAGTAGTACAGTATAGGATGTGAAGTGCTTCTGTCCACGAAACAACAACAGGACCTGGGGGTGATTGTTTCTAATTATCTTAAGGTGGTAAAACAGGTATAAAGGTATTGGTGTATGCCAGAAGGATGCTTGGGTGCATATGGAGAGGAATGGCCAGCATGAAGAAAGAGATGATAGTGCCTCTGCATATGTCTCTGATGAGACCTCATTTTGAGTATGATGTGCAATTCTAGAGACCACACCAAAAGGATATAAACAGGATGGAGTGGCTACTAAAATGGTCAGTGGTCCTTGCCATAAAGTATATGGTAACAGACTTAAAGATCTCAATACAGTAGAACCTCGGTTTTCGTGATTAATCCATTCGAAAACGTCTGACTAAAACTGAATGTATGAAAACTGAAGCAATATTTCCCATAAGAAATAAAGTAAATCCAATTAATCTGTTCCAGACACCCAAAAATATTAACAAAAAATACATTTTATAGATAACTATATTTTTACATACAGAAAACAAAGAGAAATAAATATAAATGACTAATGAAATGGATAAATGAACATTTAACATCACTTTTACCTTTATTAAAGACTCTTGTTGGCATATGGAAGACATCAGCAAGGGAATCAAAATAATGAAAATCCCACTTCTGGCCACAAGACCGTGCTCCATTTTCAACTGTACGAAAACCAAGACAATGTACGAAAACTGGGACAAAATCTTGACGAAAAAAGTCAACGAAAACCGAATTGTACAAAAACTAGGGCATATGAAAACTGAGGTTTGACTGTATGTATACTTTGAAAGAAAGATGGGAGAGGAGAGATATGATGCAAATGCAATGTGTGCCTTCAAGTCAGTCCTGACTCCTGGCGACCCAGAAGCTCCTGGGTTTTTTTGGCAGTGTCACTGGAAGTAGATTGCCAGGCCTTTCTTCCGAGGCAATGGAGGGTTAAGTGACTTACCCAAGGCCACAAGGAGTGCTAGTGGGAAATGAACCCTGGTTGCTTGGTTACCAAGCCAGTGTTCTAACCACTAGGCTACTCCTCCACTCTGAGAGATATGATAAAGATGTTTAAATACCTCTATGGCATAAATGCACAGGAGGTTAGCCTCTTTCTGCTGAAAGAAAGCTCTGTACAAGACACCATAGGATGAAGGAGAAAGGGGGTAAATTCAGAAATAATCTGAGGAAATATTTCTTTATGGAAAGAGTGGCAGATGAATAGAATAGCCTCCTGGTGTAAGTGGTAGCGACAAGGACTATATCTGGATTTAACAAAGAAAAGGGAAAACGCAGAGGATCCTAAAGAGATCTTAGTAGTTGGGCAGGATACTGTTTGGTGTTGGACCTCTGTCCTTTCTGGTTTATGAGGTTCAACAAAGGGAGTTTGCTGATTATAGTGAGGCTGAAGACAATTTTGAACCACAGAAATTATCCACCATTATTAATCAGGGCTTTAGTTATTTTGTTTTTAAAGGGGAAGAGTTTGATGGCAATTAGAAATGCTAACTACAACCCTGTTTTTAATTGGTTGACATTATCGAACGTGATTGAAAGTTGTGCTTTAATTCATTCTACAATTTTTTTTTTAAAGATAATGGGTTGTTGGAACCCATCCAGGTTGGTTTTAGGAAGGGAATTGTCACAACCCCCTCCCTTTAGCCACGTGCTTAAAGGTCAGGGTGGACATTATTGTTGTATTGAAGGTAGAAACTTTTGTTAACCCAGAAGCCTTCTGGTACTAGTAGTCCCTTTCTTCATAATGAATAGTTGTGTAAGCCATGTGAATGGTAAAGTACAGGGTTTTATTCCCTTAATGCACAAAAGGTTCAAACAAAGACAACAGGATTTTCACCTTGTTCAGGATTTTCACATAAGGTATTTACATAGGTCAAAAACTTGGATATGCTTCACAGTCTTTGTTAGTTATGCAGGGTTCAAACAAAACAGGTTATATAAACAAAAGCAATGCTTCTTCTTTCAGCTTGTCAAACAAAACTGTGTTTCAAAAGTATATCCTGCATGCTATATTTCTCTCAAGGATTCTAAACTCCCAGTACAACAAAACGTACAGTCCATAGGGCATTCAGTCAGCAAAGGGTCAGGTTCAGCAGGGTCTATCTGCATAGCCTCTTGTTCTGCTGAGATATCTGTGGCCCCTGAGCTTTCCCCATATATTCCTGGTTTTACTTCAGAACTTCTTCCTAAGGCTCTCCAGCCTGGCTGTACCAGGTCTGGCAAATATGCAACAGGACTTTTGGTTCCCTGGCTTCCAGGCCTTTCTGTGACCCGGCCTCAGTTCTTGGTTTAGATCTGTGTCTCTTAGACTCCTGGGCTGAGTCTGGTTCATCCACCTCTGAATGCCTTGTGGCTCACATACAGGGGAAGAAGTATGAAGGTACCTCTGAACTCTTGGGTCTGTGTCTTTGGTATTCTCCCTATCAGGCACTCTCCCGGTTCTCCTTCTGTCCTTCCTGAAGACTTCCTTCTGGAGCTTCCCAGCCTGAAACTGGCTCTCCTAGAACTTGTTCCTTTCCTGTAAGGGCTGCAAGTTCAACTGCCTTTTCTCCTCTCTTTGGAGCCGTCTCCTTTCTCTTTTTTCTCTATCAGCAGCTGCTGCGGCTCGTGCCGCTCCTCTCCTCTCTGGCTTGTCTATGCTTTGCTTATAAAGCTGTTTCTTAGGTAAGGATTCTGTCCCTCTGACCAGGTGTATCTGATTATGCTTTGAATTAGTTCTTGCATCATCCCAACCTGGGCGTGTCAGCCTACCTTCTGAATCTCCGTGCATGCTCCCTCTAGCTGCACTTCTCACTAACTGCACTTTATGTATATCATTTCCTTTAAAGAGATCAGTGTTTTCTTCTACCTCCATGGGTTTACTGGCGTATGCTTCATCACAGAATAATATAGAATATCTCATGTCAGCAATATGGAATATAGGGGTGTTGTTGGACCTTTCATCTATCTTTGATACAATGAATCATAAGATTTTACTTGAGGGGAGATCTTTGCAGTTTTCCTGGTCATGCCGCCTCTTGGTAAGTAGAATCAATATTTCAGTGATCATGCTGTGGCTGAAATGTCAGTTCCACTTTCCAAGACACAGCATGATCTGGAAAACGGCAAAGATCATGATACTAGCCTCGGAAGCTTAAGGGAACGTTAAAGGAATAGGTTCTCTTATGGATTAAATCATTTTTGGATGGTAAAAAACAGAGCGTGTGTTGGCCAGACTACATCCAGTACAAAAACACTATTCTCAGGGGTTCCCCAAGGATCCTTGCTCTTAGCAATATTATTTAATGTTTACATTCAGCCATTGGCATATTTTTTATATCAGAGAAATGGAATTTTTGGGTTTATTCTGATGATATCCAGAGTTTAATATTTGTGGTGCAATAGAAAACATGGACTATGAAGGTTACTACTTCTTTGGATGAGATGAATGTCTGGTTGAACACAAATCCCCTAGTGGTGAATTAAAAAAAGATAGAGATTCTTAGAACTGGGCGGCAACTGATAAAGATTCTTCTAAAGAGCTCTGTGAGAAGGTTGCACTGGAAAGTAGACTCAGAATTGAAATGTGTTGATCAAATTGATTCTGTGATATCGGTTTCTTTCTTTAAAATGTATTTAATACAAAAATGATGATATTTGTTATTTGCAGCCCAATTTAAATTAGTAATACAAACATTAGTGGTATTAAGTTTAGACTATTGCAATGCATTGCATTTTAGGTTGCCTTATCGCACATTGCAAGCTTTCCATTTTATAGAAAATGCTGCAGCGTGCTAGGTAACTGAGTGACCTTTTAGTTCACACACTGCACTATTTAAAAGAGCTGTACTGGCTGCCTGCTAGTCAGAGAATTCATTTTAAAATATGATTATTGATTTATCAAGCACCACTGGAAAAGGTACCTGGGCACCTGGCAAGATATTTTCTGATCCTTGTGTCTGTGTATTCATCAAGATTCACGTGGACTAAGTAGTTAATGATTCCACCCATTTTTAAAGCTCGGTTAGCAGTTACAAAAGATTCCACTATTTCTATTGTTGGTCAGCTTTTGTGGAATACCCTTCCCCTTTCAAGATTATTTGATGTTTGGGAAACAAATGAAGGTTGTACTATATTTTAGGCAATTGGGAAGATGAAGGAGAAATGGGAGTGGATTCTGCTGAGCTGTGATTATGATGCAAAATTCAGAGAATATTTTACTCCGTTTCATTTATGTTTTTCAATTTGTATTTATTTTAGAATCTTTTTGTTATTTTAGTATTCTTTGTTTTGAATTTTTGTGCACTTGCCTTAATGTATTATATTATGCTGATTCTGTAATCTATAATAACACACCCGTGATTTGTATGGACTATAAATTTAATAAATGAAATGAAATGTAATTGGCACAGTGGAGAAGCCTAGTGGCTAGGGCAACTGGCTGAACACCAAGAAACCCAGGGTTCAAATCCTACTGTTGCTCTATTGCCTCAGGTACAGACTTAGACTATAATCCATCTTGAACTACTGCTGAAAAGGTGTGAATTAAATCCAAATAATTTTTTAACTTACTGGTAGGCATCTGTAATAGAGGAAACAGAACAATAATACATAAAGAGTAGCAAGACTCCATGGCATCAAAAGAGAAGCAAAGGTTACTAACACAACAAGAAGACTCTAAGACATCATGGGAAGGGAAAAGCAGCACCAGTATAGCCAGGAAAACCCCAAGGCACCAGGAGAAGGGGGAAAACTGCAAATATTTTGCCAGGAAGACCCCAAAGCACAGAAGAGAGATAAAGTCACACCAGCAGTGGCTGTGTGTGTACCTTCTGTTTATTTTCTATCAAGCTTTGCCCTCTGGAATCTGTCTGCTCCGCACCATAGAGCCTGATGCTTCTATGACACACAAAGTCAACCTGCACGGGAGAAGGTAAATATAACCTATTCTCATGTGCAGACCTAAGGACTCGAAGAGGAGCATATGGTACCAAAAATGAAAAGAGGTATAAAGGGACGCTAGAGTAGAGAACTTTATGAATGATCGTAAGCAACTTGTATTGAAAAAGATAGGAAAGAGGAAGACAGTGTGATAGTATGAAGAGTGGGGTAATATGGAGGGAGGAGTGACCTAGTTGTTGGGTCAAGTTACCTTGGACCGGAGGGCCAGGGATTTGAATCCTACTAGAGGACAGCAACCTTGGGTTGGAAGGACTGGGGTTTCTAGTCCCACAGGTGCTCCTTATGGCCTTGGGCAAGCAACTTAACTCTTTGTTGCCTCAGGTACAAAAAACAGATTGTGAGCCCTTTGGGGACCAGGGAAAAATATATATACAGTACCTGAATGTACACTGCTTTGACTGGTAGAAAAGTGGTATATAAGCCTAGTTAAATACATAAAATAAATAAATGATCGCTAGATAAAGAAAGATGGGAAGCAATGAATGCCATGGTGGGATCTAGTGTGTGACCAGCACAATGTGTGGGAAACTGGACATGTTGCAGCAGAGACAAATCAGTAATCATAGCAAGAAACGCTCTGTCCTTAGGACAAGTAGGAGCATCTATATGAACATTGAGGTAACCTAGAATGAGAAGATCTGGGAGAGTAGTATAAGCCTTGGTGATTGCGGTGAAGGGAGACTCCCATGAATTGGAGGATGTTGCAGGAACAATATAAACCAACAGAATGTGAAATGGCTGTGGTGAGTGGCATTTCAAGAGCAGGCATTCTAAATAATGTAAAACCGAATAGGGAATTAGTAGGTTAAGCAACTCCTGCGTCTTCCTTGCCCTTTCCAAAGGTGGCTTCACTCTGTCTAATTAAAGTACATTAGAAGTCAAACCTGTAACCCACAAGAGCAGAGGCTGATGATTTGCAGTTGAAGTCACAGGAACTGCACAGTGTGGGTGCAGGCCAACAAATAGTTATCTTCTGCCCCAAAGGAACCCACTGGCCAGCATGGAGTATGTCTTTAATTAGGGACCAAATGCTGGTCTAATGGGCTCCTTCAAGAGCACGTTTCTCCTTTTGCTGCCCAGAGGATAAATATTCACTGGCTTCTACCTTGACTCTGTGGCTTCTGTTGCAAGTCTCTAGCTTCCTCTCCAAATGGCCATGGGTTCAACCCCAGGTGAACCTTATACTGACCAAACAAATGTTTTTTCCTGGCCACAAATACTATAATGGCTGCAAAAATTAATACATTTTCAGTTCATTTGGCATTCGTGTCTATTCAGTTAGTTTTGAGCAGTAGTTCCCAACCCAGCCCTTGGGACACACATAGCCAGTCAGGTTTTCAGGATAACCACAATAAATATGCATGAGATAGAGTTAAATGCACTGACTACATTGTACTCAAATCTCTATCATGAACATTCATTGTGGTTATCTTGAAAACCTGACTTGCTAGGTGTGTCCTGAGGACTGGGCTGAGAACCCTTGGTTTATAGGTATATAAACCAAAAATCATCTTTTTTGTTGAATTTTACTATTCATCCAAAAACAAATACACATCTCAACAATCTATCAGACAACTAAACATTTTCCTCTTGGGTCCTTGAATATCAGGGTCAGGGTGTTAAAGCTGGCCTTGCAGGCGACTGATAGCCAGTGCAGCCTTTGTAGGATGAAAATAATGTGGTGGTGTTGCTTGCATTTCCTTAACATTTATGTTGCAACATTATGAATTAGTTGATTCAAACCATTCACTATAAGACCATTGCAAAGAGAATTGCAGTAATCCATCCAAAAGGTTATCATGGCATGGGGCCACTGGGATCATGTTAATTTTCTCCAAGGAAAAGGATGAGATTTATAATTAGTACAACTGGAAGAAACAACTTTTAAATGTCTGGATTTGGAGAAACAGAGCTAGTTACTGGATGCAAGCATTGTCTTACCTTGACTAAAACCTTTTGTGTGATGGCATCGGATGCAGCTTCAGATGTTGCTATCACTGTAATAGGAATCTCACCCAGCTGCTTAGGTTTGATAGGAAAACGAACCGTCAGCCCGTCTTGACTTGGCACAGATACAGACTGCTGGTTTTCAGTAATATTTATAACATCGAGAGCAAACAGAATCGCAAATGCATCACTTCTGTTAAGAGTCACAATCACCTGTAGAATGTATGAACAATGCATGCTTTCATTAAATGAAAATAAAATTCAGGAAATCGCTACCATGCAGTTTAGGAATATACTTTATTTTTACAATTTCTAGAAACAAGCAGATTAGGCACATTGACCAGCGATACAGCAGCACAAATATACCTGTAAAGAAGACATTTTTAAGTGGTCATTGTAAGAACTGCTAAATGGAACTTTTATAGTTACTTTAAACCCATCACTTTTTTCCTTAAACCAACCCACTTTGTTTTCAAAGATAAACTACACATTTTACTTTTTACAAAAAGCACAGTGAAAGTTTGTGTAGAGAAACCATTTTGAATGATATTTGTCACTAAGAAGGTATAAACATTTTATTAAAAAATAATAACAGAGCATCTATACCAGTGATTCCTAAAATGGGCACACCATCCCCTGGAAGGCATTAGGCTAATCTAAGGGGGCACTGAAAGACAATGTGGAGGCATGGGGGCACTGAACTGCCCTAGGGGGGGGGGGGCGTTGTAGAGATAAGCACAATATAGTGGTCTGAACAACTAAGTAGTAAGAAAGTATACACATTGTGCAATATAAATTGTATACTAAATGAGCATAACTCGTATGTTTGCATTGTCGCAAGAGAACCAACAGAGCATACACCAGGGGGGTTTCACTGGCATATTTGGTGGGAATAAGCAGTAAATTCCATCCAACATGTTAAATATGAATGCACTAACGAAATATACCGAAAGTGAAATGCGATAAATAAACTTGTTAAACAGTTATTGGCCAGTCTTGGATGGCTCCTACTCAGTAACTTTAAACCAGACATTGAGAAACTGGTTATCGCTTCCTCCCATTAAACATGTTCAATAGACAGAGTTGGTACACTATTTTATTAAAATTGTTTTTTGAAAAACGTTAATTGCTTTTGAAAAATGTTAGTCAATGCCATCATTAATGTTATTAAATGATACTATTTTATGCTATTAATTAACTAAAAACGTTAACAAACAGGGGGTGTCCTACATGAAGTGGTGGGTTCACCCCTAAACAAAGACATGGGGAGGGGTGGCCTGCACTGAGCAGCAGGTGCACCTACTCTTGCCATCTTACTGGGCAGACTAGATGGACCATACTGGTCTATCTGCTGTCATTTACTAAGTTAATCAAAATTTTGAATGATTTGTTTTGAGTAATAGTCTCTCTGGTTGAGGGGGATGCTGTAATAAATTTATGGAACCAAGGGGGCGGAGGGCCGAAAGAGTTTGGGAATCACTCCTCTATACAAATAAGGTGCACTCTCTATTTTATATCTATCTATCTATCTATACATAGAGAGAGAGAGGGAGAATAAAAACAGATAGATAAAACATTTCTAATCAATGTCTAAATTTAGGTGTGAAATTTAAATTCTGGAGAATAAATGCAATTACTGATAATAACTGACAGGAAATATCCCAAACACATCTTTGCTTTTATGCAAGAATTGCTAATGAAAATGTGTTTGAAAGATATCACAATTCTGCATAGCTATTTTCTTTCAGTAAATAGGGCAAAAATATTAGAGATGCGCAAGGGTTCCTTCTGCTCATTTCATTGGGGGATTATTATTTATTTCATTTCATGCAGATTTGCATGCTTTTTCTTTTTAGTGTACACTTTTTCCCCTTGCCTCAACCTGTGTTTTAAAAGTAAAAAAAAAAAAATGATATGCTTCACCAGTGATCTATTTGTAGTGGAGATTCACAGTATCTAAGTGATAAGCAAGGCCGGTGCAAGGATATGAAGCACCATAGGTGAACCTCATTCCTGGCTCCCCCTGTTCCCACCCCCACTGCCAGCCCTCTCCGAGCCCTAAGGCACTAGCAATGCCTTTAAAACAGCACCGCAGTGCTTACCATAACCTGTTGTGCTGGTCTTGCTTCCGCCCCCCTCCGATTCCACTTCCAGTGTCACGTCAGGACATGCTAGGGAGATAAAGTTCCTAGATGAAATAAATGACGGCTTCTTGGAGCAGCTGGTTGATGAACCGACCAGAGGGGAAGCCATATTAGACCTAGTCCTTACTGGAACACCAGATCTAGTGCAAGAGATAAGGTTGTTGGGGCCACTTGGCAATAGTGATCATAGCATGATCGCTTTTGATTTAATTAGTGGAGGAGGGATAGTAAGGAAATCCACAGTACTACCTTTTAACTTTCGAAAGGGAGACTATGATAAAATGAGGAAAACAGTTAAGAAAAAACTAAAAGGAGCAGTTGCAAAGGTTAAAGACGTACATCAGGCTTGGCTGTTGTTGAAAAATACTATTTTGGAAGCCCAGACCAGCTGTATTCCACGCTTTAAGAAAAGTGGAAGGAAGTCCAAAAAATTGCCAGCATGGTTTAAAGGTGAGGTCAGAGAGGCTGTTGTTGCCAAAAAAGCATCTTTCAGAAAATGGAAAAAAGAGCCAAATGACGAAACCTGGAAACAGCACAAGCACTGGCAAGTCAAATGCAAGGCATTCATAAGGCAGGCAAAGGGAGAATTTGAGAAGAAGCTTGCTGCGGAAGAAAAAACGTGAAGTAAAGACCTTTTCAAGTACATTCGTAGCAAAAAACCTGTGAGAGAGTCAGTTGGTCTATTAGATGATAAAGGGGTTAAAGGAGCACTAAGAGGCGACAAGGCGATAGCGGAGAGACTGAATGAATTCTTTGCTTCAGTCTTTACTGAGGAAGATGTAGGGATGTTACCCATGACTGAAGTGGTATTTAAAGGTGCGGAAGAATTGAAGGAAATATCGATACATCGGGAAGATGTATTACAACTATTAGATAAACTGAAGAGTAGCAAATCACCTGGGCCGGATGGTATACATCCATGGGTGTTGAAAAAACTGAAATATGAGATTGCAGACCTGCTATTAGTAATCTGTGAACTATCATTAAAATCATCTCTAATACCTGAAGATTGGAGGATCGCCAATGTAACACCAATTTTTAAAAGGGTTCCAGGGGTGATCCAGGAAACTACAGACCGGTGAGCCAGACATCAGTACTGGGAAAAATGGTAGAAACCATCATAAAGAACAAAAGTTACTCAGCATGTAGATAGTCATGACCTAATGGGAGACAGCCAACATGGCTTTAGACAAGGAAGATCTTGTCTTACTAATCAAAAAAACATAACAGAAGGACTGAATAATCAGGTGGATAAAGGTGAGTCGGTTGATATTGTGTATCTGGACTTTCAGAAAGCCTTTGACAAGGTCCCTCATCAGAGACTTTTGGCAAAACTAAAGAGTCATGGGATAGGAGGCAGTGTACTATTGTGGATCAGGAACTGGTTAAAAGATAGAAAGCAGAGGGTAGGGCTAAATGGCCAATTTTCCCAATGGAGAAAGGTGAATAGTGGTGTACCCCAGGGATCTCTGCTGGGTCCGCTGCTTTTTGACATATTCATAAATGACCTGGAAAGTGGAATAACGAGTGAGGTTATCAAATTTGCAGATGACACAAAACTATTTAAAGTTGTTAAAACCCAAGAGGATTGTGGAAAACTGCAAGAGGATCTTGATAAATTGGAAGACTGGGCATCAAAATGGCAGATGAAATTTAATGTGGACAAGTGCAAGGTTATGCACCTAGGAAGAACAACCCAAACTATGGTTACACGATGCAAGGTTCCACATTAGGAACCACCACCCAGGAAAAAGATTTAGGCGTCATTGTGGATACCATGTTAAAACCCTCGACCCAGTGTGCAGCGGCGGCCAAGAGAGCAAATAGAATGCTAGGTATGATAAGGAAAGGAATGGAAAATAAAACAAAAGATATTATAATGCCTCTATATCGTTCCATGGTGAGACCGCACCTTGAATATTGTGTGCAATTCTGGTCACCGTATCTTAAAAAGGATATAGCGATTTTAGAAAAGGTTCAGAGAAGAGCCACCAAAATGGTAAAGGGGATGGAAGGATACTCCTATGAAGAAAGGCTTAAAAGGTTAGGGCTCTTTAACCTGGAAAAGAGACGGCTGAGGGGAGATATGATAGAAGTCTATAAATTAATGAACAGAGTGGAACGGGTAAACGTAGATCAATTGTTTACCTTATCAGAATATAGAAAGACTAGGGGACATGCAATGAAGCTACAGGGTAAACTATTTAAGACTAATAAAAGAAAATATTTTTTCACTCAACGTGTAATCAAACTCTGGAATTTGTTACCGGGGGATGTAGTAAAGGCTGTTAGTGTAGCTGGGTTTAAAAAAGGTTTAGACAAGTTCCTGGAGGAAAGGTCCATAAACCATTATTAAGAAGGGACCCAGGATATCAATGCTTGAACCAATACAAGCATTGTGGAAACTGTGTCCCTTGGGGAAACTGCTAGGTACATATGACCTAGATTGGCCACTGTTGGAAACAGAATACTGGGCTTGATGGACCTTGGTCTCACCCAGTATGGCATATCTTATGTTCTTATGTTCCTTTGGCATGGGGGCAGAAGCAGCTGATCCAGCCACTTCTGCCCCCTTGCAAACAAGAAGTCTGCATTGGGGCGGCAGAAGCACAAAATGCCACAGCGCTGTAGGTTTCAGTTAAGTGCTGCAGTGCTCTTTAAAGGTATTGCTGCAAGTTTCAGACAGGGGTGGCACTGGCAGGAATTGTCCGACCATGGACCATTGGCACTCTAGATGACCACCGAGTTCACCTAATGCTGGCACTGGCCATGGTGAGATAGGATTCAAAGAGGAGACATCAGGCAGGCATTACAACTGAGTAATGTTTGTATGTTGAATTTGCTTTCATAAAAATGTTTTAATTTAAAATGAACTATGGAGCGATGTTTCTTAGGGACTTTACCAAGGTGGTAGAATTCCCAAAACCCAGGATTAACAGACAAACTATGGGTTTGCCATTTTATTTTTATATATTTTTTATTGGAATTTTTATACCGCATTTTCCAATAGATCAAATGCGGTTTACAGAGAACACAACTTTGAAATGTACAAAGACAGTACATATTCATTTACATTAAACAGGTAACTATATACAGTTGAATGAGAACAGGTAACTATATACAATTAGATAAAAACAATTTTTTAATTAACAATGTATATGTTGGTCCTGTAGATGTTGTGTTATGTTTGATAAAATAGAGCTATTCTGGATGATTTTTGTTAGGTGAGTGTTCATAAGAACATAAGAACATAAGACACGCCATACTGAGTCAGACCGAGGTCCATCGAGCCCAGTATCCTGTTTCCAACAGTGGCCAATCTAGGTCATACGTACCTAGCAATATCCCCAAAAGACACAGGTTCCACAATGCTTGTACTGGGTCGTGTTAGGTTGATTGTAGGGATGTCTTGGTTCAGTTGTGTTTGAGAGTGCTCATGTGCATTTCCAAAGTGTAAGGTGAACAGGTGAGTTTTGAGATGCTTAAGGAATGTGGTGAGGTCATCTATGGATCTTATGTTGTTTGGGAGATTGTTCCAAAGGACAGGGGAGAAGTGGGAAAAAGCTCTGTTATTAGTTGATCTTCTGGATTTCTTGAAGTCGGATGGGATGGCTAGCTTGCTTTTGATGTGTTCCCTTTGGTTTCGGTGGTTTTCCTTGGTGAGTAATGTATTGAGGTATGATGGGGCGATATCTTTGATTAGCTTGAAGGTGGTGACTAGTATTTTGTATTGTATGCGACTTTGAATTGGAAGCCAGTGAAGGTTGTAGAGAATAGGTGTTATGTGTTCAGATAAGTTGACGTTAGAGGTTATCCTTGCTGCAATGCTCTGGGCTAGCTGAAGTTGTCTTATAGATTGTTTAGGGAGACCTTGGAGGGAGATATTGCAGAAGTCAAAGTGGGGTATGACAATGGCATTGACAAAGGTTTGAAATCATGGGGGTAGAGGAACGGCAGATCTGTTTAAGCATTCTGAGTTTCAAGAAGATTTTTTTTGTGGTTTGTTTGATGTTGGCTAGCATGTTAAGTGTGCTGTCCAGGGTTACTCCTAGGTATTTAATTTCGCTTTTTACTGCTATGTTTGCATCTTGAATTGTGATGAATGCTGGGGGGTTGAAGGTTTGATTCTTTGTAATATATAGGACTTCGGTTTTGTTGAGGTTGATATTGAGGTTTTGAGATTTTAACCATGTTGATGCCATACTTTAAAAGCATGACTGAGCAAGGGGAGAGATGGCTATAATGGAAAATGATGGGGGTACAGTTTTATTAATTTGATCTGAATTATTACTTTATGCCATATTCAGCTTAAATTTTGAAATTAATTTAAATTAGAATGGCTTCCATAGTATACTGGAAAGCCAGCTTGTTGCCTGCCTTGTTTTCAGTTATTAATAACAGATTACGTTAGTCAATTTGTTGGATTCGCCTAAATCTGATAAAAATTTTTATTGTTCTGATTGTCAGTGCCCGAGACTCCTGAGATTCCCTGGTTGTGGGAGAAACTGCATAATTAGCCTGTTGCCACATAATTTAAACCTGTCTCCCATTCAGCAAACCTGAGGCTCCCCACTGTGTAATTAAACCAGGTGAAGAGGTTGAAAAGTGCTTGCAAGGCTGATTAGAGGCTGGTTCTGTCAGTCTACAACATGCTAATTTACCTCTCTAACAGCCAATCAAAATAGCTAATAAGCAGTTCAGTCACTAGGGCTCAAGATTTGCTTAGAGAAAAAAAGCATAGTTACTCACCTGTAACAGGTGATCTCCAGGAACAGCAAGAATTTAGTCTTCACATATGGGTATTGTCGGTAGAGATGGAGCCTGCGTGGGAACGCTCCCAGCTTCCAATAGGAAAGCTTTTGGGAGCATCCCACAGCACCTGCGTGCTGCCTTCCCGCCTTTCCCAACTGTCCCTCTCCAGTTGAGTTTAAAACTGAGACAAAAGAGAGAGGGAAAGAGAGAAAGAGAGAGAGAGATAGAAAGATACAACTCCTAGGGGAGGTGGGTGGGTTGTGAAGACTAAATAGGAGGAGTGGCCTAGTGGTTAGGACAAGGTACTTCGGGCCGGAGGGCCGGGGGTTCAAGTCTCACCTGGGGACAGCAATCTCAGGCCGGAGGGACTGGGATTTCTAGTCCTATAGGCACTCCTTGTGGTCTTGGGCAAGCCACTTAACCCTCCATTGCCCATGTTCCCTGTAAGTATTAGCGTATGTGTGTCATATCCCCTCGTGTTAAATGTATCTCCCAATTGACCGCTTTGACCCGGTGAAAAGCGGGATATAAATACAGTTAAATAAAAAAAATAAAAAAAAATTAATAAATTCCTGCTGCTCCCGGAGATCACCTGTTACAGGTGAGTAACTATGCTATCGCCAGGAACAAGCAGGACTGTAGTCTTCACATATAGGGACTCCCTAGCTGCAGATGCCAGGGAGATAGTCCCAGCAAGTTGTGTGCCCTTGGGAAAGGGCTCCACTTCCCCCCATGGATCTCTGGCATCCTACCAGGGATGGTGGGAAGGTGTTGATTAAGTCTGGAACAGGTGTTGAAGAACAGCCTGACCAAACAAGGCATCCCGGCGGGAGTTCTTGTCTAAGCAGTAATGGGCTGTGAAGGTATGTACCGAAGCCCAAGTAGCTGCTCGACAGATGTCGTCGATAGACACAGAATGAAGATGAGCCATTGAGGCTGCCATGGCTCTCACATTGTGAGCTGTGACATGGCCTTCAAGAGGAAGGTTCTTGCTCTCATAGGCAAAAGATATACACTGTGCAATCCAGCTGGACAGTGTCCTTTTGGAGACTGGAAGTCCCAAATGACTAGGATCAAAAGCAACAAAGAGTTGAGAGGATTTTCTATGTCGCTGTGTCCTTTGCAAGTAAAAGGACAAAGCTTTTTTACAGTCCAAAGTATGAAGGTTCCTTTCTGCATTTGAGGCGGGAGGCCTTGGAAAGAATACAGGAAGGTAAACCACTTGGTTTAAATTAAAGGGCGAACCACCTTTGGCATAAAGTGTGGATGAGTCCTAAGGACTACCTTATCATGATGGAACCTTGTATAAGGAGGATCAGCCACCAACACTTGCAATTCACTGATGCGACGTGCTGATGTGATTGCAATGAGAAAGATAACCTTCCAGGAAAGGAATTTCAAAGAGGTAGTGGCTAATGGTTCAAAGGGCGGTTTCATAAGCTGCCCAAGTAGCAGATTTAAATCCCATGCCACCGGTGGTGGCTTAATGGGAGGCTTTGTTAAAAGAAGGCCTCTCATAAATCTCGCTATGAGAAGAGGAGAGGAAATAGGCTGTCCATTTAGAGGCTTGAAAGAAGCTGCAATAGCACTCAAATGGACTCTCACTGAATTAGTCTTAAGTCCTGCATTTGATAAATGAAGGAGGTACTCCAGTAATGACTCCAGAGGTATCGCAAGAGGGTTAAGACCCTTCTGCGAGCACTATATGGTAAACCTTTTCCACTTAAATGCATAAGAGCGTCTTGTGGAAGGCTTCCTGGAAGCATGAAGGATATCCTTTACCTGCTGGGAAAGGTTAAGACCGTGAAGTTCTAGGCTTTCAGCAACCAGGCCCTGAGATGCAGAGACTGGGATTGGGATGCCACAGCATCCCGTCCTCTTGAGAAATAAGATCTGGAGCAGATCCTAACTCCAGAGGCGAAGCTTGAGAGAGATGTAGGAGAAGAGGGTACCACGGTTACCGTGGCCAACGTGGAGCTATGTGGATCATATGACCTCTGTCTCTCTGAAGCTTGAACAGGGTTTTGGGCATTAGGGCAATGGGTGGAAAGGCATACAGGAAGACTGACCCAAATGAAGGAGGAAAGCATCCCTGGCCTGACAACCTCGAGCCAGAATTCTGGAACAGAATCGGGGAAGTTTGGCATTCAGCGGACTTGCAAAGAGGTCTATGTCTGTGGTTCCCCAAATTTTAAAAATTTGGGCCACCTGGTCTGCATGGAGAGACCATTCACATGGAAGCAAAACTCGACTGTGTTTGTCTGCCCAAGAGTTTTGAATGCCTGGAAGATATACTGCAAGATGATGAATCTGATGCTCAAAACAAGGGCCCGTAGTCGCAAAGCTTCGTTGCACAGCAACAGAGAACCTGTTCTGCCCTGCTTGTTCACACAGAACATGGCTACCTGATTGTCCGTTTGAACTAGGACTGTCTTGTAGCTGAGCTGGGTGTGAAATACTCGAAGAGCAAGGAAGATTGCTCTGAGCTCCAGGAGGTTGATAAGGAGATAGGCCTCCTGTGGAGTTCAGGTACCCTGGGTAGAGAGGCCGTGCAGGTGGGCTCCCCAACCCACCTGTCAGGCATCTGTTGTTAGAGTGGCTTGGGGTGGGGGTTGCCGAAAAGGAGACCCCATCAGAAGGTTTTTGGGTGACTGCCACCATTGGAGGGACAAAATAAGGCAATCTGAGTTTGCTATTTTGACTGACAGGCAACCTGACATCTGAGTCCACTGAGTGGATAAGGTCCACTGGGCTGCCCTCGACCTCAACTCATCACGATACCATCATATTTGAGGGACATGACACATTTTTTGTCAGTATTACGAGAAATGAATGACTGGTCTAGTAACACAGAAGTTATTTTAGTGTCTCTTGATGTCGTGTCCCTCTATACGAGTATTCCACAGGAAGCAGCTATAGAGGTAGTTGAGAGGGAATTAGCTCGGAGAGATGATATATCTGAGGCAAAATTGTCTTTTATATTGAGCCTTGCTCGCCTGGCCATCTCCCGTAATTATTTCACGTTTCAGGGGATATTGTACCAACAGATTTCGGAGGTGGCCATGGGAGCAACGTGTGCTCCGTCAGTCGCCAATTTCTATATGGGGCATTTTGAACATCAGTGGTTAACCTCGTCACCGTATGGCTCTCACATTTTACAATGGCGCCGTTATATTGATGATGTTTTCCTGTTGTGGAAAGGAACGGAAGGTTGTCTCATGGCATTTGTAGAGTGGATTAATCAACTTGATCCTAATATAAAATTTACTCAGGTCCACCATAGTGATACTCTTGCATATTTAGATGTGCAAATCACTCGAGGCCATGCTGGATGGGAAACATCAGTATATAGGAAGCCGACCGATAGAAATACATTTCTACATTTTAACAGCATGCACCCTCAGAGACTAAAAGAGAGCCTTCCGTTCTCTCAGTTCTTACGGTTTAGAAGGAATTGCTCAGATAAATATGATTATAAGTGTAAATCTAAACAACTCGGTAGGCACTTTTTAGAAAGGGGATACCCCAAGAAGGTAGTCCATGGATCATACCGTAGAGCACTGTATCACCGGAGGAGCCTATTATTTATTAGGAAACCGGTGCAGAATACCTTTGACTCAGACAACGTGAATTTAATTACCAGATATTCCCCTTTGAGTGTGGAAATTCAAAAGATAATTAAAAAGCATAGTAATGTTTTGATGGCAGTGCCAGGGTTGACTGGTAAAAAAGTCCATTGTGTATGGCAGAGGGATCGTAATCTTAAAGAAAGATTGAGTCCATCAGAGATTAGATCGCTGGATGTTTTCCCTTCTTTGACAGCAAAGGGTCATAAAGCCTGTGGCAGTTGTGAGATGTGCGATCTAGCCTTGAGTGTTTCTGAATTTCATTATGCGGGACAGCGGATTTTTTTGCAGTCGGCTACCACATGTGCGTCCAGTAAGGTAGTATATGTGATTGTATGCCCTTGTGGTTTAGCTTATATAGGTAAAACTTCCCGCATATTTAGGATAAGGCTGGGGGAACACAAGAGTAGATTGAAACATAAAGTGTTGGAGGCTCCGATTGTTCGTCATTGCTTGGCCAAAGGACACGGGTTTAGTGATCTTAAGTGCCTTTGTTTAGATCAGGTTCTTCGAGGGCAAGGTAATAGAACTCTTGAAGCAGAACTGTTAGTTAGGGAACAACGTTTTATATTTAAATTTGATACAGTAGAGCCCCATGGTCTTAACATGGGGATAGATTGGACAGTCTGTCTATGACGATCTTTTAAGAGGACATTAGATAGTAGGATGTTTTGGGTTTGTGGCTAATACCCAAAGCTGGATTATATTCATTAAGTACATACTTTCCAACGTAGCCATCAATTACTAGAAAGTTTATAGTTTTCTTAATCAGTAGTTTTAAGATAACATATGACCACGGTTAGTAATTTATGTGAATATAGGGAGATCAGGGTAAGTTGATTGGTACAATGAAGGTAGATTGAGTAATTCCGGATTGAGTAATATAGCTTCTGCTTTTGTAGGTAGGAGAGAGGGGAGGAGCTTGTGGTATTCGTAGAATAGAGGGTCTTTAAAAATGGAGGAATGTAGCCTGTTTGCGCGGCGTTTTTCCCAGCCCGGTAAGAGACTAACAGAGTAGATATCGAGTGAGGCTGTGGTTTTAAAAGTAAGTGTTGGCAGCATTTATGGTAAGGATTTTAAAGGTTTATATGAAAGTTAGGCATTTTAGAAGCACATAGTGAGAAGAGGTATAATTTAATAAAGTTTATTTATTTTTAGGTAGTCGGCATGACGTTATGAGACCAGTCATAGGATCCCCTGAGGAACCATTAATGTGAAACGCGGGAGTGGTACCTGAGGCAAGCGTCGGGATCAACAAAGCACAGTGAAGAAGTTCAGCCCAATGTTGTACCATATTATGAGATAGAAAAGACGATATTAATTTAGGGTAGAGTTGAATCATTGGACTGACTAATTCATTGTGAAACGTCATAAGGTCATTGATGCGATAAGACACTTTTCTTTCCAGGACGTGAGTCGGAAAGTGGTGCTGATTAAGTCTGAGACCTTGTTTCATAAAAGAGTTGATTATTTGTTTGAAGCTTAAGCAGAAGTTGAACATTTTCTAAATGCTTATTTAAGTTAGCAGTGAACGACTTACCTTCTAGTGATTATAGTTTATCGTTCCTGAAAAGACCGAGCAGTAATGTGCTCATATGGAGGCGAGCATAAAGAACCACATGCACGGTGGATGCCATGTGGCCTAGCAACTGTAGCATTTCCCGAGCGGTGAGGTGAGGTTTTAGCACTGCTTGGGAAGCTAACTGCACAATGCGAAGGCAGCGGGGCTGTGGAAGGTAGGCCCTTGTCTGTCTGGTATCCACAAGAGCTCCTATAAACTCTAGGGATTGAGTGGGAGCAAGGTTGGACTTTGGGAAGTTTATGACAAGTCCCAAATACTGAAGGATGCGCATTGTGCGAGACAGAGCCATCCTGACCTCTGGCTCTGAAGGGGCTCGAATGATCCAGTCGTCTAAGTAAGGGAAGACGAATATTCCCAGGGTGCGGAGAAATGCTGCTACCACAGTCATGCATTTTGTGAACACCCTTGGTGCAGAAGCCAGGCCAAAAGGAAGAACCCTGTATTGGTAGTACTTCCCTTGAAACAGGAATCGAAAGAACCTTTGGTGAGTTGGATGGATGAGAACATGAGTGTACGCATCCTTGAGATCTAGAGAACAAAGCCAATCCTGACTCTGAAGGTATGGCAGCAGAGTTCCTAGAGAAATCATTTTGAACTTCTCTCTGAACAGGAATTTGTTCAATTCTCTGAGGTCTAGAATGGGTCTGTGTCCTCCTTTTTTCTTTGGAATAAGGAAATAAGGGAGGAAAACCCTGTACCCCGTTGGGGAATGGGTACCTCTTCTATTGCCCCTTGGGCAAGAAGCACAGTGACCTCTTGACCTGTTCGTTGAGAGAGGTCTGAGAATTGAACTGTCTTACTATTGTAGGAGGGGGCTTGCTGAGGAAATGAAGCTTGTACCCCTCTCGTACAATAGACAGAGTCCAATTTTCTGCTGTTATCTGACACCATCTGGGGGCAAAATGACATAACATGAACTGTAAATATTCCAGAGATGATATATCTTTCTGTATATAGTTTGTATATAGTTCCCCTGTTATCTCCAAGTTCTGACCCTGTTATAATGTAAGCAAAGGATTGTTCTAATGCGAAAATTTGTTATCTGTAAACCGCGCTGATACCAAAGAGCGCGGTATATAAAAACTGTAAAATAAATAAATAATTAAATAAAATAAATAAATAACCTTCCTGGGATGGTGGAGGTTTCTGGGCCGTTCAGGGCCAGGAAGGTAAAGTTCTCTAGATAGGAGTCAAAGCCCCTGTGGAGGCTGAGTCTGCTGCGTCGGTTGAGGCTTAGCTGCTTTTGGCTTCCTTTGTTGCCTAAGTTGTTGCTGCTGTCCCTTTTGGGCAGACTGACCTAAACGATGTCACTGCTGGGTATAGGAGGGATAAAACTTCTTCTTACTGAAGAATGGTTTCTTAGAGGATCTTTTCCTCACAGGATAAGCTGTAGATTTGGACAATCTATCCAAAGTGATATTGTCAGCATCTATCTCATTAGCCTTCTCCTGCCAATTCTTGCCAAAGAGATTCTCTCCTGTGCAAGGTATATTCCCCAGTTTGTCCTGTACCCAGATTTCTAAGTCAGATGTCTGGAGCCAGGCAATTCTACGTGCACCTATGGCAATAGCAGAGGTTCTGTTAATGCATTCAAAGCAGTCAAAGGCTGCACGATTCACAAACTTAGAAACATCCTGAACATGTTTAACAAGAGTAAGATAATCTTGCCTTTTATCATCAGGAAGGAGAGGGTTCATAAGCTCTAAGTCTCCTGTGACTTCCTTAAGGAACATCCCCATATACAAGATATAGGAATTGATCCTAGCAGAAAGCATGGAAGCCTGGAAGGATCGACGTCCAAAGGCATCAAGAGTCCTACACTCACGTCCTGGAGGATTAGATGCATGCCTTTTTGCACTCTTCATCCATCTCATGGCTGATTCCACCACCATGGAATGGTGTGGTAATTGAGTCTTCTGAAACCCAGGGCAAGGAGGAACTCGATACATGGTGCCGAGTCTTCGAGAATGAGGAGATGTGGTTAGAGGTGTTTCCTGCATCCTTAACATAAGATCATGCAAGATCTCATGAATAGGTAAGGTAGCTGCCTCCTTGGGAGTTTTAGGGTACTGTAGGATTTCTAATTCCTTTGCCCTAGGCTCTTTTTCATGAGCCACTGTGATGGAAAGACCTCAGGCCACATCTCGGATAAAATCCTGAAAGGACATATCCTCTGGTGGAGACATCCTACACTGAGGAGAAGAGGAATCCTCAGGAAGAAGTACTCTGGTATCGGCAGAGCCTTTGGAGTCTTCAGACTCATCCGAGGATTCGAAGTATCTCCGATCCAGGTGATCATGCAATGCACGGTACCAGTACCGATCGAAGTCGGCATTGGAGTGGTCCGATACCAACTTGTCGATGCCGGATAGAGACACATGACTCGGTCCCGGTAGAATACCTGCCGATGTTGATGCAGTCGATGCCGGTACCGGAGTCGGTGCTGGTACCGGTTGAATTGTCTGAAGCGGTTTCAGGGGCATCGAGGCCATGAGAAGAGCTGCCAGACTGCTTTCAATAGCCAAGAATCTCTGGTCTATCGACGCTGCCGATGCTTGGGTATCGGTGCCGGTTAAAGCGGCCGTAACCCCAGAGCATGGCACCAGTAGTTCTGCCGAGGTTGAAGCCTCTAGAACATCCTGGAGCCCCGTTAGTGCTTTGGAAGCCAAAGCCTCCCGCCGGGGCAATTTTGCCGATGAAAGTCCCTCAAGTGCAACGCCAGAGGCATCTCGATGTTTAGAAGGAGATCTACCCTTTGAGGACTGGCTAGATTTATGTTTAGTTACCTGAGATCCACGGGAGGAGGATGAAGCACTGGAGGACATCGATGCCATGGAGGCTGCATCGGAGGGAAAAAGGGTGCTGAGCTTAGCAGCTCGGTTTTGCCGGCCCCTTTTTGACAACATTCCACAGGCAACACACTCTGAAATATAGTGGTCAGGACCTAAACATTTGAGGCACCACTCATGGGTGTCGGTGACGGAGATGGTACTGCCACACTTAGAACACTTTTTAAAACCCGAAGCAGGTTTTTCCATTTTGAGGGAAAAAGTTGGGCTTAGTGCCCAAAATGGAGCGTGGCACCCAAGAAGAAAATTACTGGAGAAAGACTCCAGAAACAAAGGGGGGGGGGGGGGTTAGAAAAAAGAAAAGAAGAACTGGCGGTACCGGTATAGCGTCGAGGGAAGGCAGACGCGACCACAAAAAAGAAGTATAAGGGAATTTTTCTGTGGTGACAGGATGTGCGACCTGTCGACTTTGCGGAAAATGAAGAACTGGAGAGGGACAGTTGGGAAAGGCAGGAAGGCAGCATGCAGGCGCTGTGGGATTCTCCCAAAAGCTTTCCTATTGGACGCTGGGGAGCGTTCCCGCGCAGGCTCCGTTGGTACCGACGATACCCATATGTGAAGACTACATTCCTGCTTGTTCCTGGAGATATCTCTGTCCAGAGTTAATATCGGTATGGCTGCTGATTCTGACTGAGGTATGTATTGCAGTTTAGAATATTACATTTGCTACTTTACCTTTTATACTTTTTTATTTATATTTTATGTGTAACATTTTACCCTATATCCCATTTTTATCTTTTTGATGTATGTTTATGTGGAGCGATTTTGCCCATTTCTTTCATGTTTTAATTTTTACACATGTATTTTTATTACATCACTTAATTACACCCCTTTCCCAGGGACATGAGGACAAGGTAGGCTCAGTAATATACATCACAGAGCACATGCTAGAAGCCATGAAATAACTGCCCACTCAGCAAACCCATACACCATTTTGCACTGATCATTAAATTTCCCCTACCCCAGACAGTATTTCAGGAGGACTGAGCAGGACATCCGAAGGCAAGAGGGAAGAAAGAAATGTCATGCCCAGAATTGGGCTGCCAGTCTGTTCCACCACTCTGATCCTCTCCCTCAGTCTGAACAGCAGAATGCTTTGTCTTGAATCATACAGCTGGCGTTCTCTATAAAATTTTATATTTTTAAGGGTAGGTTCACTAAAAGATGTGCTGGTATGGAGTGATCGGGGCTGAAAAACCAGCACGGAGGTCCGTGCCAACTTCTGGGGGAATATACGTTTGTCCCCCTGCCATTGGCGCATTGCTAGATGCACCCATGTGCTAGGAACCACGGTAACTTAGCACACATGGGTGCATCTAATGCCACCTCAGTGGGTGGCACTAAGTGCATCCATACTAATGGCAACAATCACAGTTAGTGTTCGCCATCAATGCACATGTTCTTCCCCAATCCACCCTGTCTCCGCTCATTTGCGCGCAGACCTGCTAATGGGATTTTTAGTGTGAGGTCCTACATTAAGTTTTAATGCAGTGCACTGAACCCCCACACTAGTCGTTAGCATGGTTTAGAAAAGTCGAGAATATATGCCTTTTGTGATGTCTTGCTCTAAGGGTGTTCAATTCTTTGCTGTTAGTGTACAACTCAGTTTGTAGCTAATTTTAAAAAAAAAGTCCCTGTGAGGATATCAATGAATTTTCAAAGCAATTGTATGCATATATTTCAGTTTTGAAAATTACTCCAGAGAATTAATATGCTTACACGCACATCATCTTTTTAGCATGCACAAATTTTCTTGATTCTTTTACGTGTGTATATTCTAAAAGTAATCATGTGAATGCAAATACTTTTCAAGCTCATCCCCAGATATGCCCATGCTTGGTCCAAGTAAAGTTGCATGTGTACAGGTTGTATGCATGTAACTTTATCCTTATATGGGATGTGTAATTTTATAAGGCACAACTTTATGCACAGAAATCTTCTAGAAAATCACCTTATTTATTCAGTTGTGAATGTATTTAAGATATATTCCTACATTCATTTCATTTGCTAAAACATGAAACTTGATGAAACTTTATGCAAATTTGCCACAATTTCTACAAAGTTTTGAAAAAACTATGATAGAGTTTAATTTCTGTCACAGAAATTTGAATAATCTTACTTAGAAAATCCAGGGGTTGTGATGATAGCCAATGCAAGAATATAAACAAACATTGACAGTATCTGAAAAATGTTTTAAATATTTCAAATTTTTACAGTGACTAAATACTAACAAAATGCAGCATTTTAACATTCACCTCACTGGTTTCTTCCAAGTAATTGAAGATGGTCACTTCCAAAATAAACTGTTCTCCTCTTATCACAGAGTACGGAAGATTCAAAGACACAAAAAATGGCTGAAAAGCTTCCAGCTGAAAAAAACACACACAATAGAACAATTAAATAAATGAACTGTCAAATGTATATTATTTGTACTTTTTTAGAAGCAGATTGGGTTAAAAGTTTAAATATGTCATCCCTGGACAGACCAAGACTAGCCCAAACACTAATGAGCTTTGCTCCCCCTGAGTAATCCCAATTTGAGAACATTACTCTGAACACTATTAGGATTACCAAACATAACAAGTCTACTGCAGGCCCTGGCAACCATCACCTGAGAAGGGTCAGAACAATCCTAGTAGACAAGATGGGGGGGGGGGGGGGAGTCTTTTACATTATTCAAAAACAAAAAGAATGTATCTTTCATTCCAAATAAAACTTCATCTCATGTGACTAGTTTTGCTGTAAGCCTGTTCTGTGTGATGCATTTCAACAAAATAAAGGGCTTTCACTGAGATTAGTAGAGGCCTCCACTTAAATATGAGGATATCAGTATAGTATATAGTATATATATACTCCGAATTCAACACAAGAAGACTGAGGTTCTCTTCATCACTAGGGACCCACTTTTCACCCCCCCCACCTCAGATAAAGGTGAAAGAAGCCGAGCTCCAATCAAAACCTTCCATTCGTTACCTTGGGGTTACTTTGGACCAACGCATGGATATGAAACTACATATAACCAACGTAGTCAGAACAATCTACCTCAAGATCCGGACACTCCGCCATCTTCGCCCCCTGCTTGATCCTGATGACTTCCGAACTATATTTCAAGCCTTAACCTTACCCCACCTCGACTATGCTAATGCCATCCTTCAAGGCCTCCCACACTCCACCTTAAACCCTTTGCAACTTGCCATGAACACCGCGGCTAGAGTCCTCTACGGAGCATCAAGAAGGGACCATGTAACACCTATCCTGAAGCAACTCCACTGGCTCCCCATACATGGCAGACTACTGTTTAAGACATTATTACTCACCTTCAAGGCCACTAAGATCATCACTTCCTCCTCTCTAATAGACCTCATTCAGACCGTTCCACCCAACAGAGCTAGGAGAACGATGTCAACTAATGTGCTAGTAATCCCGAAAGCAGCGACAAAATGCTTATCAGCGACATCTAACAGGGCCTTCAGCTTCTATGCCCCTAAGTGCTGGAATGCCTTACCTCCAGAGGTTCGGGCTATCACCGACCTATCTCTTTTCAGAAAGGCACTCAAAACCCACCTTTTCCCCCAATACTACTAGACCATCCAGCCAATTTTGAACACTACCCAAACTAAGAACAATTCCTGTTGTGTATATTCATGTAAATAGTCATGTAAATAGTTGCAGTTTGTTGTCTGGTATGTTGTTATATTGTGAACCGCGCTGATGATGAATAGAGCGGTATATAAGAGCCAGTAATAAATAAATAAATAAATAAATAAATAAATCACAGCTACATAACTTATAGAAATAGTTACTCTACAGACAAAAAAATTGTAGCCTAAAGCATTCTGTCAGTTTTGAAAATATGAGAGAATGTAGTACCATACTACCCCGGATAAAATACAATACATATGGATTTTTGGAACAGGGGGCAGGGCCTGACCTACCACTAGGCATCTGCTTCGGGCATTTAGTTCAGAGGTGGCAGCAGCAGGACCTGGTCCCTACCTCTATCCAGGTTGATCTGAAGCTTTGTAAAGCAGCATGCACAGCACAATGCCTCAAAGCATAGACACACACTCAAGTTCTGTTGGGTCCCAACCCCTCTGACACAAACTTCGTACAGGTGTGATCTGATATAAAGGCTAACGTGACGTCCAGGAACACCAAAGTGAAAGTCCTAGATTCAAATATGCTGATTTCACTATACAAGAGAAGTACCCAAAGGAGATGGTGGAAAAGTGGGAGGAGACAAGGGAAGGGAAGTAAGAACATAAGAAATGCCATACTGGGTCGGACCAAGGTCCATCAAGCCCAGTATCCTGTTTCCAACAATGGCCAATCCAGGTCACAAGTACCTGTCAGGTTCCCAAAAAGGTACACAGGTTCCACATTGCTTATCCTGGGGAAGCAGTGGATTTCCCTGGTCCTCTTTAATAATGGTTTATGGACAATTGGCTAAACTGAAAGGAGATAATAAAAAGGGCAACAGATCTTTTATGTAAGAAAAGTAAATAAAAACAAGAAGAAAAGGAAACCAATATGGTTCTCCAAAGTAGTGGCTGCAAAAAAAGGCAGTGCTCAGAAAATATAGCAGATCACAAGAAGAGAAACACAGAAAAGAATACTACTGTAGATAAACTGAAAGAGACAAAAGAATAAACCAAGATGGCAAAAGTGTGGGCAGAAGCAGAAAAGCTAAAGATATAAAGCAAGATGACAAGATTTTTTTTTCAAGTATGGAAGAAGGCAAGAGGTGGAACTGCAATACTCAAAACTGCTGAGGACCAACGTGGAAAGCAACAAGGAAAAACTGGGAATTGTAAACAAATACTTCTGTCTGGTGTTCACGGAAGACAATCCTGGAACAGGACCACAGTTGCTTGACAAATGTACTGAAAATGAAGTAGATACCACACCATTCCTGAAAGAAGTATTTTTTTAACAACTTGCAAAACTAAAGGTGAACAAAGCCATGCAGCCAGAGGAGGTTCTGGTATCTCCTTTTTACGATGTGCTTAATAGATCCTTGGAGATAGGAGAGGTTACAAAAAACTGGAAAAGGGCCAAAGCGATCACTCTTGACAGAAGTGCTAGCAGAAAAGGGGTTAGAAACAACATGCTGTAAGCCTGCTGGAGGCACTGCTGAAGGAGAGAACGGTACATTTTCTGCAGTCCAATGGGTTGCAAGCTCTAAGGCAACACGGATATGTGGTCCATTTTGATTTCAGCAAAGCCTTTGATACTAGTCCACCTAGGAAGTTCATGATTAAATTAAACAGCCTCAGGGTGAGACCCAAGATGGTGAACTGGATAAAAAAATTGGTTAAATGACAGAAGGGGGTGGTAAATGGAATTCACTTAGAAGAAGGAAAAGTCAGTAGTGTATTTGTATTTATATACAGCTTATGCCTTTCCAGTAGGAGTTCAAGAAAAGTTACATTCAAGTGCAGTAGGCATTTCCCTGTCCCCAGAGGGCTTACAATCTAAGTTTGCATCAAAAGCAATGGACAGTTAAGTAGCCTGCTCAAGGCCATAAGAAGTGACAGTGGGATTTGAACAATGGCTTTCTTAGTTCCCATTACAAGAGGACCACACTAGTTCTGCACAAAATCACACACACATCAGAAAACGGAGCCAAAAAATAAATATTTCTCCCAAGGTCAAAATTATCATAAAAATAAATTATTTGTATGAATATAAGTATAAATAGAAAGTGAGTAGTGCGGGTATCAAAGTATAATTCAAAACATATCTGAGAGGTTAAAAATGTACCTTCAATTGCACCAAGTAACCCTCAACACCTAATGGGTGTTGTTTCATCATCTACCCCCATTAATATTTAACCAACACCATCATGAAAAAGTAGAATTATAAATTGTTCAACATAAACAAAAGTATGTAGCTCTCTATTAATCTTCCAAATGAATGACACAGTCAAAAATTACAAATCCATTCAACCTTCAGTCCCGGATACACAATTCCACATCTCACAGATCCCAGCTTGCTGCTCTAACCAGTTAGGCTACTCCTCCACCAGTGGAGTACCTCAGGGATCAATCCTGGAACCCATTCTGTTCAATGTCCTTTTGAGTAATACTGCCACAGGTTTAAAAGGAGTGATCTCAGCATGCTTGAGCATCTGTTTCTGCCTGCCTTCACTATGCCTGATCTCCTCAGTCTGTTTACTAGCCGACATCAGACTATGACTGCAAGGGGAGGAAGGAGGGTTGTGAGGACTTATCCATTTGAAACCACAGACCTCCTAGTGGAATCTCTTCAGGAAGCCAAGAGGATGTACATCACACCAAACAACAGATTCAAAGAAGATAAAGTTAGCTTCTCAACATTCAAGTTGTGAGAGCCAGGGACTTGATGCTGGGATGCAACAGCAGCCTCTATCCTGCATAATTAAGGTTGATGAAGTGCCCAGCCAAATCAACTCCCCCTGAAGCTCAAGAAGAGGAAACCATGTCTGTCTTGACCGAAAGGTTGCTCTGAGAATCATAGCGCCTTTGCTGTCCTTGGGTTTCCAAAAGTCTTCACTATCAGAGCTATAGGAGGATATTTATTTATTTATTTATTTAGAACACATTTATATACCGCTGCTTCCAGCGATCAGTAGCGGTTTGATTTTTCTTTTGGGGAAGTCGATCAGGACAGGGTGGGGGAGTAAATACATAGAGGACTTGGGGGGTCACGGCACACATGTTTAAAGTTTTGGGGGTAAAACATATTTACATTTATATAATACATATTTACAGATTGAGGAAATCTCATTTTACTTGGCTATACATGGTTATACAAGGCGGTTTTACAATGTACGTATTTGTCAGTTTCCTTTGTTAAGTTTTCCTGGATTTTGTGACTTATGGCTGGGTTGTAAGAGCATTTAAATAGGTGGGTTTTTAACTCTTTCCTGAAACTTTTCATGTCCTGGGTTAGCCGTAGTTCAACAGGGAGCTGATTCCATATAGTGGGCGCAGCGAAAGAGAAGGCTCTGCGACTTGTACTTGTTTTCACAGTTCGTATTGCGTTAGGGACCTGCAGGGTGCCCAGGTTGTTAGTTCTTCTATTTCTATTTGCTGGTTGTATGTTGATAAGAGAGGACAGGAACGAGGGGGCTATGTCGTTTATCAGCTTGAACGTTGTTACTATCATCTTGTACTGCGCCCTCGCAGCAACTGGAAGCCAATGAAGGTCGATCAATATTGGGGTGATGTGGTCAGTTACACTTGTTCCCATTATTATTCTAGCTGCGACATTCTGGGCCATTTGAAGGATACCCAGTGATTTTTTGGGTAGACCTTGTAGGATGGCATTACAGTAGTCGAGGTGCGGCATGACTAGTGCTTGAGCCACTGACCTGAAATCGCCTGGTGCTATTATTTTCCTTAGAGGTTGTATCACCCTAAGTTTATAGAAGATGGCTTTGTTTGTTTTACGCAGGTGTTTCTCCATTCTTAGGTTGCAGTCGAGTGTGACACCTAGATATTTGATTTCTTCTTTTGCTTTGTATGTGTTGTTGCACAGGGTGATTGAGTCAGGTGACTTGAAGTTGGGTTTGTTGGACATGTACATATGTATATAGAAGACCCTCCCCCCAACAGAGGAGGCACCTGCCTGTTCTGAGGAGTGGTTAATAGATCAGTCGAAGGGGTGCCCTATTCCCGAAAGATGTCCTGAACTACTCCCCTATCCAGTGTTCATTCATGAGGTTAACGGATATGGTCTGCCATAGCATTGTCCTCACCAGCCAGATAAGGGCCTTGAGAACCATCCTATCAGAGACAGCCCAGTTCCACATTCTAACTGTTTCCTAACACAGGAGGTACAATCCTGTTTTTTCCTGCTTGTTCATGTAGTACATGACTGCCTGATTGTCTGTATCATCACAATTTGATTGGCCAGACGATCTCTGAAAGCTTTTTAGAGCATTCCTAATTGCTGTTAGTTACAGGAAATTGATCTGATGAAGAACTACAGACCCTGCTGAGTGCGAAACATTGCCAAGAAAGACAAGAGGTAGCTGGGTTGCCAGGAGATAGCACTAAAAAATAATAATTGTCATGTGAAATTATTATTTATTTCTGATGTTGATTTGTAATCTGCTAAGAACTAGAGATCAGTGGAATATAAATTATTTTAAATTAAGAATAATATTTAAGGAGTCAGAAAATGAAAGACTTGGAGTCGTGATCAGAACCCAGACAGCTGTAACACACTAGATGATGATCTTCTCTATGGAAGGTTCAGGAACACTGATTGATGGGATTGAAGCAGGAAATTTGAATTTTGGTGGGAAAGTTCACTGGAGAAAAGGAGGAAATTTTAATTTTCTCAAGTATATTCAGTTTTCCTGTCAAATTCAAATTTCCTACCCTTTCTCCAACAAACTTTCCCACCAAAATTCTAATTTCCCACCAGAATTCAAATTTCCTTCTTTTTAATGAATTTTCTTGCCAAAATTCAAATTTCCCACCTTAGTCTCACCAATCAAGTTTGAGAACCACTGTATATAATAATAGACATCCACTTACAATCCAGGATATGCAGTATGGTCTCCGCCCGGCTTGCGTGAGGCCGCAGAAAGAAGGTGGGGAGCACCACCTCCTGACTGAGGTGGAAGGGGGACACCACCTTAGGAAGAAACTTGAGGTGCGTGCAAAGCACACCCTCTTCTTACAGGACTTTGTGTATGGTGGATATGCCACTAACGCCTGAAGCTTGCTGACCCTGTGAGTGGACGTGAGCACCACTAGGAAAACGACCTTCCATGAGAGGTACCGCAGGTGGCAGGTAGCCAGGGGCTCGAATGGCGACCCCTTGAACTTAGATAGCACCACGTTGAAGTCCCACTCCGCCGATGGAGGGCGGATGGGAGGCTTGGATAACAAGAGGCCCTGCAAGAGGCGGATCACGAGGGGCTTGCCCTTGATGAGGTGGTGGTGCACTACCAGAGCGCTCAGGTGCACCCTAACTGAGTTGGACTTCAGTCCTGCCTGCGACAGGTGGAGCAAATATTGCAGTACAAGCTACACCAAGCATGAGAACAGGTTAACTTGTCATTCTGCACACCACACTGAGAATCTGCGCCATTTGAAGGCATAGGTCTGTCTCACAGAGACCTTATGGGAGGCCAGCAGAACCTCCTCTACTACTCCCAAGAGGTTGAATGGGGCCAAGGCTACCCTTTCAGCAGCCAAGCCATTAGTGACAGGGAAACCCAGGTTGGGATGTAGGAGGAAGCCCTCCTCCTGCAACAATAACCCCACAGCATTCCCCAGAGGGACTCTGGGCACCGATGACAAATGGAGGAGCAGCGGAAACCACATTTGCCTGGGACACCGTGGGACAACCAGTATTAGTGATGCCCTGTCATGCTGAGTCTTGAAGAGGGTCTAGGCAAACAGTGGCGTGGGTGTGAAGGCATAGAAAAGGCCCTCCATCCATGGGATGAGGAATGTATCCACTGCCACCCGTGAGGAGTGCAGTTGACGGGAGCAGAAGAGGGGCAGCTGAGTGTCGGTTGGACACGCAAAGAGGTCCATTATTGGAATTCCCCAGAGCTGGAAGAGCCGAGAGGCCACTCTGGGGTCTAGCTGCAACTCGTGCGGCTGGAGGAGCCTGCTCAGCCTGCCCACTAGGGCACTGTCCAGTCCCGACAGATACACCACCTGCAGAAGCATCCCATTATGGAGTGCAAAGAAGCAGAGAGCCACTGCCTCCTAGCAGAGGAGATAGGATCCTATGCCCCCCCTGTTTGTTCACGCAGAACATCGCCACTTGATTGTCCGTCTGGACCAACACTGACTGGTGCTGCATGTGGTGGCGAAAGGCTCTGAGAGCCAGGAATATGGCCTGGAGCTCGAGGGGTTAGTCTGCAGTTGGCTCTGTGACTGCGACCAGCTGCCCTGTGTGCAGAGATCCTCGCAATGAGCACCCCAACCCAGCAGGGAGGCATCTGTAGTGAAGACCCTCTGGGAATTGGGGGACTGAAAGGTTTCCGTCCAGGTCACAGCACTGAATCTATTCTCATTTCCTTTCTTAATGAATTGCATGTTGCGCACGATCACGGTTCTATATCCATAGCTGTCTCTTTAGATCTGTCTGCTGCTTTTGATGTTGTTGATCACCGCACGCTTCTATCTCGACTTGACACTATTGGTCTCTCAGGTTCAGTCCTTCACTGGTTTCACTCTTTTCTTTTCAACCGGTCCTTCTCAATACTTTCTGGCTCTGACTCCTCTCCCTCAACCCCTCTTCACTGTGGTGTCCCACAGGGCTCTGTGCTAGCTCCCCTTCTGTTTAACATTTTCCTGGCCCCCCTCGCTCTGCTCGTCCAGCAACATGGTATCTCGGTGTATTATTACGCCGATGATATCATCCTTCTTTTTCACACTAATTCACTCACTCCCGATATTGGTCCCCTCAATGTCTGTCTCTCTGCTGTTTCCTCCTGGTTCTCAGAAAACTTCCTTCACGTCAATTTGTCAAAAACTTCGGCTATTTGGTTTACTGCTGGTGCTCCTGTCCACCCCCCCCCCCCATCCCTTCTCTCTCTGCTGATCCCATTCCCCTTGTTTCTTCACTACGTTATCATGGTGTCACCTTGGATTCCGCCCTAACCTTCAAAGACCACATTTCCTCCGTTGTTCAACGTTCCTTCTGTACACTAAGGCAACTCCGCGCTGTTCGCTCTTTTCTCTCCCCCTCTTCTTTGACCACACTGCTTCTCTCTCTTGTCGTTTCTCGTTTAGATTACTGCAATGCATCTTTAGCCAGGCTTCCTATTACTCAACTTCGCAGGCTTCAACTGGTTCACCACACAGCTGCTCGTCTCCTGACTCACACCTCCCGATTCGCTCACGTCACCCCCCTTCTTATTCATTTACACTGGTTGCCCATTCCTTTTCGAATCCAATACAAGATCCTTACATTTGTGCACAAATCCCTCCACACCGGTGTCCCACGCTATCTCTCAGACTTAGTTCATTTTCACTGCCCCTCGAGATCCCTTAGGTCTGTCCACGCTAACCGGTTATTCCTCCCGCCCCCTTCCCAGGCCTACCTTGAATCTACATGTTCTGCTGCCTTTTTCTTCATTGGTCCCCGTCTATGGAACTCTTTGCCATCTGCACTTCGTCTGGAACTTTCTTATCCTTCTTTCAAAGCTAAGCTAAAGACCCATTTTTTCTGCATAGCCTTCGATCTTCCTCCCTCCCCTCCTCCTTCCGATAATTAATGGTATTTCTCCTTTTCCTGCTGTCTTTTATTGTTTCCTCTCCTGACGCTGTCCCTTTCCTATCATTAAATGGTGTTCCTTTCTGTTTCCTTTTCTCTGCAGCCTCCTGTTGTTTTAATGTAAACCGCCGCATGCCTGCTGGTCTAGGCGGTCTATCAAGTTTTTAAATAAAGAAAGATAAAGATCCCGGTCTGGAGGTGCTGCGGAACCTGCCAGCTGGTGGGTCACCTTCACCATGTCCCGCAGCCGTCTGGTAGCCTAGGTCCATAGGGAGCAGAAGCTCCTTTGGGTCACCCTCATGTGGAGGCAGGCATCCAGGGTGACATGGACTGTGAATAGCATGTGACCATGGACATTTGTGGCCAGCGCCCTCAGGTGGTCGGCCCTGTCCTGAGGTAGGAACACTCTGGCCTGAAGGGTGTCTAGCCGGGCTCCTATGAACTCCAGACACTGTGTCGGGAGGAGGTGAGACTTAGTGGGGTTTATGACGAACCCCAGATGTTGTAGGACGCTGATGGTGTAGGTTATAGCCCACTGCACCTCAGCAGCTGAGCCTCCTCTGATGAGTCAGTCATCCAGGTAAGGGAAGAAGGCGACCCCTTGGAGGCGGAAGTGGGCTGTGACCACCACTAGGCACTTGGTAAAGAACCTTGGGGTCGAGGCCAGGCAAAAGGGTAGGACTCTCCCTTCAGGCACATGGCCATTTTACTGGTCAGCATTTCTGAAGTCTAGGACTTTGAGCTTGCTGTGATTGGACTCCACCTTGGCTTTTATCTCAAAACACACCATCTGATGATCGCTGCTGCTCACATGGGCACCCACCCCCACCACAAACCTGAGGTACTGCCTGTGGCTAGCATGGATGAGGATGTGTGTGTACACATCCTTTAAGTCCAAGGAGCAAAGCCAGTCTCCCAGTTGGAGGTATGGCAGCAGCGTCCCAAGGGAAAGCATCTTGAACTTCTCCCTTACCAGGAACCTGTTTAGGTCCCACAGGTCCAGGATGGGCCTTAGGGCCCCCTGTTCTTTTTGGTATGAGGAAGTACTGGGAGTAAAATCCTCTGCCCCAGAGGTGTGGGGGGGGGGGGTATGGGTTTCACCATCTTGTCCTCAAGAAGGCCTGTGAACTCCTGCAGAAGCAAGGTCTGGTAGAAGGGAGGCCTGGTGGGCTCTCCTGGGAAGAATGGAGAGGGAGTCTGCTCCAAGTGGAGGAGATAACCCTCCTTGACCACCTGGAATGCCCAGGTGTTGGTGGTGATGGCCTGCCATCAATGGGCAAACAGAATTAGATGTCCCCCTGTGGGATGCTGGGGTGGGCCTCCTGAGGGTGGGGAGGCTATGCCCGAGTCAAAAGCTCCCTCCAGGCTGTGCCGGAGACAGTGCCTGTGTCTTGGGAGTCTTTGGCTTATAATGGGCATGCCCTTGTCCCTTGGCCTGCTGACCATGCTGGGGAGTAGGCTTGATACTGAGGGTAGTTTTCATAAGCCCTTCCCTTCCTTGAGTACGGGTGCATTTTACTTAGGGCCTTCCATCGGGGAAGGGTAGCAATCTCCTTGGAAAGCCTAGTCCTTGTCAGGAACTCTGATTCCAACTCTGCAGCCTTTTCAGTCATGGGTTTACCAAAGAGGCTCTCTCCTTGGCAGGGGACATCTACCAATTTGTCCTGAACACTGCTCCAGGTCGGAAGACGGTAGCCAAGCCTGGCATCCGGCACCGATGTTGCTGTGGCTACTCTACTCGCAGACTCAAAGCCACCATGGGATGCTCAAGCCATGAATTTGAAGCACTCTCTTACAGCAGAGGAGAGGTTCCAGAATTGCTGGAGGGGTTCCATGGAGAGACCAGCTGAAAACCCAGTGAGTTCCTTGACCAAATCCCTCAAATACATGCCCATGTACAGCTGGTATGCCTGGATCCAGCCAATGAGCATCGAGCCCTGGTAGCACTTTCTACCCAGGGTGTCCAAGGTGCGAGTCTCTCTACTCTGAGGCACAGAGGAGTGTGTCTTCTGGCTCTTGAGCCGATGCATGGCCGACTCCACCACCATGGAGTTGTGTGGCAGATGTGCTTTCTGGAAGCCCGGGTTTTGGCGTACCTAAAACATCGAGTCCAGCTGATGGCTCGCGATGGACACTGATGCTGATGATTCCCACATGCGAAGTAGCAGCCATTCCAGGATTGGGAGAACGGGAACTGTACATACCTCCTTCAGAGGGGCCTTGTACTGGAGGATCTCAAGCTCCTCCATGCAAGGGTCCTCCTCCGACTCGGTGTTGGAATGCCAACACCTTTGATATGTCCCACACGAAGTCGAGGAAGGCCATATCCTCGGGCAGGGACTGACACTAGGTTTCGTTGGCAGATAGGTCTGAGGACACATCGCAGTGGCAATGGGTGTCTGGAGATTCCTTGTCCTTGGTCTCCCAGTCCGCCAAGTAGTTGGTGGGGGAGTCAAGGGCGGGCCAGGTTGTGAGGGCAGGCCCTGCACCTGACAATCCATGCTCCTCAGAGGCCCTGCAGGCGGAGCCATGGCCACTCATCAGGAAGGACCTCTGTCCCAAGGAATGGGACCAGGACTAGGATCAATGTCGAGGATCACTCTGAGGTCGTTGGTGCTTGAGGATCGGCTTAACATCAGGGAAGTCTTCGAGACTGAGACCCCGGTGGTCTGGGCAGATGACCCGGCAGAATCGGGCATCATGGCCTTCCAAACTGCATTCCAAGGTCACCATTATGGTCTCTAGCCCAGATGGCTCTGCAGCCTTCAGCACAGATACCAAGGATCTCGAGACTGGTGCCGGCTCAGACTAGGGGGAGTCCTTCACTAGGATGTCCTAGGGGGTTCGAGGCCAATCACCAGAAACCAGTGACCTTGGTCGACCGCTCCCATTCCAACCCCTTGGACTCACGGATGGACTGCAGGACCGGGTGCAGGACTAACCCGCCTTCCCCAATTCATCCACAGATACTGCCCTCGAGGATTTCTTCTTCTTCTTGTGTTCCACCCCCGGGGTGCTCTGCTCAGAGGACCCATGGCTTCAGTCAGAGGCAGTGGGGTCACCCTGGACTTCAGTGCCTTGGGACATGGCATCGCTAGAGACTCCGGGGCAGAGCCTAATCTTTGGAGGATTTTGTCATGCTGCTGCTAGCAACTCTTAATGGCCTTGGAGGACATTGTCTTACAAAGGCCATAATCCAAGGGGTCATGGTCCGGCCCTAGGCAATGGAGGCAGCAGTCATGTGTGTTGGTGAGGGACATGTTCCGCAAGCACCAGTCACACTTCTTGAAGCCACTGACAGAGGACATGGGGAGAAAAAGAGCCTCAGCAAGGTCAAAGAGCCGAGGCTCTGCCAGTGAAAAAAGGGTGCAAAACTGTGCTAGTCAAAAACAAGAAAAGATAAAAGAAAATACAAATCCGAAATGCGATGCCAAGGTAAGCTCAGGGCAAGAAAGGGAACCAGTATGTCACCGGGGAAAAGCAATTTCCAAGTTAAAAAAACAAACACTTTTTCTGTGGAAAACAGACATACATCCGGTAGGATCCACAGAAAAAAGGAGACTGAAACAAGATGGCACCATTGGGCAGAAAGGGGATCACACATGTGTGGCTCATCTTTCAAAAGCTTTCTTTGAAAGCTGGGGAGAAGCTTCTGTGCAGGGCTCTATCGGCATAGACGTCACCCATATGTGAGGACCGACTTCCTGCTTGTTCCTGGAGAATCAATATTTCCTTAGATTATTCTTGATTCTACCTATTTATCTCATAACCCCTTGTTCCAGCACCTCTTTTCTGTTGAAAAAGACCTGCCTCCAGTGCACTTGTAATCTGGAGGTAGTAACATAAGAAAAGCCATGCAGAATCAGACCAAAAACGCGAAATAAAGACTTTTTCAAGTATATTTGTAGCAAACAACCTGTGAAAGAGTCAGTTGGTCCATTAGATGATAGAGGGGTTAAAGGGGCACTAAGAGGCGACAAGGCGATAGCGGAGAGACTGAATGAATTCTTTGCTTCGGTCTTTACTGAGGAAGATGTAGGGATGTTACCCATGACTGAAGTGGTATTTAAAGGTGCGGAAGAATTGAAGGAAATATTGATACATCGGGAAGATATATTACAACTATTAGATAAACTGAAGAGTAGCAAATCACCTGGGCTGGATGGTATACATCCAAGGGTGTTGAAAGAACTGAAATATGAGATTGCAGACCTGCTATTATCTGTGAACTATCATTAAAATCATCTCTAATACCTGAAGATTGGAGGATCGCCAATGTAACACCAATTTTTAAAAAGGGTTCCAGGGATGATCCGGGAAACTACAGACCGGTGAGCCTGACGTCAGTACTGGGAAAAATGGTAGAAACCATCATAAAGAATAAAATTACTCAGCATGTAGATAGTCATGGCCTAATGGGAGACAGCCAACATGGCTTTAGACAAGGAAGATCATGTCTTACTAATCTGTTATGTGTTTTTTGAAGGTGTGAATAAACAGGTGGACAAAGGTGAGTCGGTTGATATAGTGTATCTGGACTTTCAAAAAGCCTTTGACAAGGTCCCTCATGAGAGACTTTTGGCAAAACTAAAGAGTCATGGGATAGGAGGCAGTGTACTATTGTGGATCAGGAACTGGTTAAAAGATAGAAAGCAGAGGTTAGGGCTAAATGGCCAATTTTCCCAATGGAGAAAGGTAAATAGTGGTGTACCCCAGGGATCTGTGCTGGGTCCGCTGCTTTTTGACACATTCATAAATGACCTGGAAAGTGGAATAACGAGTGAGGTTAGCATATTTGCAGATGACACAAAACTATTTAAAGTTGTTAAAACCCAAGAGGATTGTGGAAAATTGCAAGAGGATCTTGATAAATTGGAAGACTGAAACCTAATATCCCCTGTTAAATTATATTTTTTTTGTCGGAGCTAGTCGGCCCAGTGCATAGAAACTTTCCATGCACCACTGCGACCTCTCCTTTTACTAAATAACTTTATCAAAGTAAAATTCCAAACTTAGCTTTGTCGAAGATTTTTACACACAAGCATCGCCGGCTTGAGTAAACCGTGCCAGAAATACAGAAACGACAACGTGTCACATGTTTCGGGTTTATTTAAACTTTCACAAAACCCTGCTTCAGGTCCATCTGTTGCTGGCAAATTACAAAGCTTCAACAGAAGCTTTTTTGGTGAACCAGGTGATTCTGATAGGGTTTGATTCTTGTATTCTATTAAATTGGAAGACTGGGCATCAAAATGGCAGATGAAATTTAATGTGGACAAGTGCAAAGTTATGCACCTAGGGAAGAACAACCCGAACTATGGTTACACGATGCAAGGTCCACATTAGGAACCACCACCCAGGAAAAAGATTTAGGCGTCATCGTGGATAACATGTTAAAACCCTCGGCCCAGTGTGCAGCGGCAGCCAAAAGAGCAAATAGAATGCTAGGTATCATAAGGAAAGGAATGGAAAATAAAACTAAAGATATTATAATGCCTCTATATTGTTCCATGGTGAGACCGCACCTTGAATATTTTGTGCAATTCTGGTCGCCGTATCTTAAAAAGGATATAGCGTTATTGGAAAAGGTTCAGAGAAGAGCCACCAAAATGGTAAAGGGGATGGAAGGATACTCCTATGAAGAAAGGCTAAAAAGGTTAGGGCTCTTTAACCTGGAAAAGAGACGGCTGAGGGGAGATATGATAGAAGTCTATAAATTAATGAATGGAGTGGAACGGGTAAACGTAGATCAATTGTTTACATTATCAGAATATAGAAAGACTAGGGGACATGCAATGAAGGTACAGGGTAAACTATTTAAGACTAATAAAAGAAAATATTTTTTCACTCAACGTGTAATCAAACTCTGGAATTTGTTACCGGAGGATGTGGTAAAGGCTGTTAGTGTAGCTGGGTTTAAAAAAGGTTTGGACAAGTTCCTGGAGGAAAGGTCCATAAACCATTATTAAGAAGGGACCCAGGATATCAATGCTTGACCCAGTACAAGTATTGTAGAACCTGTGTCTTTTGGGGAAACTGCTAGGTACATGGAAACAGGATACTGGGCTTGATGGACCTTGGTCTGACCCAGTATGGCATACCTTATGTTCTTATGTTCTTATAAGGTCTATCAAGCTCAACAGCCTGTTTCTGACAATTGCCAGTCTGGGTCACAAGCATCCGGCTGATCCCAAAAGTAGATTTCTGATAGCTCATTTCCAGGGAACAGCAATGGTTCTCCCAAGTCTTCATGGCTAATCCTAAATCTACATCACATCTTCCCTAACCCATCTTTCCTCTCAGGTATACAGGTTTACATATTTAAATCTGCCCCCATATCCTTTATGATAAAGTCTTCAACCTCTGTTTTGCTTAATGGAAGTTTCTAAAACATTGAAGTGCTGATTCACATTCAAAATCTTATTGTCTGAGGACTGAAAATTGAACATAAATTTCTGCAACTAGTTGGAAAATGTCCATATTTGAAGAGACAAAATTCTCAAATTGAATGATAGCATTATAAAAAGCATCAAGATTTATCACTGGGCTCACTTTAAAGGTTTATTATTTATAAGCTTTTGTATACCACCACTTCCATAGATCAGTGGCGGTTTACAATGAAACACAACCAAGTTACATATAATATTCATGAATTTATGTACAAATAACATGTTGAGTAACAAAGTAACTAAACATTGTATCAACTTCATAACTTATTTACAATTAAGTGATGGTGAGATAAGGAGTGTCGCCTGAGCAATGTGCATCTTGGCAATTGAGTAGTTCTTAGGAGATTTGAAGTGTTATGATGGATTGTGATGGATATGTTGAGTAGGTGCTGGGTTAAGTTGTTTGTGACTGTTGCTCCAAGGTAGTAAGGCCATAGTATTGGATGAATAGGTGGGTTTTGAGTTCTTTGCGAAAAGTTAGAAGATCTTTAAACATTCTTAAATTATCAGGAAGGGCAATCTCCGCATTAACCATAGCAAAACAGATGTACTATTCATCTCACGAAACCAGAAGTTCACGCCACCTCCCTCTCTTCTAGTCAATAACATTGAACTAAAGTCCAAATCTACAATTCGCTACCTGGGCATCACCCTCGACCAGCGGCTTGACATGTCAGCACATGTTACAAACACAGCTAAAGCAATCTTTCATAAGATCAGATCACTACGCCATCTCCGCCCACTGCTTGACTTCCCTGACTACCGCTCAATTTTCCAAGCCTTAGTCATCCCACACCTTGACTTTGCCAACATTATCCTACTGGGACTCCCACAATCGACTCTTAACCCGTTACGCCTTGCCATGAACTCAGCTGCAAGGGCACTGTCAGGGCTTTCAAGATCAGACCACATAACGCCAGTTCTAAAGAACCTACACTGGCTCCCGCTGCGGGCCAGAGTCCACTTCAAGGCTCTTAGCATGACGTTCAAGGCATGTAAGAATCTTACTCACACACCCATCAGCGATCTCCTCAACAGCACACCAGACAATAGAACTAGGAGATCTACTTCGTTGAATAAACTTGAAGTCCCAAAAGTGTTGGTAAAATGTAAGAAATCAACAGCAAGTAGAGCCTTCTCCATTGCTGCACCTATGGCATGGAACGCCCTCCCAGCAGAAATCCGGGCCATCTCAAATTTGGCACTATTCCGTAAAGCCCTCAAACATCACCTGTTCCTACAATATTACCCTGACAGCATTCCCGACATTTACAATGCCCCCACCTCACCTCCCTGCCTAACCCGTCCCTCAGATCATCTTCCTGTAGATAATGGCTAACCACTATCTCTCCCACTGATCTCTTTGACCACCTAGCCAACCCTCTAGGCAAAGGTCATATTTTTTATTTATCTGTAAGAGCATTATAATTTGTTTATAATATGTACATAGTCTCTCCCTTGTTTTTACTCCATGTTTACATTCCCTGTTCAATGTAAAAAAACTTGATGTATCTTGCTTACATTCTTGTATGTTCTGTTTCAAATGTAAACCGCACTGATTATAATAGCGCGGTATATAAGAAATAAAAATAAATATAAATAAATTCCAGAGAGTAGGGGCAACATAGGAGAGTGTCCTGGAGCTGGTTAGCTTTATTGGTGCTACGGATGTGTGTGGGTATGGTTAGCGTATTTTGAGAACATTGTCTGGGAGCCACAATGTCATCTTTGTGCACCCAATACACTTACATCCTATCCTGCCTCGCCAGATTCACAAATGGTGCTTCAACTTTGGGACTCAGCAGGAAGGCCAATGGACCATCTTCCCCACCCCTCTCCAATGGAGCTTACCCAAGGTTAACAGCTTCTGCTGCAACAGAGCATACATCAAGATCTTCCCTTTTTTAAACCATTCCCAAAGAGGAAAATAAAGGCTCTGAAGAAAACAGTTCAGCAAGTGAATGGTGGCTTCTAGACATTTGCCTGCACCAAATAAGATCCTCACCCCAAATCTTTTTTTCCTGCTACTATTACATATCTGTCCCCAGCATGCCCAAAATCTGCTACAATGATGGCTTTCGCCACCTCCACTGGTAGGCCAGTTCAAGCATTGCCATTTTCAATATTTCTTAAGTTTCCTTCATGGTGGACCAATGAACTGATACCACTGGCTCTTCAGGATTTGGATCCTAGGTTGAAATCACCACTTTGTGTGAACTGTTCCAGTAGCATCTAGGAAGTCCTATGCAGTGTCTATACCATTTTTGGATTGTAACAGTTACTCATGTAAGTTACCCCAAATACCTTCCTAGGAGCACAGTGCTTCATAACCATCATTTTGCCAACAAGGATCATCTGTATGTACCCCACACATTCTTTGAATTCCAATATTTTTGTTGTTCTCACCACTTCTTCCAGGAAAGGGATTCCAGTAAAAAAAAAATATTTCCTGGAATTGTTCCAGAGCCTAATCTTGAAGCTTAAATAAATAGTTTGACCCCTAGATCTACAACCTTTCATTTCCATTTAAAAAGGTTTGCTTCTGATGCATCAATTCCTTTCAGGTATTAAAGTGTTCTTGCCATGTACAGAATGGGGAAGAGGGGTTGCTGGAGCTCTTCTGATTTTAATGAAGACTTGACTAATTAATGGAAATTTAAAATGCCAGAAAAAAATGTGAGAGCCTTATATGTAATACAGGAGTACAAAAAAGAAAAGAGACCGAATAATGAAAAAAGCAGAACAAAAAACTCTTGACACTTATACAAATGTTGTCAGATTATTTTTGAAAGGAAAATATTCATAACACAATTTTCTCTTAATATTTTTGTTGTACCTCTGATGTTATAAATATATGCAAATATCCCACAGAGCTGTCACAGAATTCTGAAAACCACTGACACAAGCTCTAACCATGTGCTGACATAGAAAAAAACCAGAGGTTTTGCTTATGTCGGTATATATATTAACAAGCCCACCATGACCTGGCTTGAATGCCAGCTCAGATTAGTCATTCTTGGCTAGGATTTCTTCTGGGTTTTCCAGTCACCTCTAATATGACACAGATTAAAATATGAAGCTTTTGGCTAACTGTGATTTTTGATCTCAGCTGGCTTTGATTTCTCAGTTATAGACGTTTGACCAACTGGTATACATCAAGAACTTCAAAATACTACTGTTAGCAAGGGTTATATTTTAGAAGGCTTATGTATCTTTTCCATGAGGAATTATGAACATTTACACTGTAGACCTACAGCAAGGAAGAAAGGTCTGGCAATCTACTTCTGGTTGCACCTTCCCAAGAAAACCCAGGGGCCCAGGATGCCAGGAGTCAGCATTGATTCAACAGCACACGCACATATAGATTGACTGTACATGTAATTTGAATTTTAGAAAGGTGTAATTTACATGTGGAGATTGACATCATAAAGAAACTACAAGGACGCATGGTGGGGCATGGATTGAGCATGGCTTGGGTGGGTCAAAGATTTACACATGTAGTTCCCATTTTGTAAAGGGACGCTAAGGGAGGACAAGGCCATAGAAGAGAGACTGAATGAATTCTTTGCTTCAGTCTTTACTGAAGAAGATGTAAGGAAGGTCCCCATGCCCGAAATGGCATTTAAAGGTGATATATCGGAAGAAATGAAAGAAGTATCAAAAAACCAGGAAGAAGTATTACAAGTATTTGATAAACCGAAGAGTAGTAAATCACCTGGATTGGAAGGTATACATCCAAGGGTGTTAGAAGAACTGAAAGACGGCGGAGCCTGATGTCCAGCGGGTAGGACGCTTTGCGTTGAAGCTCCCGAGAGGCCTACTCAGAATCCTGACTTAATACCTATATAAATTTACTATTTCGCTCCGAGCTGACCGGGGCACTCGGGGGGGGATGGCGGCCATAAACCAGCGCGCTTGGACTTCGGGTCTCCTTCTTCTTCTCACGGAAAACGCTCCAAAACAGAGGTGTCCTCCCCACAGAAGATGGTTCCATTTCGTGAAAAACCCCGCAATGCACCTGGAGATTTTGGAGGAAATACGCGGCGTGAAGGAATTGGTGCAGTCCATGGAGAAGCGCTTCGAGCCATGCGAGAAGACTTTGGAGTGCTCCAGGACCGACTTGAAGGTCTTTCATTACGGCAGGACAATATGGCGGGGGTCCTCGACTCGCACGAGGTGCGCTTGGGCAAACTGGACAAGGCTGAGCGCCAGATACAGAATCTTCAAAAGGAGTTGGAAGATAGCAATAATCGAGCCCGTCGCAAACAATGTGAGGCTCCTCGGAATGCCGGAGGGGGTGGAAGCAGGAGATATAAGAGAATTCTTGCTCAAAACTCTTCCCCCTTGCTGAAGATCACTTTTACAGAGAACTGGAAAATCGATCGAGCACACCGTGTTCCTGCCCGCATGGCGCTCAACCGCACGACCCCCGGCTATTATCTTAGCTTGCTACGATATCAACAAGTGGAACAAAATTTTACATGCTGCTCGAGCGAATCATCATTTGGAATTGAAGGTCGTAAGGTCTCCTTCTTTCCGATTTGGCAAAGCCCTACCGTGACGTCGGAAGAAACTCCTTGCTCTTCGCCCTCGACTTCAACAGCTACAGGCTCGCTTTGGCCTGTTGTATCCAGCGAAGCTCCGAGTGACTCTCCACAACAGACCAGGACGTTCGAGGATCCTGATCTACTATCAACATTTTGGACTCCAAAGAAGCAGAGCAGATGCGCTAATCCCAAATCTTGGACTCTTATCTGCCGGCTCTGTCGCCATTTTGAAGGGCCCGATGTGGCGGTCATAGCCCAGCACAGAAATAGCCTGGACTTTCTTTCTTTCTCTGTATGACTTTTGTCTTTGGTCTCCTATCCCTTCATGATGTGTGCCTCGGGCGGATTCGGAGCACGCACACTCCTACAGGTTATATGTTGTATCAATTTCGGCCTTCTCTGGGGTTTCTCCCCGCAGACCCATGGTCGCCAGTAATTTTGGGGTTTTGCTTCTCCTCTACCGTACTGCGGTTTTCTTTGTTAATGTGGGGCGCTTCATTGTATTATATTAGCTTATTTTTCCTATGTCATGTGTACAGCTAGATACAGTCAGTTTGAGGGACACAGTGAAATTATGTGTGCTATCATGCTCAGAATTTTAACTTTTCTGAATGGCCTTATGTAAAATCTTATTATTCATCGTACAAAGGCATTACTGGTCCACTCAAAGGAAAGAAAATCCTTAGCTATCTTAGCCACGAGCATGTTGATTTGGTGTTTCTTCAGGAAACGCATTACACTTTGCTGAAACACTGAAACTCAATGCTAGGCCTCACATGGTAGCTGCCTATTCTCCCACCGTTTCCAAATAGTACGGGATAGCCATTCTGGTTAAGAAGTCTTTGCACGCTACTGTACCTGATATTAGCGCGGACATGGGGGGTAGATGGGCACGTGTACACCTTGATGTTTGAGATAGTGTAGTCACGTGTATTTGCTCTATGTCCCGAATGTGGACAACCATTCTTACTATTCAAGTTTTGCGCTTTTGGCCTCGGCCTCCGCCAATGCTCCATTACTTACTTGGTGGCGATTTTACTCAAGTGTTCCCTCAATCTTTTCTTCTCAAACAAGGTGCTCGTTGGTTGGAAGCTCCAGTTACCGAGCAGACCTGTGTGGCTAGATATAGTAGCGGGCCTTTGCTCACCGATTCCTCTTACCTACTCCCTGGTATGACTCTCCATTAGACTCCCACTACCCACAATGCTTTTTCGACACTTTAGGTGCTTTAATACTCTTATGCAACCTTTCGACTCCCGACTCTGGTCAGTGCAACTTCAGCATTGCATTCGGAGCACTAGAGTACTCCCGCCATCGGCACCTCTGCATAAGGTTTATTGGAGACTTCCGATCTCTCGGTAGTTCACCGGGTGTAGCATCCAATTTTACTAAACCTTATGTAATGCTATCACTAGAGATACCTCATATAGCGCAGAAAGTATGGGAGAGCGAATTGCATGGACTTTAACTCGGAGCAATGGAGCCTTATCTGGGAGCAGAGGGACACGGGTTCCCGACCCGCCTCACTCACTCAGACCCTCTTCTTTCTAACCCACCGGTGTTTTTACACTCCTCACAGATTAGACAAATGGAACACTACTCAGGGTAATGGTGCCGACACGTCCTGTGGCCATGGTCTATTACTTCATGTTATGCATGAATATCCCGCATACAGTATAATTGGCGTCGGGTCTGGGGTCGTATTAGTCTATATTGCACTCTCAGGAGTCCCTTTCTTGGAGGATAGTGGGACTTCGCCCAGTGCGGGGATCCCCTCTCTCCCAAAAAATGGCTTATCTCCTTTTGAACTTTATACTGGCATTGCTATTTCCCTAATTAAGTAATACTGGGAAATTAGTTCCCATCTGAGCCTCAATGAATGGTGGAATCATGCCTGTCTCTACAGTACATATGAACAAATACCTCGTCTGTTCGCTTCCTCCGTTCAGACTCCTTCTCATTGGTCTCAATGGAAGATGCTCAATGAATATGTACATTTGCTAAATGCTCTCATCTGACTGTCTAACTTGTATATAATCTGTCTCATGATCATGCTGTATTGTGGATACTTTTTTTTTTTTTTTTTTGATCGTTTGATGTATAATCACTGTTAATTGGAAGCGCTCACATGCTGATATAAACGGGTAGAGAAGAAGCACCGGGGTGGGGGGTAATGGGTTTACTTTTCCTTATTGTATACTTGTTTTGTCTCTTTTGGTGCGTTGTTTCTTTTGTTTGTTGCAAAATGAAAATAAAAGTTTAAAAAAAAAAAAGAAGAACTGAAAGACCTACTATTAGTAATCTGTGACCTATCATTAAAATTATCTGTAGTACCTGAAGATTGGAGAACAACCAATGGGACGCCAATTTTTAAAAGGGTTCCAGTGGGGATACGGGAAACCACTGACATCAGTACCAGGCAAAATGGTAGAAACCATTATAAAGAATAAAATTACTGAACATGTCGATAGTCATTGTTTAATGAGAGAATGCGAATATGGGTTTAGCCAAGGAAGGTCTTGTCTTACTAATCAGTTATATTTTCTGAAGATGTGAATAAAAAGGTAGACTAAAGTGAGCCGGTTGATATAGTGTGCCTGGATTTTCAGAAAGCCTTGGACAAGGTCCCTCATGAGAGACTCTTGGCCAAATTAAAAAGTCATGGGATTGGAGGCAGTGTAGTATTGTGGAACAGGAACAGGTTAAAATATAGAAAGCAGAGAGTGGGCTAAATGGCCAATTTTCTCAATAGAGAAAAATTAATAGTGGAGTACCCCAGGGAACTGTGCTGGGCTGCTGTTTTTTAACATATTCATAAATGACCTGGAAATGGGAATAATGAGTGAGGTGATCAAGTTTGCAGATGACACAAAATTATTCAAAGTTGTTAGAACACAAGAGAAATGTGAAAAATTGCAAGAGGTCCTTGATAAATTAGAAGAATGGATGTTCAAATGGCAGATGAAATTTAATGAGGACAAGCACAAAGTTATGCACCTAGGAAAGAACAACCCAAGCTACAGTTACACGATGCAAGGTTCCACATTAGTAACCACCACCCAGGAAAAATATTTAGGTGTCATCGTGGAAAATACATTGAAACTCTTCGCCCAGTGTGCAGCAGCAGCCAAGAAAGCAACTAGAATGCTACGAATCATAAGGAAAAGAATGCAGAATAAAACAAAAAATATTATAATGCCTCTGTATCGTTCTATCATGCAACCACACCATGAATATTGTGTGCCATTCTGAGCACCAAATCTTAAAAGGGATATAGCAGAATTAGAAAAGGTAGAGAGAAGAGCCATCAAAATGATAAAGGGGATGGAATGACATCCCTATGAGGAAAGACTTAAAAGGTTAGAGCTTTTCAACTTGGAAAAAAGATGACTGAAGGGAGATATGATAGAGGTCTATAAATTAATGAATGGGACACGTAAAGGTAGATCAGTTGTTTATGCCATCAAAAGCAGAAAGACTAGATGACACACAATGAAGCTACAATGAACCCATTTAAGACTGATAAGAGAAATATTTTTTCACTCAGCTTACAATTAAACTCTGAAATTCATTTTCGGAGGATGTAGTAAAAGCTGTTAGTGTAGATGGGTTTGAAAAAGGTTTGGACAAGTTCCTGGAGGAAATGTCCATAAACCATTATTAAGGAGGACCTGGGACATCCAGTGCTTGCCCCGGGACAAGCACTGTGGAACCTGTGTGCCTTTTGGGAACCTGCCAGGTACTTGTGACCTGCATTGGCCACTGTTGGAAAATGGATACTGAGTTTGAAGGATATTGGTCTGACCCAGTATGGCATTTGTTATGTTCTAAGGTTATGTTCTACTGCTACTATTAAACATTTATAAAGCGCTACAAGACATACATGGTGCTGTACAAACACAGAAACAGTCCCTACTCATCAGAGCTTGCAACCTAATCAAGATAGACAAGACAAAAGATAAGAAGGATATAACAAGGAAGGGTAATGAGACACAAGGAAACAAGGGATCACAATTCAAAAGCAGTCTCAAAGAGGTGAGCCTTTAGCATAAGTTTGAAAAGGGGCAGAGATGAAGCCTGATGTACAGACTCAGGAGTTTGTTCCAGGCATAAGGAGCCGCAAAGTGAAAGGACCGAAGTCTGGAGTTAGCAGTGAAAGAAAAAGGCAAAGAGAGGAGCAAGCCAGTAGAAGAGCAGAGTTCATGAGGAGGGACGTCGGGGGAGAGGAGAGAGGAAAGGTAGTGAGGAGAAGAATGAATGCAAATAAAGGTCAGAAGGAGGAGTTTGAATTGCATACAGAAACGGAAGGGAAGCCAATGAAGTGAACTGAGAAGAGGGGTTATATGAGTATATTGGAGCTGGTGAAAGATTAGTCATGCAGCAGAGTTCTGAATGGATTGAAGGGAAGAGAGATGACTCAGAGGGAGACAAGCAAGGAGATTAGAACAGTCAAGATGGGAAGTAATTAGAGAATGGATGTTTCAGTAGTGTGCTCAGAGAGAAAGGGGCAAATTTTGTTAATGTTAGAGAGAAAGAATCAACAGATTTTAGCTATCTGTTGGATATGTGAGGAGGAGGAGAGGGAGGCGTCAAAGGTTACGGGCTGAGGAAACAGGAAGTAGAAGAGTGTTATCAACAGAGATAGAGAAAGGAGGAAGGGGAGAGAAAGGTTTAGGGGAAAAAATAAAAAGTTCAGTTTTGTCCATGTTTAGTTTCAAACAGAGGAGGGGCATCCAGGTGGCAATGTAAGAGAGTCAGTCAAAGATATGGGCCTGGAATGTCAGAGAAATATCAAGTGTAGAAAGATAGATCTGAGAATCGTCAGCATAAAAATGATATTGAAATCCATGGGAGGAGATGAGAGCACCAAGGGACTGGGTGTAGAGAGAGAAAAGGAGAGGGCCCAGAACAGACCCTTGGCGTACACCGACTGAAAGTGGGATAGCAGTAAAGGAGGAACCACCAGAACAAACACTGAAAGAGTGATGGGATAGATAAGAAGAGAACCAGGACAGTACCAAATGAGGATAATGTGTCAAAGACAAGGTGGTATTCAACAGTATCAAAGCAGCAGAATGGTCAAGAAGGATAAGGATAGAATAGAGGCCCTTAGATTTGGCCAGGAACAAGTCACTGGAGACTTTGGCGAGTGCAGTTTCAGTAGAATGTAAGGGGCAAAAGTCAGACTGAAGAGGATCCAGAAGGGCTTGAGAGGAAATAAATTCAAACAGTGGAGGACTGTGAGCTCAAGAAATTTAGACATGAAGGGAAGAAAGGAGATGGAACAATAATTAGGAGAGCTAGGATCAAGAGAAGGTTTCTTGAGCAGGGGTGTGACCACAGCATGCTTGAAGGCTGCAGGAACAGTATCAGTGGAGAACAAGAGGTTGAGAATATGCAAGATGGAAGGGATGAGAGAGGAGGAAATGGAGTTAAGGAGATGGACTGGGATAAGATCAGAAGAGTAAGTAGTAAGTTTGGAGGAGGAAAGATAAGAGGTTTCATCTTCAGAGATCATGGAAAAGGATGAAAGGATAATAAAGATTGATGGGTAAAGTTGGTATTAAGGTGGGGTAAGAGGGGATGAAGTTGTTCTAGTGGGGAACTGGAGAGTAATCTTGTGGATTTTGTTATGGAAAAAGTCGGTTAGGGTTTGGGCAGAAAGAGATGGAGGGGGCAGAGGGGGAGGTGCCTTGAGGAGAGAGTTAAGAGTAGAGAAAAGACAGCGGGAGTCAGTGGCAAAAGAATTAGTCAGATGGATATAGTAGTTTTACTTGGCAAGTGCTAAGGCTGATTGGAAGGAGGTAAGTATGAAGTTGACGTGAAGAAAGTCAGAAGGGGAGCAAGATTTGAGCCAACTGTGCTCAGCTAAGTAGACGCAAGAGCGGAGATAGCGGGCAGTTGAGGACTGTTAGGAAATAATAATGTTTAGTTTAAGTGCATATACTGGAGGCCTGCACAAGGGAAATCAGAATTCTATATATGTGCCCTTTGTACATTTTGGTGTGGGTATGGAAAAGGAATGTGCTGTGCTAAGCTAAATTGATTGTTCTACTCAGAGATGACTTGTATTTGCATAGTTACTGATAAGCTATAGTGGGCCCCAGGAGATGGGTGGATGACGTATGAATATGTTTCTAATAATGTATAAAATACGGACAATCCCTCCACCCTATGGAATAAACTGCATACCACTTATGTGCAGGTGTGTGTGTGTGTTTGTTCCCCTGGATTCCAGACAAAGAAGGTAAGGTGATTCCTCGACCCAGACGGACGTCCCAAGGGTTAGTGATAAGAAGTGCTGGGAAAGGAATAATGTACCCTTACAATTTGGTGTCAGAAGTTTGGATTTCCCCGATGCACTTTCTAAATTGAAGCAGCTTTGGTAGCTGCACAAGGATTTTTTAATTGACGTTGCTTTGGTAGCTCGTCTTGGAAAAATGTGCTTCGGTAGCGCTGGGAAAATGCGCTTCGGTAGCGCTGGGAATATGCGCTTGGGTAGCGCAGTGAATAACAGGGATGTCCTGCTGGGTCTGTGGTAATATCCTTCTCCTTCTCTGTGTGCTTGTGTGTCTGGCCAGACGTGCGTTTGTTGTGAATTCATTAGAGGATGGGGGGTCCCAAGGTGAGGGGACCGCTCCAGAATCCGCGTGTGTGCATGTTCAGCTAAATGTTGTGATAAGGTTTAAAACTGCAGTTAAAAAAAAGGCATCCTACATAAATTGTCAGTGTAGGTTATAGGACATTTGCCAAATCTGCTGAAGAAGTCTGTTAGCTTGTTTACTGTGAAGGTGGGAATCCTGTGTCTTAGTATATCTATTAAGAGGCTCCCAGTCTCTGGAGAGGGTAAAGTCGCTGACTCAGTCTGGGTGCTAGGCAGTGTTTGTTTACTTGTCTCTGTCTCTCTGTTCTTCCAATTCTTTCCTGCCTTCTTTAGCTAAGGGGACCTTTCATAAAATTTAAAACAAACATTTCCTCGGGTCTGCCGGAATGTATTGTTCACTGAAGTAAGAACCTTAAAGGCAGACCTTACAGATAACAAGTGTGGCAATTATACTGAAGAGCTCTTAAACTGCTTCACAATATCCCTCTCTGTTTTATTGGCCATGTTGGCCACAAGCAAAGGTATAGTTAACAGCAGGGGCTCGCTGGGATTTTCCCACAGTAGAGTGACACCTGCTGAGTGGCGGTGGGAAGACGCGTCCTGTTGGATTTCAACAGTCTCACCTCCTTCTCTGCGGATAGGTTTCTCCGCTAGTTGGTAATGGTCCTAGGTGACTAGAGGTTTTGTGACTCAGAATGTGACAGACAGTGAATTAAAAATGCAAGCACTGCAGCGACCAAGTAAATTCTGTGCATAGACCGAGGTAAGGAAAAGTGGGATTTTGGTATCTACCTTGGTGGTTTGTATATTCTATTGGGAACTGAGACTGATTGTGTGTGTGAGTGAGACGTACTATGTAGTGAGTCTGCAGTGGAGACATCCAGGGAGAGGGGTGGGCTCCAAATACCCCGAGGGTCTGTTTTATTATGCAGAGTGAAATTTCTTAAGAAAGCGCTTGTAAGCTTTGACTTGTCTTCTGTTTAACTTAAAAACCTTTGTCATATGTTTTAGTGGCTGAGGCAGCATGTAAGGAATTTGAATAAGCATGTCTAGATCTACCATCCTGTGGTCCCAAACCCTTATATATATATTGTTGAGCAAAAATTTTGCATGAACACAAATGGTTCAGTATTGTAGATTTGAGGTATATGTTTGAGCCTGCTCCCTAGGCACTATGTAGATGATCTTCAAAGTTCGGGGCAGGAGAAACCAGTTGTGATAGAAGCCATTAACAATCTGCTGCATTTCTTGGGAATGAAAGGATTCAGGGTGTCCAGGAGAAAAAAATTAGGTTGGGGCTATCCCTTCCCCCTACAGCATCAGAATCAAAACCAGAAACTTAAAAACGAAACCAGAAACTTAACAAAGAGAACAAAGAAGAGAGAGGGAAAGGGGGCAGCCCCTCCCGTGGGCTACAGAGGCACAAATGGCCTTGGATTACAGCACAGCCCTTCTCTGGCTGTTTGTCAATGCATTTTGTTGCATGGCCATATTTACTAGCCAGGGGCTGAATTCCTTTCATCTTGAGGTGACTGCCACATTATTAGTGAAGGAAAGTGAAAAAAAAAATGAATTTTATATTTTGTGGCAAGCACCTCAGAGGTCATAATTATTGTTCATATATTACAAAACACATAGAGTTGTAACTATAGGAATTTAATAGTAATCACAATTAGTGACAATTCTCAAGCAACTTTTTCTTTTTAAACTCTTAATTTAGGACTCTTCTCTCTCTTGTTTAGCTATTTACATTTGCCTGAAGGAATCTGGACTCAAGACAGGCCTGCTGTTTACTTTGCTATTTGTGTTTGAAATAACATCAAGGTTGAACTGTTACTCTAAGCAAATTGCTTTAACATAATTTCATTGTTTCAGATCAGTTTGATACCAGTCTCAAGTATTATGTATAAGGTTTTAATTTAAATGTGACACAGTATGATTCTGAATTCACCTATTTTGCAGTTTCATGTTATTTGAATGTCTGTTTCCTGAACTGTAAAACTCAAGATAATTACTTTGCCTTGTTAAGCTTTGTGCTGATGACTGATGAACAGGACAGTAACATCAGTTTTATTTGCTACAATAGTGGATTTTAGGATAAATTCACCTGATTTTTGTTTTTCTGTATTTGAATTTTACGTGTTGATGTCCAGAGAAAAAGTGTACTTTGTTCTGAAAGTTTTTATTTCAGTTTCAGTACAGTTCCTGAGAAAACAGATATATGTTGCAGAGAAAACAGATATATGTTGCAGCACTGTGAGATATTAATTTTCTTTAGTTTATACCCTTGCACTTATGTTACCAAATACACTTGTTGTAGTAGTGCATTACGCAGAGGTCCAGTACACACACAGCAATTACAAGATGAGTAAAATATTAATAAGATTGCTGAAATTTTGGACAGAGGCTGATATGAAATTGCTTTGTTCCCAAGCATATAGAGCAAATATAGATTAAAGATGGAACTGAGTTCCCAGAAAATAATGAGAACTTGAATTGATTGGATAAAACCAAATCTTGCTTGTCAGCAACGATCCAGGAGAGGTTTGAGAAAAAGAATAAGAGAGAGAGAGAGAGAGGCAGAAAGGTGAGACCACGGCCTAGGATATAAATGTGCTGCTTCCAGTGTGATGATCTGGGCTACCAGAATTCTGACTGCTCTAAGACTCCTCGAGGACCCACAAGGCCTGAAGAACAGGAACCTTGCATATTTATGCCTCTGAAGAGACATGAATAGGCAGGGGGGAATAGGCCGAGAAGAACCCGAGGATCGTCATGAGGCCCAATCACAACTGCCGTGTACCTTCTTAGGCCTCTCTCCTTAAAGGGGATCGTTTTTGACACCATGAGTAGCTTACACATATCCTTGTGAACACTGCAATTATAAGATCAGTCCTCAAATATTTTTAAGTTTCCACAGCACTCTCACTGAGAACCAGGTATAAGATAGACTTTAGTCACACCTGAGAGATTATGTGGCTGTTCTGTTAGAAGCTATACTTCTTTCTATTGGGACTGATATTATAAAATGTTGTAAAATAATAGTTTTACATTGTATATAGAAAGAGCACATGTCCACTTAGTATTGGACTAATTAAGTTAGTAGGAAAGGGATACTGTTTACTCATATTGTTATGCTTATTGAAAAGGATCTACATTTATATTTTATATATACCTTTTGTTTACAAAAATACTAAGTTTTTAACAATTGTTTGATGTTCTTAGCAGCCTTGCCAAATAAGGATACACTAGTATGGTATTAAAAAGACAGAAGGACCTATGCATGTAGTTTGATGGAATGAAGTAAGTGAAAAAAAAGGTGGTGTTGAGAGGAGTGTGATGGAATATTCATGTTGGAAAAGAGAACTCAGATTAACATTATAAAATGGTGAGGGTAAATTGAAATGTGAAATGATGTATCCGATGTATCCACCTAGAAAGAAAATTGACAATGAATACTCTACAATATTTGATTATGCCATCCCCATTAACTCCAATTTTGAAAGTCATTTAGCCCAGAGATATACCCAATAATTGGGAATAGACACTTGGAGATAGGCTGAGTGCACTTTTCATCCTAATGAGCTTTGGGGAGACCCACACTGGCCATGTGGTGCTTTTCAGATGCTTTTATCCCTTTTTGCCTCTATGTGTCCTGGCCCGACACATGAAGCTAAAGGAGGAAAGTTACTTACACAAATTTTTACAAATTGGTATAATTCTAAAATTGTGAAAAAATTTGAGGACGTGTGGGCATCTTGTCAAAATGTATTAGCTAAATTGAGAAATTAAACTGTCTTGCCTTTGACTCTGTTCAAAAAAAAAATTGCCCTAAGGGAGTAGACTGAACTTTTTCTCCCTCTGAACTGTTATATGGAAGACTGCTTATTTTTTATACTCCCGAGCCTCACATTTGATCTCTTGTATTTCCTAGCAGCAGAGGCATCTCTCTTCCCTCCATAGGTATGCTCAGCAGGTCCAGTCCTTTCTGCTGGATGACTCAGCTCTTTTCTTTCAATCCGGAGACTGGATTTTGGTAAAGACATACCACCAGCACATGCTACAAGCCCCTTTTCCAGTATGGGACCGTTCCAAGTTCTTCTGATAACACCGATTGCAGTGAAGGTGGCGGCTAAAAGATCCTGAAGCTATTGTCCTCGCTGGAAACATTCTCCATATACAGTTCAGGCTTCAGGACCAGGATGAGAAGTAGCTGACGCCGGGGCAGCCAAGGCCCTAGCAGCTGGAGAGGGAGAGGAGAAGACTTCTGAAGAAAAGCAGCTTTTGGCCTAGAGGTACTGAACCAACATATCCCTTCAAGGTTGGTGACAGGTCAGAGCACCTCACAAGCACGGTACCTCAGACCCGATCTACGGACCTCCAAACTACAGTGATCGCCATCACATGGACAGCCATCATGTGTGACTCCTCCCCTTCGTGGATCCATGCGTCAAGAATCAAGTGTGCACCGCCTTCTGACGCCTTTTTCAGTTTCAGACCATCATGAGCAAGACTGCGTTGCCTCTCCTCCTATCACTCATATGGTGCCTCCTTCAGCCCATCTCGGGAACTGTTAATACGGCAATACTACTTGCCCAATCTGCCTTACCTTTTGTGTGTGCAGCTTGCTACAAACTGGAGCTTTTCTCTCAACATGTCTCATTGCTGTACCTTCTAATCTGTGTGAAATGCAGAAGTTTACTGTACTTGATAATTTAAACTGCACCCAGCCCCATGTTTCTTTTTCTACTTTCTTGTATACCATTGGTGTTACTCGCCCCTTTTTGGGATATGACTAGGTCCCTTGCTCATTGTAAACTGTCTCTAGTTTTAATGCTACGGATTGTTTTATTGTTTCTGCTTTTAGCCTGTCTAATACTGCTCTATACTGTTCTTCAACTACAGGGAAGTTTCTCATGATTACTCTCTGATGTATCTTTCTTTGGGGTGGTCTCAAAGGGCTGCTTATTGCCCTATTGAGCGGTTTTATAATTCTTGTTCTTTTTTGTTGTATATTTTCATTTGTTCTTGGCTGTTGTTGAAAGGCCTTAGAAAGCTCTACCACTTGTATGTACTCTTATGCACCTGTTTCCATGGTGGCTGATGTACCTATGCATGCCTCCACTGACCTCCCGTTAATGTCTGCTTAACAGCCCAGTAGACTGTTTGGTTGTTCTTATAGTGGGCCTATGCAGGCCCAAAGGGGGGATTGTTAGGAAATAATGTTTAGTTTAAGTGCATATACTGGAGGCCTGCACAAGGGAAATCAGAATTCTATATATGTGCCCTTTGTACATTTTGGTGTGGGTATGGAAAAGGAATGTGCTGTGCTAAGCTAAATTGATTGTTCTACTCAGAGATGACTTGTATTTGCATAGTTACTGATAAGCTATAGTGGGCCCCAGGAGATGGGTGGATGACGTATGAATATGTTTCTGATAATGTATAAAATACGGACAATCCCTCCACCCTATGGAATAAACTGCATACCACTTATGTGCAGGTGTGTGTGTGTGTGTTTGTTCCCCTGGATTCCAGACAAAGAAGGTAAGGTGATTCCTCAACCCAGACGGACGTCCCAAAGGTTAGTGATAAGAAGTGCTGGGAAAGGAATAATGTACCCTTACAAGGACAACCAGGGCTGGGGTGTACTGCATCTCAAAGAACAAGGGATGGGTGGAACAAGAGTATCTAGAGCAGGCAGTATTATAGGAAACTATAGCCTTATCAACAGATTTAGAAGATAAAATAGAAGAAATAGGTGATGAGACGATATTGCTGGACATGGGAGGAAGTAGGAAGACAGATGGGAGATGCTAGATAGAGGTGGGAGGAGAGAAGAGATGCTTGATTAAAGGGAAAAGAGAGGAGATGCTGAAGGAAGGGGGAAGAGTGAGACGAGATGCTGGAAGGAGAGGGTGAGTGCAAAATGAAATGCTGTAAGGAGAGTGAGAGAGGGAGGAGATGCTGGCAGGGAGTGGGGAGGGGGAGGACTTGGGAATAAGGGGATGGGGAATGGGAGAGCCAGGGTGAAGAAAAGAGATGTAATGCTGTACACTGATGAAGTAAAAAGATGATTGAAATCTGAGTGGATACAGAGACAGAAAACTAAATGGAAGAAAGCTGAAAGAAAAAGATCAATGTAAGAGATGGATATAGAAGAGGAAATGAAGAAGACAGGAGGAAAGAGAAGTGGGCAAATGGACTGGAAACCCTGTAGATAAAGTTAAAATAAGAGTAAAAAATCCAGAGATTGGGATCAAGACGATTACAAAACTAAAATGGCCAAACAGCAAAGGTAGAAAAAAAGATTTTTATTTTTAACTAGCTGTACCCGGCCACGTGATGCTGTGGCCGAGTCTGGTTAAATGGAAAAGAAAGAAAAGAGAGAACGCACGTTTGTAATATGCTTAATTTTACAATGCTTGTGGGTATACAATGTTTTTTGTTGTTCCATTGTCTGTGCAGATATAGAGATTGCTTGGTTTGCCGACTCTAGAACACACAGCATATAATTGTCCATGAGAGAAGCAATCCGTGTGGAGATCTAAACCGCAGATTTCTAAAGATTGGCCCTGAGCTTTGTTGATGGTGATTGCAAATGCCAATCGAATTGGGAATTGCAATCTCTTAAATTGAAATGGCATATCCGTTGGAATCATAGGAATGCGAGGAATGAGGACATCTTCACCTTTGAAAGGTCCTGTCAAGATTGTTGCTTGTATGACGTTGCTCATCAATGTTTTTACTGCAAGCCGCGTGCCGTTGCAAAGCTTTGGCTGCTTAATATTTCACAACATGATAATTGGGACGCCGATTTTCAATTGCAGTATGTGCGGTGGTATGCCTGGCAGATCGAGTGAATTAAAAAATTCTGTTGGATAATTTATCGCTTCAGCTGCTTCCGCAACAGTGTCGACGGACTTGTATGTGACTGCGTCGATTTGAATGTTAGATTGAATAATATTGTTAAGTTCGTAGACGTCTTTGTTCTTGGCTGCAAGAATAGCTCGTTCACTCAGCCAATCGTGATTCTTATAATTGGTTTGCATATTGGGAAATACTTTTTCAACCAATTCTTCTTTTGACGTCACTAAATTGCAGAGGTTATGAGGCAATGAAATTCGTCCTGAGGTCAGATCAACCGGTACCTTTCCGTTTCCAATTTCAGTCTGTCGCGTTCTTTCTGTGCATCCTGAAGTCTGGCTGCACGTCGCTCTGCTGCTTCCTCGGCACATATTTGAGCCATTCTTTGTCTGTTTCGCTCGTTCGCTGATGCCCATTCTTCCTCAGTTTGATTTGCAATTACTCGTCGCACTGCGTCCGCTCGGCGAGTACAACTACCTAAGTTTGATTTTCTGCGAGGCATTATTTGGATGAACTAAAGCAGCTCGATTGCACGTGAATCGTAAAATATGTACTATAGCGTGTGTTGCTTTTACGTCCAACAGATGGCGCTGGTTTTCCACAAAAAATATGTTTTTACCTGTCACAGGTGTGACATCTATATAATAGTAGGTTAAAAACACACGCGTATTGGAATGCAGCGCTGTGTCAAACTTTCAAAGCAATCGGTGAAGAACTTTTGGAGATTTGAGATTTTGAACAAACAAACATTTACATTTTTATTTATATAGATTTAGTGATTGGAATAAGGCAGTTTTTTGGAATTTATATCATCTGCTATTTTAATATTTTACACAGCATGGGGGTGGGGGAATGAATGGTGAGAACATAAGAAATGTCATACTGGGTCAGACCAAGGTCCATCAAGCCCAGTATCCTGTTTCTAACAATGGCCAATCCAGATCACAAGTACCTGGCAGGTTCCCAAAAAGGCCATAGGAAAAGAGACATACTATCTCGCTGAGACCAAGCAGCACAAGGAGGCAAGAAGTAAAACCATGGTCCTTGATTAAGAACCATGGTTTTACTTCTCACCTCCTTGTGCTGCTAGGTTCCCAAAAAGGTACACAGATTCCACAATGCTTAAACCCAGCTACACCAACAGCTTTTACTACATCCTTCGGTAACAAATTGCAGAGTTTGATTTATGCGTTCAGTAAAAGCGTAGTTACTCACCTGTGACAGGTGATCTCCGGAAACAATAGGAATCAGTCTTCACAGATGGGTATCATCAGCACCAAAGGAGCCCCCACAGGAACGCTCCCCAGCATCAAATAGGAGAGCTTTGGGGAATCCTCCACTGTGCCTGTGTACCTGCCTTCCTGCCTTCCTGCCTTTCCCCCTGCTCTCCTCAGTAGTGTTTGTAGCTGAGAGATAGAAGAAAAAATTGTTCCCAACTCCTCCTAGGGAGGAGGGTGGGATGTGAAGACTGCTGTTTCAAGAGATCACCTGTTACAGGTGAGTAACTATGTCAACTCCAGGAGCAAGCAGGAATGCAGTCTTCACAGATGGGACTCACTAGCTCCCAGGAACCAGACCGAGGATGTCCATGAGGCAGAAGAATGGAGCCAAGTAGGTATAGACATAAGGTGGCCTCAGTGGATTTGAATGCAGTAGATGTGAGCATTGAGCAAGGAGTCAGGTGCCAGAAGTATGAATGGTAGGAGTTAAGATTAAGTCCCAAATAGATGCCAAAGCACAGTCTGGCCAAAGACAGCATTCTGAACGGAGTCCTTGTCCAGGCACTAGTGAACAGCAAAGGTGTGAACAGAGGACCAGGTAGCTGCCTGGCAGATTTCTTGTATAGAGATGGAACGGAGGTTGGCAACTGAAGGTAATGTGCCCCGAGAGAGAGAGATCTGCTTGATCATAGGCAAGGGAAATATAGTTCCCAATCCAATTGGATAGGGTGCATTTTGACACTGGAAAACCTATGTTGGTAGAGTCAAAGGAAATAAATAATTGAGAGGATTTCCAAAATCCTTAGTCCTGTGTAAGTAGAAGACAAGGGCATGCTTGCAGTCTAATGTATATAATGCTGCCTCAGCTCTGGAGACATGCGGCCAGGGAAAAAAGACTGGTAGCATCAAAGACTGGTTGTGATGAAAAGTCGAGACTACTTTAGGAAGGAAATGCAGATGGGTATGAAGAACCACCTTGCCATGGTAGAATCGAGCATAAGGAGGATCTGGTAACAAAGACTGCAATTCACTAATGTGACAAGCTCGGGTGAGGGCAATGAAGTTGACGACCTTCCAAGATAGGAGTTTGAGAGGAACAATAGCAAAAGGCTTTCATAAGCTGTGCAAGGACTATGTTGAGGTCCCAAGCCACCAGCAATGGTTTGATTGGTGGCTTGGAAAGCAGAAGACCTTGCATGAATCTCGGCACCAGTGCAGGAGATAGAAAGTTTATTTTGTGGCCTGTGACAAGTTGCAATGGCACTTAGATGAACTCGGATGGAGTTAGTTTTGAGTCCTGTGGAGGACAAGTGCAGAAGATATTGCAGAAGAAGTTCCACTGGGCAATCAGAGGGATCAATCGACTTTGGGATGCAGCAAAGAGCAAACCGCCATCACTTGAAGGCATAAGAATGCCTGGTAGAGGGCTTGTGGGTGGCAAGCAAAATCTCCTTGACCAGCTGAGGGACGTCGAGGTCATCGAAGGTCATGCTTTCAGCAGCCACGCTGTGAGATGGAGGGCTTGTGGAATTGGATGGAGGAGTAGTCCCTGATCCTCGGAAGAGAGGTCGGGGGCAAGACACAGAAATAGGGGTGGAGTCTGCGCTAGATGAAGTAGCAGAGGAAACCACGACTGATGAGACCAGTATGGGACTATTAAGATCATGAAGTCCTTGTCGGCCTGCAGTTTGAACAGTCTTGGGTATCAGAGGAGTTGGTGGGAAAGCATAAAACAGACCCAGCCTTCAATGAAGGAGAAAAGCATCTGGAGCTGGACTGGGGGGCGGGGGGAAGCATCTGGAGCAAAAGAGCAGTAGGCGTGCAATCTCTTGAGTGTCAAACAGATCAATTCTGGAGGTCCCCCACATGTGGAAGATCCAAGAGGTAGCTACTGATTTAGGGTCCACTCATGTGGACAGAGGATGCGACTGAGTTTGTCGGCCAGGACATTGAGATGACCTGGGAGATACATCGCTCGGAGATGGATGTGGTGCATAATTGCAAAGGACCAGAGTCAAAGGATCTCCTGACAGTTCCTCCCTGCTTGTTCACATAGAACATGGAAACTTGGTTGTCTATCTGGACAAAGATGTCTTTGGCCGATAGTTACATAGTAACATAGTATATGATGGCAGATAAAGACCAGGACAATCCATCTAGTTTGTCCAGCAAGGCAACAAGAGTAGGTGCACCTGCCGCTCTGTGCAGGTCACTCCTCCCCAAACCTTTGTTTAGAGGTCTACCCACCGCTCCATGTAGGTTACCCCAATTTCTTCACTTATAAGAGATAGCTATATTTATTTTGATTTTATCTTGGTGCTATAAAGGGATCCACTGTGTCTGCCCCATGCCATTTTGAATTCTGTAACTATTTGCCCCATCACTTCCATTGGGAGGGCATTCCAAGCATCCACCACCTTTTCAGTGAAAAAGTATTTCTTGACATTGTCTTTCAGTTTACCCCCTTGCAGCTTCATGTTATGCCCTCTAGTTTTATAGCCTCCCCGTCTTTGGAATATGTTTGTTAGCTCATTAATAGTCTTATTTAAAGGTCTGAATCATATCTCCCCTGTCCCTCCTCTCCTCCAGAGTGTACATATTTAGGTCTTTAAATCTCTTCTCATAAGTCTTCTAAATCATTTTGGTTGCCTTCCTCTTAACTGCTTCCAGCCTTTTTATATCCTGTGCGAGATATGATCTCCAAAACTGAACACAATATTCCAAGTAAGGCCTCACCAGCGACTTGTACATTGGCATTAGTACCTCTTCTTTTCTGCTGTTAATTCCTCTCTGTATGCAACTCAGGATCCTTCTGGCTTTTGCCACTGCCCTGTCACACTGTTACACCACCTTGAGATCCTCAGAAACAATCACTCCGAGGTCCTTCTTCTGCTCCATGCACACCAATCTCTTGCCCCTTATCGCATACATTTCCCCTGGATTTCTGCTTCCCAAGTGCATGACACTGCACCTCTTTACATTAAATCTTAACTGCCAAGCATTAGACCAGCTTTTATAGATCTTTCTCCATGATATCCACTCCCTCAGGTGAGTCCACTCTGTTGCAAATTTTCATGTCATTTGCAAAAAGACAGACTTTTCCATTCAGTCCTTCAGCGATATCTCTCACACATATATTGAACAGTACCAGTCCCAGGACCGAACCCTGGGGCACACCGCTAATTTCCTTCCTTTCATCTGAGTTCCATTTAATGTCACCTTCTGTTGTCTGTCAGTCAACCAATTTCTGATCCAGTTCACCACCCCAAGCTGTTGAGTTTATTGATAAGCCTCCTATGAGGAACAGTATCAAAGTTTTTGCTGAAATCTAGGTAGATTTTATTTATTTATTTATTTAGTATACATTTGTATACCGCTACTTCCAGCGATCAGCAGCGGTTTTTGATTACAGATTGGAAATTGTCAAACCATGACAGGAAATTTTTGAGGTATAAACACATTGATTAGACAGGAAAGCACAGCACACAGAGAACTATTTTACAGGGAACATGGGCTATGGAGGGTTAAGTGGCTTGCCCAAGACCACAAGGAGCACCTGTGGGACTAGAAACCCCAGTCCTTCCGGCCCAAGGTTGCTGTCCTCTAGTGGGATTTGAACCCCCGACCTTCCGGCCTGAAGTACCTTGACCCAACCACTAGGCTACTCCTCCACTCCACAATACACAATAGATAACATCCATTGCATGCCCTTGATCTAGTTCTCTGGTCACCCAGTCAAAGAACTCAATCAGATTTGCTTGGCAAGATCATCCTTTGGTAAAACCATGTTGCCTCGGATTACACAATTGTTGGTTTTGAGGAAATCTATTCCCTCTTTTAGGAGCGCCTCCATTACTTTTCCCGCCATTGAGGTAAGGCTTACTAGCCTATAGTTTGTCACTTCTTCCCAACAATCACTTTTTTGGAGAAGTACCACATCAGCCATTCTCCAGTCCTGTGGAACTTCTCCTGTCTCCAAGGATCTATTAAAAACATTCTTTAACGGCCCTGCTCTTTCAATATCCTGCGATGTATCCAATCTGGTCCCATAGCCTTGTCCACTTTCAATTTTGCAAGCTGTTCAAACACATCAATCTACTACATTCCCAATTGTATATTTGTCAATCACAGGTGGCCTTCTCAAGGATTTTCTCTACTAAAAAGAGAGCAGAAGCATTTGTTTAGCATTGTCACTTTTTCAATGTCACTTTCCACAATCTGTACCCAGCACTTTTGAGTCCTCCTCTGATTTTCCTCCTCTCCCGAATATACCTAAAAAATGTTTTGTCGCCACACTTCACATCTTTAGCCATCTTTTCTTCTACCTTTGATTTTGCTATCCTTATTTCTTGTTTTGTCTCTTTTAGTTTGATCTTGCATTCTTTTCTGTGTTCTTCTGTTTGCAAGCTTCTGAATTTTGTGAAAGCAGTGTTTTTTGCCTTTAGTTTAGGAGTGGAGGAGTGGCCTAGTGGTTGGGGCAAGGTACTTCAGGCCGGAAGGTCAGGGGTTCAAATCCCACTAGAGGACAGCAACCTTGGTCTGGAAGGACTGGGGTTTCTAGTCCCACAGGTGCTCCTTGTGGTCTTGGACAAGCCACTTAACCCTCCATAGCCCATGTTCCCTGTAAAATAGTTATCTCCAAGTTATAATGCCCTGTTCAATGTAATTTCAGTTTGTTCAATGTAAACCACACTGATGCAGAACAGCACAGTATATAAGAGAATGTAAATAAATAGTTATGCAGCTACTTCTTTGGAGAGCCAAATAGGTTTCATTTTCCTCTTGTTTTTATTTACTTTCCTTACGTATGTATCTGTTGCATCTTTTATTGCTTCCTTTAGTTAGCCCATTGCAATTCCAATTTCCCTATCCCCTCCCACCCTGCCAACTCCTCCTTCGGGTACTTGGCCATTTTACTGAAGTCAGTGTTTTTGAAGTCTAGGACTTTGAGTTTGATGTGATTGGATTCTACTTTGACTTTATCTCAAACCACACCATGTGATGACATGGGCACCCACCTGAATATATGACACGCTATCTCTGTTGGTGAGCACTAAATCCAGCATTGAGCTCTCCCCTGGCTGGTTCCATCACCATTTGTTTAAATAATGCATCTTGGAAGGCATCCACAATTTTTTGACTTCTTTCCAGATTTGCAGAAGGAACACTCCAGTCCACATCGGGTAGATTAAAGTCACCCAATATGATCACTTCTCCTTTCATGGCTCACTTTGCAATATCAACAATCAATTCACTATCCATTTCTTCGGTTTGATTTGGAGGCCTGTAGACCACACCAGTATGGATAACAGTGCCATCTCCTCTTTCCAACACAATCTACAGCGCTGCTTCTTTTTCCCGTGTCCCCTGCATTTCAGCAGCTTTAATATTGCTTTTGACATATAGGGCTACTCCTCCTCCTTTCCTATCCTCTCTATCTCTTCTAAATTGATTATAGTCAGCTATGGCTATATCCCGTTAAACCATGTTTCTGTAATAGCCACAATGCCCAAGTCCATTTCCACCATTAGAGCTTCCAGATCAGGAACTTTGTTGGCTAGGCTTTGAGCATTTATGCTCATTGCTTTCCAGCATTTGTTGATCGGCTTGCCAGCATTTTGCATGGATTTTTCTCCTCACGCCCCTTCCCGCTTGCCATTGATGCGTGGTTCAAAAGTGTGGCTGTTTCCAATATTTTGATTTTGCTGGGAGTGACAATACTGAACTTGTCCTTTTCCATCTGTCAACCCCTTTCCCTAGTTTAGATGCCTGTACACATACTGCCTGAATTTTTCACTTAGGATCCTTTTCTCTGTGATGGAGAGATGTAGTCCATCAGCACAGTATAATCTCTTGTTGATCCATTTGTTGCCCCAGTCGCCTACATACCTAAATCCTTCTTGTTTGCACCAGGTTTGGAGCCATGTATTAAAGTTGTTTAAGTGATGCAGCTTTTCTGCCCCCTTACCATGAACAGGTAGAACTTCTGAGAATGCTATAGTGTTAGCAATGGGCTTGCGTTTCTCTCCCAGAGGTTGAAAAATCTGAAGAGCCTTTGTGAGAGCACAAAAGCTCCAGGATATTGATCCGGATTTCGTGGTTTGTCCACTGCCCTTGTGTAGTGAGATTGTTTGGATATGCCCCCCAGCTGAGTTTGCAAGCATCCGTGATTAGGGTGCACTGGGTCGGAGGCATCTGAAAAGGTGACCCTCCTAGAAGATTTCGGGGGAAGCTCCACCACTGAAGGGAGTTGACTAGAGGAGGTGTTACACAAATCCTGTCTGAGAGCCACCCTGTCACATGAGACCATTGCGACGAGAGTGTCCATTAGGCTTATCTCATGTGGATCACAAACTAACTAGGTCCAACTCTTTAGAGTAAAATAACTGGGACGTCGAAGAAAAAGATAAGCCCGACTTTTCTAAATCTTTATTTGGCTATCTGGATAAGTTACTAAGTAAGAAGTATTGTTGAAACCAGTTTGAAATTAAGAAAAATGGGTCGTTGATGCAAATAAGGAGTAATAAGTGATTGTGTATCACAAATATCTCCCTAAAAGTCTGAGACCCGGTTTGAAAGAAGAATTTTCTGAAGTAGGAAGGAGTATTTAATGTGGGAAATATCAGAATAATAGAGTAATCATATTTATTTATCTCATGTGGAGACAGGTATATGGGATGACGTGTACCGTGGAGGCCATGTGTTCAAGACATAGCAGGTCTCCAGCTGTCACAATATTTTGGCCTTGTATTGTGAGGGCCAGCTCAAAGAGGGGAAGGAATGCTCAGCCCTGACATGTGTCTAGAAGTGCTCTGATGAATTTGAGCCATTGTGCTGGAACCAAATGTGACTTTGGAAAGTGTAGGACAAATCCTAAACTTTGGAGCACTGTGATAGTGCGATGAAGAGATGTTTGTACCTCTGCTGGGGATTCTCCCCTTATCAAGCAGTCGTCTAAGTAGTGGAAGATCGAGATCCCCAGTGTATGCAGGTATGCGGTGACCACTGCCATGCACTTTGTGAAGACTCTGTGTGTGGAGGCCAGCCCAAAGGTTAGCACCTGATACAGCTAGTGGACTTGCTGAACCCTGAAATGCAGATATTTTCTGTGTTGAGGGTGGATCAGCAAATGCGTGTAAGCATCCTTGAGATCTACAGAACATAGCCAGTCATCCTTCTGAAGATACAGAAGAAGGCTGCCCAGGGAAACCATCTTGTACATCTCTCGATTTAGAAATGTGTTCAGATCCCTTAGATCTAGGATGGGCCTGTACCCTCCCGTTTTCTTCAGGATAAGCACAGTTACTTACCTGTAACAGGTGATCTCTGGGAACAGCAGGAATAAGTCTTCACATATGGGTATCATCGGCACCGATGGAGCCTGCGCGGGAACGCTCCCCAGCGTCCAAAAAAGGAAAGCTTTTGGGAGCATCCCACAGCGCCTGCGCGCTGCCTTCCCGCCTTTCCTAACCGCCTCTCTCCAGTTCGAGTTTTAAAGCTGAGACAAAGAGAGAGAGAGGAAAGGAAAGATAGAGAGATACAACTCCTAGGGGAGGTGGGTGGGTTGTGAAGACTTATTCCTGCTGTTCCCAGAGATCACCTGTTACAGGTAAGTAACTGTGCTATCTCCAGGAACAAGCAGGAATGAGTCTTCACATATGGGGACTCCCCAGCTAGAGATGCCTAGGAGATCCCCAAAGATGTGAGACCCTGAGAAGGGCTCTACATCCTCCCATGGATCTCAGGCATCCAACCAGGGATGGGGGGTAGGAGTTGATTAAGCATGGAACAGGTGTTTGAGAACAGCCTGACCAAACAAGGCATCCCGGCGGGAGTCCTTGTCCAAGCAGTAATGGGCTGTGAAGGTATGAACCGAGGCCCAGGTGGCCGCTCGACAGATCTGGTCAATGGACACAGAATTTAGATAAGCCATAGAGGTTGCCATGGCCCTCACATTGTGAGCTGTGACATGGCCCTCCACAGAAAGGTTCTTACTCTGGTAGGCGAAAGAAATACACTGAGCAATCCAATTGGACAGTGTTCTCTTAGAGACTGGAAGTCCCAAATGAGAGGGATCAAAAGCAACAAAGAGTTGAGAAGACTTTCTATGTTGCTGTGTCCTTTGTAAGTAAAAGGCAAGAGCTCTCTTACAATCCATGGTATGAAGATTCCTCTCTGCACTTGATGTATGAGGACCTGGAAAGAAAACAGTTAAATACACCTCTTTGTTCAGATGAAAAGGTGAGACCACTTTAGGCATAAAGTGTGGATTGGTCCTGAGGACTACCTTATCATGATGGAACCTTGTATAAGGTGGATTAGCCACTAAGGCCTGCAGCTCACTGATGCGGCGAGCTGAGGTGACTGCAATGAGAAAAATAACCTTCCAGGAAAGAAATTTCAAGGAGGTAGTGGCTAAGGGTTCAAAAGGTGGCTTCATGAGCTGGCCAAGAACCAGATTCAAGTCGCATGCCACTGGAGGTGGTCTAATGGGAGGTTTAGTTAAAAGAAGGCCTCTCATGAATCTTGCAATAAGAGGATGAGAGGAAATAGGCTGTCCATTAAGAGGCTTGAGGGATGCTGCAATAGCACTCAAATGGACCCTTACTGAATTCGTTTTGAGGCCTGCATGAGATAGATGCAGGAGATACTCTAGTAAGGAATTCAAAGGTTTTGCAAGAGGGTTAAGACCCTTCTCAGTACACCAAATGGTAAACCTTTTCCATTTAAAAGCATAGGAACGTCTAGTAGAAGGCTTTCTGGAAGCATGAAAGATATCCTTCACCTACTGAGAAAGATGCCAACCTTGAAGGTCTAGGCCTTCAGCAACCAAGCCCTGAGATGGAGAGACTGGGGGTTTGGGTGCCACAACATTCCCCCCTCCTGAGACAGGAGGTCTGGAGCAGATCCCAAGTCCAGGGAGGGAGCTTGAGAGAGATGTAGAAGTAGAGGGTACCACACTTGGCGTGGCCAACGTGGAGCTATGAGGATCATAGACCCTCGATCTCTCTGAAGCTTGAACAGAGTCTTGGGAATTAGGGGAATGGGTGGAAAGGCGTACAGGAAGTCTCGACCCCAGTGAAGGAAGAAGGCATCCTTGGCCTGAACTCCCTGACACGGAATTCTGGAACAGAACCGGGGAAGTTTGGCATTCCACAGACTTTTCAAAGAGGTCTATGTCCGGGGTTCCCCAAATTTGAAAGATTCTGATATCTGGTCCATATGAAGGGACCACTCGTGTGGAAGCAGAACTCGACTGAGTCTGTCTGCCCAAGAGTTTTGAACTCCTGGAAGATATACTGCCAGAAGATGAATTTGATGCTCTCTGGCGAAGGCCCACAATCTCAAAGCTTCGTTGCAAAGCGACAGAGAACCAGTCCCGCCCTGCTTGTTCACGTAGAACATGGCTACTTGGTTGTCCGTGTGGATGAGGACTGTTTTGTAGCTGAGCAGGGTGTGGAAGACTCAGAGCTAGAAAGATTGCTCTGAGCTCCAAGATGCCCTGGGTGGAGAGGTCTTGTAGATGAGCTCCCCAACCTTTTGGAGAGGCATCTGTTGTAAGGGTTGCTTGGGGTAACAAGTGTTGGAAGGGGGACCCCAGCAACAGATTTTGAGTGGACTTCCACCAGTGGAGAGACCAAAAGAGGCGTCTGGAGGTTGCTACTTTGTCTGACAGGCCCCCTGATGCCTGGGTCCACTGGGTGGACAAAGTCCATTGAGCTGCCCTCATGTGAAGGCGAGCATAGGGGACCACATGTACAGTTGATGCCATGTGGCCTAACAGTTGTAACATCTCTCGAGCAGTTAAATGGGATTTTAACTGAATCTGGGAGGCTAACTGCACCAAGCGTAGGCAACGGGCCTGGGGAAGATAGGCCCTTGCAGTGGTGGTATCCAGCAAGGCCCCTATGAACTCTAGAGACTGAGTAGGGGTGAGCTGGGACTTTGGGATGTTTATTACAAGTCCCAGATACTGTAGAACACGCCTTTGCAGGCTAGGGAAGTCTGGGCCTCTGACTGGGATGGAGCTCGGATAAGCCAGTCGTCCAGATATGGGAATACAAATATTCCTAGAGTGCGTAGAAATGCAGCTACTACTGCCATGCATTTTGTGAACACTCTTGGTGCAGAGGCCAGACCGAAAGGAAGCACCCTGTATTGGTAGTGCTTTCCTTGATAAAGGAACCAAAGGAACCTCCTGTGTGTTGGATGGATGAGGACATGGGTGTACGCATCCTTGAGATCTAGAGAACAAAGCCAATCCTGACTCTGAAGGTATGGAAGGAGAGTACCTAAAGAAATCATCTTGAATTTCTCCTTGCATAGGAACTTGTTCAATTCTCTGAGATCTAATATGGGTCTGTAGCCCCCTGTTTTCTTTGGAATTAGAAAATAGGGGGAGTAGAACCCTGAGCTCTGTTGAAGAAGGGGTACTTCTTCTATTGCCTTTTGGGCAAGAAGGGTAGTAATCTCCTGACCCAGAAGGTCAAGGAGAGATGCTGGAGAATTGAACTGTCTCACCATGGTGTGAGGAGGAAGGTTTGAGAAATGAAGCTTGTACCCCTCCCTTATAATGGAGCGGGTCCATTGCTCTGCTGTGATTTGCTCCCATCTGGGAGCAAAGTGAGCTAACCTTCCTGGAATGGTGAGAGGCTCTGGTTCTTTTAGAGCCAGAAAGGCTAAGTTCTCTAGTTGTAAGTCAAAGGCCCTGAGGAGGCTGAGGCTGTTGGGCCACAGTAGTCCTTGCAGCCTTAGGCTTGGCCTGTTTAGGTTGTTGACGCTTTGCAGCAAAACGACCTCCAGAAGATGTCTGTTGACTATAAGTAGGATAATATCTTCCCTTCTTAGGAAAAAATGTCTTTTTGAACAACCTCTTCTTAACAGGATTAGAGGTAGACTTTGAAAGCATATCTAAAGCAGAATTCTCTGCATCCATCTAGGTGGCCTTTGCTTGCCAATCCTTGCCAAAAAGGTTTTCACCTGTACAAGGAAGATTTCCTAATCCATCTTGGACCCAGGGTTCCAGATCAGAAGCTTGTAACCAAGCAATTCTGCGTGCACCTATGGCAATAGCCGAGGCTCTGCTGGCACCCTCAAAAGAGTCAAAGGCTGCACGGTTGGAAAATTTGGAAACATCCTGGGCATGCTTAAGCCAGGTGAGAAACTCTTCCCTTTTATCTTCTGGAAGAAAAGGGAGGAAAGTCTGCAGATGATCTGTAACTTCTTTTAGAAACATCCCCATATAGAGACTATAGAAATTGATTCTGGCAACAAGCATATTGGCCTGGAAGATTTTCCTGCCAAAAGCATCTAAGGTTCTGCATTCTCTTCCTGGAGGAGCAGATGAATGCCTCTTAGTACTCTTTAACTTTTTCATGGCAGACTCCACCACAATAGAGTGGTGAGGAAGCTGAGTCTTATGAAACCCAGGACAAGGAGGGACACGGTACATGGTGTCCAACCTACGAGAATGAGATGAGATGGTGAGAGGAGTCTTCCCATATGCCCAACATGTGATCATAAAGGATCTCATGAATTGGTAAAGTGGCTGCCTCTTTAGGAGCCTTGGGATATTGCAAAATATCCAACTTTTTGGCTCTAGGCTCTGACTCAGGGGCCACTGAGATGGACAGGCCCTTGGCCACTTCTCTGATAAAGTCTTGAAAAGACAAGTCCTCTGGAGGAGACATTCTTCTTTTTGGAGAAGAAGGCTCTTGAGGAAGGAGTACCGATGCTTCGACAGAGGCCTCCGATGCATCAGAGTCTTCAGAGGAATCGAAGTATCGCCTGTCTGGATGCTCCTGTAGAGCCCGATATGTGTACCGAGTGGTAGCGACATCGGGAGTGATCGGTACCGGTTCGGTACCGATGGACATCATCGGACAGGGTACCGCTGCAGTCGACACTGAAGCCGATGTTAGAAACATAGAAACATAGAAATATGACGACAGAAAAAGACCACATGGCCTATCTAGTCTGTCCTTCCATAACAACTACAACAGTCCACTTTTTGCCTTTAGAGATCCTCTGTGTTGGTCCCATGCTTTCTTGAATTCAGTTACTGTCCTCATCTCTACCACCTCCACTGGGAGACTATTCCACGGATCCACTACTCTTTCCGTAAAGAAATATTTCCGCATATCACTCCTGAATCTATCTCCCTTCACCCTCATCCCATGTCCCCTCGTAGCAGAACTTGCTTTCAATTGAAAGAGGCTCTCTCCCTGAACATTTATGCCACGGAGGTATTTAAACATCTCAATCATATCACCTCTATCCCGCCTTTCCTCTAAGGTGTACATATTAAGATCCTTAAGTCTGTCCTCATATGCTTTATAATGAAGCCCATTAATCATTTTGGTAGCAACCCTCTGCACCGACTCCATCCTGTTCAAATCCTTTTGAAGGTGCGATCTCCAGAATTGCACACCATACTCCAAATGAGGTCGCACCAAAGACTTATACAGAGGCATTATCACCTCCTTTTTTCTGCTAGCCATTCCTCTCCGTATGCATCCCAGCATCCTTCTAGCTTTTGCTGTCGCCTTTTCCACCTGTTTAGCTACTTTAAGATCATCAGACACAACCACGCCTAGGTCCCGCTCTTCTTTAGTGGACAAAAGTACTTCACCTCCTATACTGTATTGCTCCCTTGGATTGCTGCAGCCCAAATGCATGACCTTACATTTTTTAACATTAAATCCCAGCTGCCAAATTCTAGACCATTCTTCAAGCTTAGCTAGATCCCTCCTCATGTTATCTACCCCTTCCTGGGTGTCTACTCTATTGCAGATTTTGGTATCATCCGCAAAGAGGCAAACCTTACCCGACAGCCCTTCCGCTATATCACTAACAAAGATGTTAAAAAGAATTGGACCAAGGACAGATCCCTGGGGCACACCACTGGTAACATCCTTCTCCTCAGAGTGAGCTCCATTTACTTGTACTCTTTGTCGCCTCCCACCCAACCAATTTCTAACCCAAGCAGTAACTTTAGGGTCCATCCCTAGGGTGCTCAGTTTGTTTATAAGTCGCCTGTGAGGAACAGTGTCAAAGGCTTTACGGAAATCTAAATACACCACATCTAGAGCTCTCCCTCGGTCCAACTCCCTGGTCACCCAGTCAAAAAAATCAATCAGATTTGTCTGACAAGACCTGCCTCTGGTGAATCCATGCTGCCTCGGATCCTGTAATCCGCTGGACTCCAGAAACCTCACTATTTTCTCTTTCAGCAGCGTTTCCAATAATTTACTCACCACCGAAGTTAAACTAACCGGCCTGTAGTTTTCAACCACATCCTTACTTCCGCTTTTGTGTAAAGGCACCACATGAGCCTCTCTCCAGTCCTTTGGCACCACTCCTGACTCCAACGAGGCATTGAAAAGGTCAGTCAGTGGAGCTGCTAGAACGTCCCCAAGTTCCCTCAGTATTCTAGGGTGTATCCCATCCGGTCCCATCGCTTTGTCTACTTTAAGTTGAGCTAGTTTCTCACGAACACAGTCTTCTGAAAATAGTTCAAGATGTCCCTCGCTTCTGTTCTTATTTGTGGGTGTTTTCTGAGGTCCTGCTCCTGGTTCTTCATCTGTGAACACAAAACAAAAATATTTGTTAAGCAATTCCGCTTTATCCTTATCAGCTATAGAAACATAGAAATATGATGACAGAAAAATACCACATGGCCTATCTAGTCTGTCCTTCCATGTTGATGCAATCGGTACCGGCACCGGAACCGATATCGGTGCCGGTGCCGGAACCGGTACCGACAACGAAGCTTGTTGCGGTACCGGAGGCGTCGCAGCTTGTATGAATGCCATAATGGCACGCTGCATGGTCAGAATATTCTGATCCATTGACGCCATCAATGTCTGGATGTCGGTACCGGCGGATTCCACCGGTACCTCAGAACATTGTAACAGGTGATCGGTCGAGGCCGTGCCATCGATGTCAACCTGTGACCCCATAGGAGGAGCTTTGGAAGCCGGAGCTTCCCGCCGGGGTACTTTTGCCGGTGCAGGATCCTCGAGGGCAAGCCCGGAGGCATCTCGATGCTTGGAAGGAGATCTACCCTTCGAGGACCGGCTGGATTTATGTTTGGTTACCTGAGATCCATAAGAGGAAGAAGCAGCCCTGGAAGACGTCGATGCCAGCGAAGCTGCATCAGAGGGAAACAGGGTATTGAGCTTGGCTGTTCGGTTCTGTAAACCTCTTTTAGACACCATGGAGCAGGACGGACAATCCGCGATGGAATGGTCAGGACCCAAACATTTAAGACACCAGTCATGGGTGTCGGTGACAGAAATGGTACCGCTGCACTTCGTGCATTTTTTAAACCCAGAGGCGGGCTTTTCCATGAGGAAAATTTTTTCCCCCTAGGCCTAAGGCCCAAAGAGACAAAAATGACACTGAAGTGAAAACGGTAAAGAAAGAAAAGACCGGTGGTACCGGTCCGATGTCGAAGAAGGCAGACCCGTGACCAAAGAAATAAAATAAAATAAAGAACTTCTTCAGCGGTGACAGGAACACAACCTGCTGGCTCCGCGGAAAAGAAGAACTGGAGAGAGGCGGTTAGGAAAGGCGGGAAGGCAGCTCGCAGGCGCTGTGGGATGCTCCCAAAAGCTTTCCTTTTTAGGACGCTGGGGAGCGTTCCCGCGCAGGCTCCGTCGGTGCCGATGATACCCATATGTGAAGACTCATTCCTGCTTGTTCCTGGAGATAGAAAGTAAGGAGAGTAGAAGCCTTTGCCTTCTTGGGTGGGAGGAACTCTTTCAACAGCCCTCTGAGTAAACAGGGTGGCCACTTCAGAGGACAGGAGATTGGCCTGCAAAGGGTTTGTAGGATAATCCCTTGCCGAGGTGGTTACAGGCAAGCTTTGAAAGTAAAGCAGGTAGACCCTGGTGATGATGTTGAGAGTCCAGGTCTCTGATGTGATGAGATGCCACCTGTGGGCATAAGCACAAAGTCGGCCTGCTTTGTGAAGGGGCTGTAGAGGCCAAGTAGCTACGCTCTCTAGGAAGGAATCAAAAACCAGGTGCTTGCTGTTGTGGAGCAGCTGGCTGAGATTTAGGAGTCTAGGCTTTCTTAGGCTGACAAGGACCTGAGGTCTTTGCTATTGTTTCTGAGGCTGATAACCAGAAGATGGTTGTCAAGAAGGATAATCTATCTTCTTTTTAGAAAGACTTATTAGATGCAGTTTTCCTCTTAGAGGAAGTCTTCCTAGAGAGGTGCTTGAGGGTCAGATAATCTGCCTCAAGTTTCTCCTGCCTTCTCTCTCCAACCTTTAACAAATAAACTGGCCAATATTCCTTGCTCTGGAGAAAACCTATCTTGAACCCACTTCTTGAGGTCCGATGCTTTAAGCCAGGCCATCCTATGAGCAACTGTGCAAACTGCAGCAGCTCTGCTGGTAGACTCAAACGTATCAAAGGCTGCCCTGGCCAGGAACATGGAAGTGTACTGAGCCTGTGTGACCATAGGTATGCATCACGTTTGTTATCTGGGAAAATAGGAGCAAAAATTTCTAGATCCCTTGAGACGTCCTTGAGGTACATGCCCATGTAGAGGATGAAGGATGTAATCCTAGAAGCAAGCATACATGTCTGGAAGCAGCGACGTCCAAGGGAATCTTTGCCAGGCGGTACCAATGAATGAGTTTTAGAACCCTTGATGCATCACATCGCGGATTCCACTATCAAAGAATGGTGTGGTAGTTGAGGCTTTTGAAACCCAGGGCATGGTGGAACTTGGTACATGGTATCGAGGCATTTACTGAAAGGCCTCACACATACGTAGCATTAGACCCTGTAGGATCCGATGCACAGGTAATGTTGCCGCCTCCTTGGGCATCAAGGGGCATTGGAGGATTTCCAATTCCTCAGCCCTCAGTTCCATTTCCAATGTTATTGTGATTTAGAGACCTGCTGCCATGTCCCGAATTAAGTCCTGAAAGGACATGTCCTCTGGCGGGAATCTATGCCTCCCATGAGGAGGAGAGGGATCGGAGGGGATATCTCAGGTGGCCCTGGAATCCTCCAATGTCTCTTCAGAGTCAAAAGAAGGAGGAGGTTCCAATTCGGAAAGAAAATCAAAGTATCTACGGTCTTGAGCTGATGTCGATGCTCATGCCGATGTTCAGCCCGTGCGGAACTCGAATCAGTAACCGGTTGGGTACAGACGATGCTTACTGGTTCCAGTGGAGGAATTAGAGGGAGAGGTCCCATCGATACCAGCTCAAGGGCTGGCCTCGGATCCAGGGGTACCATCACCAAGCTGGATAGCGGTGCCGAACTCGACGAGGCTGTCGATACCTTTGGTACAGCAGCGGTGAGGAGTGTTGCCAAAGTCCTCTTGATAGCCAAGAAGCACTGATCGATCGAGGATACCGATGCCTGGGTGGATTCAAGTATGGGGCTGTGTGCCATGTCCCAGAGCACGGTACCAGTAACTCTCCAGAGGTCGATGCTTTGGAAGCATCCTGGAGCCCCTGTGTGGCTTTGGAGGCTGCTGGGGCTGTTTGGTAGGCCCTTTTGGTGCATCTCGTGGATTACAGGACTTACCTCGATGATCAGTACTGGATTTTGATGCTGAGGACTTAGGCTTTAATTTATGTTTGGACATTTTGGAGAGCTGGGAATCAGCTCAGGAGGCCGACGTCCTCGATGACGCAGAGGCCACTAAAATCGAATCCGGGGCAAACAGTGAGTCATACTGCTTGGCACTGTTCTTTAGGCCTTGCTTAGTCATTTGTTGCACAAAGAACAATTGTCTGGTTTATGGTCTTGGCTAAAACATTTCAGACACCAGCCATGGGAATCAGTGACTGACACTGTGCCGGAGCACTTGGAACATTTTTTAAAGCCACTGATGTGTCAAGCCTGAAAGAACAAGAGAAAAAAAAAGAAAAAGAATATCGGGGCTAGTATCAGGGAAGGTACCAGCGCCCACGGAAAGACAGAGCACAGAATTAAACCAAAAAATAAGACATTTTTCGGCAGTGACAGAAAAGGGCTTCCTGCGGCTCAGCGGAAAATGAAGAACTGAGGAGAGGAGTTGGGAAGGCGGGAAGACAGATGCGCAGGCACAGTGGAGAGCTCCCAAAGGCTTTCCTATTGGATACTGGGGAGCGTTCCTGCGCAGGCTCCGTCAGTGCCGATGATACCCTTATGTGAAGATTGCATTCCTACTTTTTCCTGGAGATCATCCATGACATGCCACAATGCTAAACAGTGAGCATCAAGGAGTGTAGCAGAGATCACTGAATATCCTGCTCAACAGCATTTACACAGTTTACAGGTCTGCAAACCATGTAAAAGCCTTTGAATAGCGAGTCCTTTATCTCCCTAGCATGTCCTGATGTGACACTGACCCACCCTATACCGGGGTAATTGAAGTCACCCATTATTAATGTGATGTAACTTTTGTTAGCTTCCCTGATTTCTCTTAGCATTTCATCATCCTCTGTTCATTCTGCCTTTGCCTTCCTCTTTTTACATGGGATTTCTATCCATAGAGATTCTACAGTGTATTTTGTTTCATGCAAAACTTTAATCCTATGTGACCCGATGCCCTCTCTAACAGAGCGCAACCTCTCCACCAATTTGATCTACCCTATCATTGCGTTATAGTTAGTACCCAGGTATCATAATGCCCCATTGGTTGTCCTTGTTCCACCAGGCCTCTGAGATGCCAATCATATCTAACCTTTCATTTAGTGCTATATATTCCAGTTTCCCATCTTATTTTTTAGACTTTTAGAAATTGCATAGAGGCATTTTAGTGGTTGTATTTTATTCATACTAATCTGGTCATCAGTTGATAGGGGTAGTTTGGAATCTTTCAGCTCTGTACTTAACGGCATCTGGGTTACTTTTATCGCTTTTGGAACCTGTCAGGATGCCCTAACTTCCCTCTTTTGTCAGCTTTCCCCTATTATCTAGTTTAAAATCTGCTCTATCTTCTTTTTAAAGGTTAATGCCAGAAAGCTCCACAGGGGAATGTCCTAGATATGTTCTGGTGTGAGGGAGTGAAAATAGAAAGCACAGTTACTTACCTGTAACAGGTGGTCTCAGGGAACAGCAGGAATTAGTCTTCACATATGGGTACGTTGGCGCCGATGGAGCCCGCACGGGAATGCTCCCCAGCATCCAATCAGAAAGCCTTTGGGAGCATACCCTGCGCCTGCGCGGTGGCTTCCTGCCTTTCCCACTGCCTCTCCCCATTTGAATTACATAGCTGAGACAAAGGGAGAGGAAGGAAATAGAAAGATACAACTCCCAGGGGAGGTGGGTGGGTTGTGAAGACTAATTCCTGCTGTTCCCTGAGATCACCTGTTAAAGGTAAGTAACTGTGCTATCTCCAGGAACAAGCAGGAGTGAGTCTTCACATATGGGGACTCACTAGCTGAGAGTGCCAGGGGAAAGCCCATAACACACGCATCCCTGTACAGGATGGCAGTTTCCCAACTTGGATCCCTGGCATCCCCTGAGGGACGGTGGGTAGGAGTTGAGAAGAGAAGGGCTGCAGAGGAGCAGCAAAAAACCAAGACTACAGGAGAAAGAGTCTTGAGAACGCACGTCAAGTATCATTAAGCAGTTAATGAAGCAGTACCAAGTAGAGCTTACCCACTGGAAGGAGAGGTGAGACGGAAGGCACTGTAGACGCAGCAGTGGAATCTTCAAGAAACACCACGGCAGTGCGGAGGAAGTTCCAAATCCGGAATGGGCAGGTGACCCTGGCGGCAGCTGGCGCAGGGGAAGAGCGGCCGGTCGTCACTGGAGGCTGCAAGCAAAGCTGAGAGCCCGTTGAGGTATACAGTCCCGAATATCGAGGACCAAAGAAGACTGACCGATCAGCAAAAAACAGCCCAGTCCGGAGAGGGAAGAGAGGGTAGGGGAAAAAAAACCCACTTCCCAGGGACTGAAGATGGACAATGTCTACCCCAGCTGATAAGAAGTAGGGAGACAGAGTTGAACTGCATAGGCATAACAACAAAAAAAAAAAAGTAGGAGCTGTTGGCGTCACAGCAGTGATGGTGAACACAACCCGTCCCAGTCCCCGTGCCATAGGAGGAGAGGCAAGGGGACCATCTGGACCTTGGAATAAGGGAAAACTTAAGCCCAGCCAGAAGGGGGGGGGCGAACATCCCCCAAGAGACGCATACCCATCTGTATAAGGGTGTGCGGAACTACAGGCAGAACCACACAGATGGGGATACGCATGTCCAGCACGAGCGAGTCTACATCTGCAGAAGAATGTAGACGTATATATATATACATATACAGAGACAGAAGGGGCATGGCATCTGCCTTCCCAGCCAAAATTAACCTGCGTGCAGGGGGCGCCGCCATACAGGACGCCTTCAGAGCATAACCGGCAACTAAGCCAGAGGAGAAACATTCGCACGAAGGAGATCCCCAGGGGTCCCCGGGGGATAACAGCAGCCAGGCAAGAGTATGCAGTAGTGTTGCAGGCCCCTGCCGCGCCCCACCAGCGAAGAGCGAGACTCTACAGCCAAGGCCCCGTTGAGGGTCAGCGGGGGGGCATCCAACGCAAAGGCAGCTGAAGGTAGCATGCAGGGAGCCGTAGCGTAGCATTGGGGGCCCTGCACGCACAGCAAGCAAGGAGAGTCCCCTGCATGTAAACAGGGGAAAAACGGACAGAGGGGCCGGAGACATTCCGGCCCTGCCAGCAGAACAGGCGCTGAAGGAGGACCGGAAGTCCACACAGGGGGATGCCCAAGGACCCCAGCTCAAGCAAGGGGACACCCTGGAAGAGAGGGATTGGAGACGACGTACCAGCGGTAGGTCGGCGGTAGGGAGGCTGTCCAGGTGGGGACAAGGACTAACATGGGATATCGGCAATCTCCCTATACAGTAGAAGAAAGGGAGAGGTCCGTGACCCGCTGACAAAAAAATATCCCAGCCCCTGGGCTACTGAAACCGAATACAAAGAGAAGCATGAGGAATAAACTTCCGGCAAGACGGAAACTGCAGGTTGCAGCATACAGGAGCCTAGGGCTGCGAGTCATGAAGAGCCCGTTGAGAGCCGGGCAACTGCCGGCCAGGATGGGGAGGCCCTCGCTTGGGAACCTCCGGAGGCTGGGCAGAAGGAGGACGAAACCTTCCCCTTTTAGGGAACAAAGGTTCGGCAGGATATCTCCCACCACCTGAGGAAAGGGAGGGCTTAGGCCGGTCTCCAGAACGAGGAAGGTCAGTAGGGCACCGAGCAACCTGACGTAAAGCCTCGCTATTGAAAAGACAATGGCAATAGCGGAGGCCCTGCCAACAGACTCAAACGAGTCGAGCGAAGCACGAGAGAGAAACCAAGAGATATTCCTGCTAAGGTCGAGAAGCAAGGAATAGTCAGAGGCCTGAGGCTCCGGTAGAAGGGGAGACAAAAGGGACAGTCTCTGTGTGACTTCCCGAAGTGTCACACTCATATAAAAAATATATGACGTAATCCTAGCAGCCAACATTGAGGTTTGGAAAACCTGACGCCCGAAGGCATCAAGCGTTTTCACCGCACGACCTGGTGGATAAGAAGAATGCTTCTGTCTGCTGCCGACCCTCCTCAGTGCTGATTCCACCATGAGGGAGCGATGCAGGAGCTGGCGTTTGTGAAACCCCGGAGCGGGGGGCACCCGGTACAGGTCATGCATGGCTGCAGACGGCGCAGGAACCTCCAAGGGAGGCTGCCAAAGCCCCAAAAGGAGGTCCTGCAAAGAGTGGTGCAAAGGAAGAGTAACGGTAGCCTTGGCCATAGGCCCTGGGCCAGGAGTAAGGCCAGGGATAGGGATGTCCAGGAAAGCTGCTATGTCAAGGAGGAACTCCTGAAAGGAAGGACCCTCCACGGGGACCCCGCCTGGGTAGGCTGGGGTGGGGTGAGCAGCTGGGACACCGGGGGGCCCCTCGGACCGGTTCCCAAAAGGACTTCCGGGGGGAGGGGGGCGATACCGACCGTCCCGAGTCGAGGCCGTTAGCAGTGCTTCGGCGGTTCCCAGTAGCGATTCCAAGCTAGGCATGGAACGGACCGATGCACCCATAGGAATCGACACCGAGACCGACAACGGTATCAGGGACGGCCCCGAGGTAATCAGAGAGCTACAGTGAATATCTAGAGCACTGCGCAGCCAAAGGGAACCGGTGTCGGCACCGAAGCTCGTCGGAGCCAGGCCCTCGAGACTGGATATCGATTCCAGGCTGGGTAGCGAGCCGATCAAGGCTACCAATGCCCGTCGAGAGGGCGCCGATGCCGGGGGAGGCATCGGGGATGCCGACGCCCGAGGGCCGAACGGAGTCACACCAATCGGCGCCTAAGGCACCGAGGGTGGCCCAAGACGCCACCTGGAGGAGGGAAGATCCAGACTGGATACCGATTCCAGACTGGGCAGCGATCCGAGCGAGGCTATCGAAGCCCGCCGGGGGGGCATCGAAGCTGGCGGCGGCATCAGCGATACCGACGAATGAGGGACGATCGGAATCGCATCGACCGGCGCTGGGGGCACCGAGGACGTCCGAAGACGACGCTCGGGGAAGATAGGGACATCCGACACCGAGGGCGGAGTATCGGTACCGCTCTGATCCAGAACCCCCGCCGAGCAGCGTGGCCAAGAGACCCAACAAAAATCCCCAGTGGGGAGTGGGGCCCCCGGCACCGACGCCAAGGCGCCGGCGCCGCTCGACGCCGGAGTCAACCCTGAGGGGCCAGTCCGGGCGGTGGCGATCGAACGCACCGGGGATCCCAGATGATGCCCCTTGGTGAGGAGCGGAGCGCCCGACCCCGGCGGCGATGCCGGGGGGGTGGGCACCGCCCAAAGCCCGGTGCAGAGGGAACGGGCGGTGGTGGGACGAGCGGTCCCAACACGGTGAGGAGTGAAGCACCCGACACCGGTGCCGGCGTCGGGGAAGCAGCACTGCTCGAAGCCGGTGCCAACCCCGCGCCTGGCTGGGATGCAGGAAAGCCATAATGTGTCGAGTCGATCGGCCCCGAAGGCACCGAGGACACCAGCTGACGATCCTCGGCGAAGAGCAGAACACTTGACGCCGGCGCCGATGCCGGGTAAAGGGTATCGCCAGAAGCGGATACTTCCCCCGAGCATGGCTCAGATATGTTCTGTGAGGAGTGAACCCCAGGAACAACCTGAAACCCCGAGGATGCTTTGGAGCCCGAAGACTCCCGCAGGGGTTTTACTGTCAAAGGTGTCTTGAGGGGATGGCCGGAGCCGTCCGCATGCCAGGCATGAGACTCACCCTGCAAGAATTGGCTAGTCTGTAAAGACTGTTTTGGGGTTACCTGATCCTGAAGAGAAGGATAGGCTGGCGTCCCCACCCCATGGGGGAAAACGGCCTCGAAGGATACTCGAAAAAGAGAGGGTCTTCTCCCCCTACAAGGGCCCGACGGATCGGGGGAAAAGGGGTTAGGACCCGAGCAGGATAGACACCAGGTGGTGGAGTCCGAAAAGAAAACGAAGTCTCCACAGTGAAGACACTTCTTAGGGGAAGAAGGCTCCATTTTGGAAAAACCTGGTAGGCCCCAAGGGGAAAACGAAATCAGCGAAAAACACCCCGAAATTGAGAACAAGAACAAAAAGAAAAAAAGCACCGGAGGTGCCGGTGTCGGCGGAGAAGCCGCGACCACAAGAAACAGGAAAAAAAGGTATTTAGAGAAAAAATGTTTCTGCGGTGACAGGAGGTACGTCCTGCCGGCTCCGCGGAAAAAAGAAAACTGGGGAGAGGCAGTGGGAAAGGCGGGAAGCCACCGCGCAGGCGCGGGGTATGCTCCCAAAGGCTTTCTGATTGGATGCTGGGGAGCATTCCCGTGCGGGCTCTGTCGGCGCCGACGTACCCATATGTGAAGACTCATTCCTGCTTGTTCCTGGAGATAGCTAAATATCATTTTGTGGTGCTCTTTTCATTTGCAAAGCAATAAAATATGCAGATTTTTCTAAATTTATACCGTGAATGCACCATGACAAAACCCTCACTCATTGGCCTTCAATCTCACTCATCGGAGTGCTATAGGTCACTCTTTGGAATGGGCTACCCTTGGTATCTATGCAGAACTTGTATGCATGTTTTATAAAATATGTACATATGTGCCAATTCTTACCTGCACATACATGCACAAAGTTAGTTACTTTTGCCTCGAGCAAGTGTAACTGTGTGGGAGTGTGTGGGACTGAACCTTTACCACTTTGGAAACCTTTTATAAAATTACCCTCTGTGGTGGTCATTACAGTCCAGGAATAGTGGGGTTGGTCGTCCGGGTTGGACATCCAACCCGTGCACAGCTCCTGATCGCGATTCCACGCTCTGTGCTCCCTGCACAAACACAGAGGATGTGCGGGGAGCAGGAGGGGGCGGGCTGGGGCACAGCATGGGTGGGGCAGGAGAGTGCCCAGATGGCAGGACATACAGAGGCAGTTCAGATCATACCTCTGTATGTCCCCCGCCAGCATGTTAGAAATTCGGCCTATTCCATCCTGAAGGTGGAATAAGTGCCGAGCGATGTGTTATGCGCAGCATGAAGCCCCCCTGCACCACCGCGGGAGGGCTCCCACTGCCTGATTCCGGTCTTGGGGTCCTTCGCTGAGGGTCAGATGGCAGGGATATAGGGCCACTCTGCATCCGGGCCAGCGGTGGCTCCAACTGGACGTGCTAGTGCCATGGCAATGGGATGCCACTGCAACAGCACACCAGCCTGATCATTGTGCGGGCTGGACGTGCAGATGCCGGGATGGCTCCCGTGAGTGAATTGGGTGCATGCTGGGCCTTCTTTTTTTTAAATTTAACATTTTATTAAATTTTTCATACATTCAACAAATGAGAAATGCATTCAGAAATCTCTGGCAAACAGAAAACAAAAAGAAAATTCCAAAATAATAGAAATTAGGAAATAATCCGTAGCCATACTTAAGCCCACTAAATTTTAAAATGAGGGGAGGCACCAGGAAACAATTTCACCAAAAAGAAAACCAGATAATTACATAGTAGTGAGAGACCTATGCGTCAGCCGGATGGGATTCAACAAGAACCACAGATTCTTCCCTAGCAGATAGGAACTCCAGCAGTTGACTGGGTTCAAAAAACAAATAAAGTTTTCCTTTATAGGTAACATGACATTTAGCTGGAAATTTCAACAAAAAAGACCCACCTAGGGAAAGGATCCTGAGTTTAAGCCTCAGGAATTCCTTCCTCCTTAGCTGGGTATCCCTAGCAAGATCGGGGAAAATACGTACATATGAACCCAGAAATTGCAAACTGAAATTCCTAAAATATGACCTTAAAATTAAAGATTTATCTGACTCCAGAGCCAGCGTAACCAGGAGAGTGGAACGAGATGTAATTAGCTCCAAGGAGCTTTCTAAAAACCCCGTAAGGTGTGCCTTCTAAGTGCCCGCCTGATTCTGCAACCACAGAAACGTCTAGCTCCAGTGGTTGTGGAATTGGGTACAAATTGGCCGTTTACATTTCAGAATCACCCTCCATGTGTTTATTTTTCTAAGGGTGACTTTCTTTGGAATCAGGAACAATAAATTAAGAATCTTCTTACCTGAATAGGGGTAAAGGTCATTCCAAGCCCCAAGTTCTCTGAGCTTACAAAAGCATTGGCTATCCATGTGGTTATTGTATCGGGTACTTCAACTTCCAATGTCGTACTCACTTTAGAGCTTTCAAATAAAAAGTTAAAAATAACAATTTTAGAATGCAATATCAGTGCTCAGTTGCCAAGATTCATATTTACTGCTACATTTTGCACAGCTGACATTGTTTCTCCTTGCACTTCTCGCATATCAGTCTAGTGATTTATTTCAACAGAAAATCTCTCTCGTGATTCACTTGTAGTTTCTGGCAAAATTACATCTGCTCATTCTGTTTGGATCTGAGGAAGTGATCATCGACTCCTAAAAGCTGGTCAAAAGGAGTCTAATTACCAAGCTGTGCTAGCTGTCAACATACTGCAAGTTCCACAATGACAGCCAATGCAGTAAAAGCATGGAGAATGGGCAGGACCGTCTTTTGCAGTTAACATGGAGGTTAACTTTGTTGCCACTTTCTAAAGGCAGAATATCAAGACAATGAATAAACCATAAACATAAACATGGCATGGCAGATAATGTGATGAACTCGATGCAATGCAGTTAGTTATACTTATTCATGTATCTTTATCTGCTAGTAAGTTAACACACAGTAAAAACTTTTCTTTGTTTTAACTCAATGGCAAAACATTGAAAACACCCCCAACAGTAATTCTGAAGATTTGCAGTTGCTGTATGTTAATGATGGGCCATTAACCCTAACTGCAGAATACGTCTTACCACACTTGAGTAAACCGGTCCCAAAATGTATTGTTAGTTCAGTAAGAACATATCACCCTTATTTTTCTTTGCTGATCTTTACTTTCACTGTAAATTTTCAAAGGGCTAAGGATTGACCTGATTGCATCAAAGTATGTGATGATTTTCTGGGCTGAGTGGGTAAATTAACCCTAACCACTCAGCCCAGAAAAACTAGCTCAACTTAAAGTAGACAAAGCGATGGGACCGGATGGGATACACCCCAGAATACTGACGGAACTTGGGGACGTTCCAGCAGCTCCACTGACTAACCTTTTCAATACCTCATTGGAGTCTGGAGTGGTGCCAAAGGACTGGAGATAGGCTCATGTGGTGCCTTTACACACAAGCGGAAGTAAGGATGTGGTTGAAAACTACAGGCCAGTTAGTTAAACTTCGGTGGTGAGTCAATTATTCGAAACGCTGCTGAAAGAGAAAATAGTGAGGTTTCTGGAGTCCAGCGGATTACAAGATCCGAGGCAACATGGATTCACCAGAGGCAGGACTTCTCAGACAAATCTGATTGATTTCTTTGACTGGGTGACCAGGGAGTTGGACCAAGGGAGAGCCCTAGATGTGGTGAATTTAGATTTCAGTAAAGTCTTTGACACTGTTCCTCAGAGGCGACTTATAAACAAACTGAGCACTCTAGGGATGGACCTAAAGTTACTGCTTGGGTTAGAAATTGGTTGGGTGGGAGGCGACAAAGAGTACAGGTAAATGGAGCTCACTCTGAGGAGAAGGATGTTACCAGTGGTGTGCCCCAGGGATCTGTCCTTGGTCTGATTCTTTTTAACATCCCAAACTATGGTTACAAGAAGCAAGGTTCCACATTAGGAACCACCACCCAGGAAAAAGATTTAGGCGTCATCATGGATAACATGTTAAAACCCTTGGCCAGTGTGCAGCGGCGGCCAAGAGAGCAAATAGAATGCTAGGTATCATAAGGAAAGGAATGGAAAATAAAACAAAAGATATTATAATGCCTCTATATTGTTCCATGGTGAGACCGCACCTTGAATATTGTGTGCAATTCTGGTCGCCGTATCTTAAAAAGGATATAGCGTGGGGGCGGAGCCTGATGTCCAGCGGGATAGTCGCATAGCGCTGAGGCTCCCGAGAGGCCTACCAAGACTCCTGAATTTTGAACCGTTTTAATCCTGAATATTGCTTTGACTCTACCGGGGTACCTTGAGGTGATGGCGGGGACCAAACCAGCACGGCTGGATTTCGGGACCCCAACGAATTCCCATGGTAAACGCTCCAAAACCGAGCCCCCGTCTCCGCAGAAGCAGCCCGCACCTCGGGAAGGTCCCGAGATGCAGCAGGAGATACTCACTGAAATACGAGGGGTAAAAGACCTTGTGCAATCCAACGGGGAGTCACTCCGAGCGCTGCGTGAAGATTTCGGCATGCTGCAAAGCAAACTTGAAGGGCTTTCCCTACGTCAAGACAAAATGGAAGGCATACTGGACTCACACACGGTCCGGTTGGCGAAACTTGACAAAGTAGAGCGCCAGATACGGGCCTTGCAGAAAGAAGTGGAAGATGGCAACAATCGGGCCCGCCGCAATAACATACGGCTCGTGGGCATACCGGAGGGAGCTGAGTCTGGAGACATGAAGGAGTTTCTTTGTAAGGCGCTTCCTTCCCTACTTCGGATCACATTTGCTAAAGACCTGGAGATCGACCGGGCTCATCGAGTGCCCTCAAACATGGCGCTCAATCGGAAGACTCCGAGGCCTATTATCTTTCGGCTCTTAAGATACCAACATGTTGAGCAAATTCAGAACGCCGCTCGCGCAAAAGGCCCCATCGAGTTTGAGGGCCACCGGATATCCTTCTTTCCTGACTTGGCCAAGCCCACGGTTGACCGTAGAAAGCGATTCCTGGAATTTCGACCGAGGCTACAACAACTGCAAGCCCGCTATGGCCTGATGTACCCGGCTAAACTTAGGGTGACGCTGCACAACCAGACCAGAACATTTGATGATCCTGAATTACTTGCGGAATTTTTGGAGTCCAAAGAGGCAGATTAGATGCGTTGATCCAAGGAACACTTAGCTAATTGACCTTATATTGGTAACACCCGCCATATTGTTGTCGGACGCTCTCTACCCTGGAAACCGCCTTGGCAATTCACAACCTTGGCTTTCACTAGCCTTGATGGCCCTGCTCTATCATGCCCACAGCTACTTCGGTGGAGATCGGAGACTATCATAACAGAAGGGTTCGAATCTTACATTCGCACTCTCTTGGGCCTCCTCCCGCAGACATATGGTCGCCATTTATAGTTGGGGTTATGCTTCTTCTCTGGGGCACTTCGGTGCTTGTTTTTTCCTATGGGGTGTATCTGGTATCTTAATTGATGTGTATGAAATAGCTGTACAGATGCGGTATATATTCCATTTTTGCATGCGCTTTTACTTCAAATGTATGACAATGTCTTATGGCCCTATGTAAGGTTTTTTTCATTGAACGTAAAAGGAATCAACAACCCGATTAAAAGAAAGAAAATCCTTAGTTACTTGAGTCATGAAAAGGCGGATTTGGTTTTTCTTCAGGAAACGCACTTAAATTCTACCGAAACTCTGAAACTCAATATTAAACCTTACATGGTAGCTGCCTACTCTCCGGCTGTCTCTAAGAAATGTGGGGTAGCTATTCTGGTGAAGAAATCCTTGCCTGTCACCATTATTGCCACTAGCTCTGACACGGAGGGCAGATGGTCCCGTGTTCACCTTAAAATTGGACACCTTGAACTAACATGTATATGTATATATGCCCCCAATGTGGATAATCCTGCCTTTTTTGCTACCATTGCTCAGGTTGCGCAGGCCTCTGCTAGCACCCCAATGATAATAGGTGGCGACTTTAATCAAGTCGTCGATCCTCTGATAGACAGGCAACCGCCTAGAACGAGTGGCCTGCCCAAAAGCTCCCTCACACTCACCTCCTTGATCAAAGATTTTGCTTTAGTGGATCTTTGGAGATTGTTGCATCCTGCTGAACTGGAATTTACTTACTATTCTCCCCCCCATCTATCACAGTCCAGAATAGATTTTTTCCTAATATCTAAAGTGCTGGTATCTCAGGTAGACACTGCGATGATCCACCCATTACATATCTCAGACCATGCTGCCATTTCCTTCCAGTTGCATGCTAACCTGCCCAGTGGGAATCCGAGAAATTGGTTTTTTGATAGGACCCTGTTAGAGCAACAAGAGTTTCAGTTAGACATACGGGCCGCCATTCAGGACTACTTCCATTTTAACTTACCACATGATACCACGGGTTGGGCTTGGTGGGAGGGCTTTAAAGCTGCCATTCGTGCAACCATTACTAGCTATCAAATTCGCTTGGGGAAAAAGCGTAAGCAACAGTTATTAATATTAGAGCAACAAATTAAAGCTGGGGAACGGGTTCTTACTTCCCGCACTGATCCTTGCGTGTTGTTACGTTTGCAACGCCTACGCTTTCAATATAACTCGATCCTGTCTGCTGCAGCTTCTAAAAATATCGCATCGCAGCAAGGGATGTACTATCGGGAAAGCAACCGTGCTGGTAGACTCTTAGCTAATGCCTTGAAAGGTCAAAAAGAAGCCAAACGGGTAGCGGCTCTCCGAAACCCGGTAGGAGGGGACATAGTGACAAATAATACAGAGATAGTAGAGCTCTTCCGGGATTTTTACACTCGTCTTTATAAATCAGAATGTGACTTCACGTCAGAGGCTTTTGAGCGATTATTATCCGGAATACAACGGCCGACCCTCTCCGAAGAGGATAGGGTTGCGATGGATAAACCCTTCTCTACTAATGAAATTCACTCTGCCCTTAAACGTGTGGCCTCGGGACGCGCCGCAGGCCCTGACGGTCTTCCGGCCGAATTTTATAAAACGTTCAGTGCTGATCTAGCCCCCCACCTAAAACTCTATTTCACTGCTCTGGCTGAAGACACATCTTGCTTGGGATCCTTTTCGGCGGCGAATGTAGTAGTATTTGAAAAAGAAGGGAGGGATCCGCTGTTAACAGCTAACTACCGCCCAATCTCCCTTCTTAACGCAGACTATAAAATTTTTGCGACTATCTTAGCCTCTCGACTATCTGACCAAATGTCCACACTAATCCACCCTGATCAATGTGGTTTTATACCCGGAAGATCCACTGCCGACAACGCTAGGACTTTATGTCATGTGTTGACTAATGCTGCAAGCCTAGATCTACCACTAGTTGGCCTCTCCCTAGACGCCGAGAAAGCCTTCGACCGTCTCGAATGGCCCTTCTTATTTGCTGTTCTCCGTTGGTACGGCTTTGGGGAGGGCTTTCTCCGGTTTCTTCAAGTCATGTATGCCGAACCCACAGCCAGTATATGTGTGAATGCTATCAAATCTCAACCATTCAGCCTTCAAAGAGGTACACGCCAAGGGTGCCCCCTATCCCCTTTGCTCTTTGACTTGGCGCTTGAACCTCTAGCCCTGTTACTTAGGCAGTCCGCAGACATCCGAGGTGCCCCCTTTAGACACAGAGAGATCAAACTCTCCGCTTATGCAGATGATCTTATGCTTTTTATAACTTTGGACTCGGTCCCAGTAGTCTTAGAATTACTAGACAGGTATTCGCAGCTCTCGGGCTATAAGATCAACTGGACCAAATCGGTTGCTTTCCCACTTAACCACCGGGTACATGCGGCCGACATGCAAGCCTTTCCCTTTCTCTGGCAGCATAGTATGGTGAAATATCTCGGGGTCCATTATTGCTATCCTCTAGAGGATACTATTAGTTTCAACGCCAAGGCGCTAATCTCCAAAGTCCGGGAACTTACCAATCGGTGGTCTCCACTAACCCTTACATGGTGGGGCCGCTTGGAAACAGTGAAAATGATGATAGTTCCTAAAGTGAACTACATTCTCGAAATGCTACCATGTTTACTGCCCCGACACATCTACAAAGATATAGAAGGCCTTCTTATTCGTTATCTATGGCAGGGTAAAACACCCAGGATAGCTAAACGATACTTGCAATCTGATAAAGCGAGAGGAGGAGCTAGATTTCCAGATTTTCTCAATTATCATAAAGCCTTCCTCTTAAAGCAAGGTGCCCGTTGGTTGGATACCCCGGCAGCAGGCCGCCCGGTGTGGCTAGATATTGAAGAAGAGCTTAGTGGACCAGTTCCGCTGGCCTACTTCCCCGGAATGTGCCATCATTCAGACTCCCGCCATTCACCAATGGTTGTAGACACTCTAGTGGCCTTTAATGCCCTCATTCAATCTCTGGGTCCGCAGGCGTGCCCCCCGGACCATCTCCCGATATGGCATAACTCACGATTTCAAATTAACAAAAAACGATAGCATGGAGACCCTGGTACTCTAGGGGGATTTGGACACCTAAGCAGCTGTTTGCTGGGGATCGCTGGAAAACCTTTAATGCTTTACAAACGGAATTTGGTCTACCAGCGAAATATTACTTTCAATGGGTGCAGCTCCAACATTGCCTTAAAGGCGCTCGGGTCATTCCGCGCTCTGATACTAGCGTGGAAGGGCTGTCAGAGGTGATTCGTTGTATCGGGAGTTCGCCAGGGGTGGCATCTAACTTTTACAAACTACTCACTCATAGTCCAGGCAGGGACACCCCTAGGGCCCAGCAGGCCTGGGAGCGCGAATTGCAAATCACTTTAACTCCCCAGCAATGGAAGATAGTCTGGAGCAAAGTGGTGCGGGTCTCTAGATCCGCCTCTGTCACTCAAACGCTCTTCTATTTTGCCCACAGATGCTTTTATACTCCTGAGAAGATGGCCAAATGGAATGTCAATACAAGCTATCGATGTTGGTCCTGCCATACAGCGGTGGGTACCTTCGCCCATGTTATCTATGAATGTCCAGCACTACTGCAATATTGGGGGCGGGTTTGGGACCGGATTCAAAGTATCCTACACTTCCGGGAGCCCCTTTCTTGGAAGATTGTGGGACTCCGCTCTGTGGCGGAGATCCCCTCTCTTCCCAGGACAGGCCGCTTCCTCCTAGATTTTATGTTGGGTATGGCTGTATGCTTAGTCACGAAGAATTGGAAGAATGGCTCCCGCCTAACTTTTACCGAATGGTGGAATTCTGTCTGCTTATATAGTACATATGAGCAGATACCCCGTCGGATGGCATTCCAGGTTCAGGACTGCTCTCACTTGTCTAAGTGGCAGATGCTTAATGACTATATCCAGATTGCCAGATGCTCCAATATAGCCGTATAGCTACACTCATCATGTTGCAGATAATTATATTACCTCGAAAGATAATAATGTATATATACACCCGATACCGGATTGTTACGTATCCCAGAGAAGAAGCAGGGGGGGAGGGGGGTGGTGGGGGTTTATTGTCCGTGATTGTATAATATTATTTGTCATGTCTTTTATTCTGTATGTCCTTTTGTTTCGATGTTCCAAAATGAAAATAAAAGTTTAAAAAAAAAAGAAAAAAAAAAGGATATAGCGTTATTAGAAAAGGTTCAGAGAAGAGCCACCAAAATGGTAAAGGGGATGGAAGGATACTCCTATGAAGAAAGGCTAAAAAGGTTAGGGCTCTTCAACCTGGAAAAGAGACGCCTGAGGGGAGATATGATAGAAGTCTATAAATTAATGAACGGAGTGGAACGGGTAAATGTAGATCGATTAAGTTATCAGAATATAGAAAGACTAGGGGACATGCAATGTAAACCATTTAAGACTAATAAAAGGAAATATTTTTTCACTCAACGTGTAATCAAACTCTGGAATTTGTTACCGGAGGATGTAGTAAAGGCTGTTAGTGTAGCTGGGTTTAAAAAACGTTTGGACATGTTCCTAGAGGAAAGGTCCATAAACCATTATTAAGAAGTGACCCAGGATATCAAAGCTTGACCCAGTACAAGTATGTGGAACCTGTGTCTTTTGGGGAAACTGCTAGATACGTATGACCTAGATTGGCCACTGCTGGAAACAGGATACTGGGCTTGATGGACCTTGGTCTGACCCAGTATGGCATATCTTATGTTCTTATGAGTAAGGTTTGCCTTTTTATTTATTTATTTATTTATTTACATTCTCTTATATACCGTGCTATTCTGCATCAGTGCGGTTTACATTGAACAAACTGAAATTACATTGAACAGGGCATTATAACTTGGAGATAACTATTTTACAGGGAACATTGGCTATGGAGGGTTAAGTGGCTTGCCCAAGACCACAAGGAGCACCTGTGGGACTAGAAACCCCAGTCCTTCCGGCCCAAGGTTGCTGTCCTCTAGTGGGATTTGAACACCCGACCTTCCGGCCTGAAGTACCTTGCCCCAACCACTAGGCCACTCCTCCACTCCCATTTTTGCGGATGATACCAAAATCTGCAATAGAGTAGACACCCAGGAAGGTGTAGATAACACGAGGAGGGATCTAGCTAAGCTTGAAGAATGGTCTAGAATTTGGCAGCTGTGATTTAATGTTAAAAAATGTAAGGTCATGCATTTGGGCTGCAGCAATCCAAGGGAGCAATATAGTATAGTGGGTGAAGTACTTTTGTCCACTAAAGATGAGCGGGACCTAGGCGTGATTGTGTCTGATGATCTTAAAGTAGCTAAACAGGTAGAAAAGGTGACGGCAAAAGCTAGAAGGATGCTTGGATGCATACGGAGAGGAATGGCTAGCAGAAAAAAGGAGGTGATAGTGCCTCTGTATAAGTCTTTGGTGTGACCTCATTTGGAGTATAGTGTGCAATTCTGGAGACCGCACCTTCAAAAGGATGTGAACAGGATGGAGTCAGTGCAGAGGGTGGCTACTAAAATGGTTAGTGGTTTTCATTATAAAGCATATGAGGACAGACTTAAGAATCTTAATATGTACACCTTAGAGGAAAGACGGGATAGAGGTGATATGACTGAGATGTTTAAATACCTCTGTGGCATAAATATTCAGGGGGAGAGCCTCTTTCAATTGAAAGCAAGTTCTGCTACGAGGGGACATGGGATGAGGGTGAAGGGGGATAGATTCAGGAGTGATATGTGGAAATATTTCTTTACGGAAAGAGTGGTGGATCCATGGAATAGTCTCCCAGTGGAGGTGGTAGAGATAAGGACAGTAACTGAATTCAAAAAAGCATGGGACAAACACAGAGGATCTCTAAAGGAAAAAAGGGGACTGTTGTAGTTATTGATATGGAAGGACAGACTAGATAGGCCATGTGGTCTTTTTCTGTCGTCATGTTTCTATGTTTCCAGTGTTATCTGTGTAGAAGAAGAGGTAGTGTTATCAGTTGTATGGAAGGTAGTGTTATCTGTGTAAAAGAAGAGGTAGTGTTATCAGTTGTATGGGAAGTAGTGTTATTTGTGTAGAAGAAGAGGTAGTATCATTAGCTGTTTATCAACCCGTGTGGAGGCAGATTTGAACTGTGCCCTAGAAACAATCCTATGTCCTCCCCTCTGTATTGTCTTTGGGAGGATTAGGGAGCTTTCGGTGGAGAGAGAAAAGGAGATTTGGGTGGGAGATTAATACAGGTAAATTTAAGAAAAAAAAAAGAACTGTGTGGGGGTAGGAGTTATGGTTAAGGCATTTGATATAACGCCCTTTACGTGCGCATCAGAGCGGTTTACATGCATGCATATACTAATAGGTACGTTTTATTCCCTTGTCCCGAAAGGGCTCAGAATCTAAGTGTCCCTGAGGCCATGTAGGGTTAAGTGGCTTGCCCAAAGCCACAAGAAGTAGCCATGGGACTAGAGACCCCAGTCCCTCCAGCCTGAGGCTACTTGTCCCCATGCAGAAATTGAACCCCCGGCCCTCCGGCCTGAGATAACCTGTCCCAACCACTCCTCCCTGTAGCCGGGTTAGAGTGAAGAGCAGAGGGGCTGTTATTTTCACTAAACTTCATTCTGGTAGATAGGGAGAGAATGATAAGAGACAGTCTTGCAAATAACTTTAAATTCCAGTAAGCGGGGGACATGTTGGAGAGAAAGTGGGTTAGTTACTTTTGGCTGGCCAGATTTAGGTGCGTGGTTATAGTGCCTAGATATTTGTAGTAGTAGATTTGGCTGCACAAGTTAAGTGGCTAGCTATGAAAATCAAAGCTTAGCCATATGACTTTCTCTCCCTGATCGACCTCCATCCCCTGGACTATTTGGAATTTGAATGGCTAAAGTTAACTGTCTAGAGCAGCGATGGCGAACCTATGGCACGCGTGCCAGCTGTGGCACGCGAAGGCCTTGCAGCTGGCACGCGGGCCATAGGTCCGCAAAAAAAAGAAAAAAGCTGTCTCTGACTGCTGCCGCAGACGCGGCCAAGGGCAGAATGCAGCGTCCCGCGGGGCCCCTCCGCCCGCTAAGCCCCTCTGCAAGAGCTTTCAGATCCGCGAGGGAGAGCGTCTCCCTCGCGTCACTGTTAAGCCCGCAGGGGCTATTGGGAAATTTCCCATCAGCCCCTTTAGACGCGAGGGACTGATGGGAAATTTCCCATTAGCCCCTGCGGGCTTAACAGAGACGCGAGGGAGACGCTCTCCCTCGCGAATCTGAAAGCCCTTGCAGAGGGGCTTAGCGGGCGGAGGGGGCCCCGCGGACATTGTAATCTGCCGCGGCAGCAGCCAGAGCCTGCTTTTTTTTTAAAAAAATTTGCCGGGGGGGGGGGGGGGTTAGGACTGCTAATGGGCAGGAGGAGGGGGGGGGGGTTAGGACTGCTAATGGGCAGGAGGGGGGGGGGTTAGGACTGCTAATGGGCAGGAGGGGGGGTTAGGACTGCTAATGGGCAGGAGGGGGGGGGGGGTGTTAGGACTGCTAATGGGCAGGAGGGGGGGTGTTAGGACTGCTAATGGGCAGGGGGGGGTTTAGGACTGCTAATGGGCAGGAGGAGGGGGGGGTTTAGGACTGCTAATGGGCAGGAGGGGGGGGGTTAGGACTGCTAATGGGCAGGAGGGGGGGGTTAGGACTGCTATGGGCAGGAGGGGGGGTGTTAGGACTGCTAATGGGCAGGGGGGGTTAGGACTGCTAATGGGCAGGAGGGGGGGGGGTAGGACTGCTAATGGGCAGGGGGGGGAGGGTTAGGACTGCTAATGGGCAGGAGGGTGGGGTTAGGACTGCTAATGGGCAGGAGGGGGGGTTAGGACTGCTAATGGGCAGGAGGAGGGGGGGTGTTTAGGACTGCTAATGGGCAGGAGGGGGGGTGTTAGGACTGCTAATGGGTGGGGGCGGGGCGGGGGGGGGGGTTTAGGACTGCTAATGGGGCTGGGGGGGGTTAGGACTGCTAATGGGCGCGGGCGGGGGGTTAGGACTGCTAATGGGCAGGAGGGGGGGGGTTAGGACTGCTAATGGGCAGGAGGGGGGGGGTTAGGACTGCTAATGGGCAGGAGGGGGGGGGGTTAGGACTGCTAATGGGCTGGGGGGGTTCGGACTGCGAATGGGCGGGCGGGCGGGGGGGTAGGACTGCTAATGGTCTGTGGGCTGATGGGGGCTGTATGGAAATGGTGTGATGGGGGGTTAGGGCATGAATTTAGTAGATGGGGGGGGGCTAGGACTGGGATTGGGTGGGGGGGGTGCTAGGACTGGAAATGGGCTGATGCAGGGACGAGAAGGGCGTGGATGCGGGGTGAGGCTGGAACTCGTAGGGAGCGGCGGTGGGGGGAGGAGGAGAAGGGGAGGGGGCTGGGCGAGTAAAATGAGAGGGGAAAAATATTTTGTGTGGGAGGGATAAAAAATCTACAATTGGCCGGGTATTGGGAGAGTAAGTGGGGATTGAGGATGGAGGGGTAAAATTTGAGTGGATGAAATAGGAATGAGGAAAGAGCAAAAGGAGAAAGATTAGTATGTTAAAGCGGATGTAGAGAGAGAGAATGGAAAAAAAAACTAGAAGAGAGAAGAAAGGACAAATGGACAGCAGATGATGGAGAGTTAGCAGAAAACATGAAGAAACCAGAAGAAAGTGGCTGGAGCAATTGCAACTGGGCTGAGGTATTCTGTTTATGTAATTCCTTTTTGACATTGCCACTTGTTCTCTTTCCCCAGTAGGTCATGTATTGTTATTGTCTGAAATGTATTGGTTTTAATATTTGCAGTGTTGCCTTTTGATAGGTATGGTGTGGTGCTTTGTGAGTCCTGGTAGTGCTGTCAGGATACGGCGGGTTTGCTATTGGTTCTAAATGGGCAGTGTTTGTAGTAGTTCCTAATGTGCCTGGCGGTTGGCACTGGATTATAGTAATGTAGAAATCTTTTAGTCTGTCTTTATCCATACACTCATTAAGAGACATGTTTACTAAAAGTTAGTGTATGTTAGCATTATGCAAATATTTATGCAAATTGACGTGCTGGCACTTTGAGGAAATTCTTTGGTTTTGTGCGGCAGTTTGGGCACTCGGGCTCAAAAAGGTTAGCCATCACTGGTCTAGAGGATAATGAGGCAATAGGGGCACATATTGCAATTCCTTCATAAAGGCAATATGTACCTTTATAAAATTTCCTCCCTAAAAGCTACTGCACAAAGTTGTACATGCTGCAAGGCCAGAATAATGTTTTGAGTAGATATGCTGGCAAACATTAGTATGCATTTTATAAGACTTTTTGTGATATAGTTCACTGGGGGTTGACCATATATATTGGTTAAATTATATTTTGTCAATTTCCCAGCACTGATCTAATTGTTGTACTGCATTTTATAAGATAAATTCATTCCTGTCCCTGCTTTGTTCATTCTCCACCCCTTGTAATGGTTACTCGTATATCTCATCAGATGAAGCACAATATTTTCCTAGACCTACTTTTATGCATGCATACAGTGGGGAAGTTTTATAAGGACTACTTCAGTAAAACATTCTTCTATATGCCCCAGTTGTTTATACAATTTAGCCCCTCAAGTGAAACTTAGGGTTAATTTACCCACTCAGCCCAGAAAAACTAGCTCAACTTAAAGTAGACAACTAACTCTACCTCCCATACAACTGATAACATTACCTCTTCGTCTGCATGTTTTGATGCTACACTTACATGAGCAGGACCCTCCTTCCACTCCCCACATCCTCCACACACACCTTAGCAAACCCCATTCTGAGGACATGGCTTTTAACTTTTTATTCCATGGTGTAAGAGGATTTAGACAGTTAGTGCTGACTTTCAGCACTTATCAGTTAAGTTTAGGTATGCAGGTTTCAGCATCCTAATTTGAAGTAACTAAGGCCCTCCATTTACTAAACCAATCTCTATGGTTACTGCTGGAGGAGTTTCTGATACTACGAGAATGGCAGCCATGCTGCTAACATGGGCCAATGGTTGCTGGTGGGTGTTGAAGACACATCTGCTAATGTAGAATGCAGTTAGCCACACCTTTGGTCATGAATGCATTCATGGCCATGTTGGTAGTTAGCACACGGTAATGACACCCACATTAATTGCGTAGAGCATTCCCCACCCATTCCCTGCCCCTTCTACACCTTCTAGTACTAATTTCTGTATTAGGTGGTTAACACAGCAGTTAATATTTTATTTATTTATTTAACAGTTATTTATATACCGCTCTTTCCCTAGTATCAAGTGCGGTTTACATGGAACAGTATGTTAATTGGTATGTAATATACCAAGTCAGTTTACATAGAACAGATAATTATAATTTACAAGGAATGTTGTAACATTACAGATATAACATATTAGAAGATATATACATTGTTAGTTTAAATCTATAATCATCATGTGAATGAGAGTGTGGTATGGTAAATAGTGTATTAGTGACATTTATTTTGAAAATAGAGTATGTAATAATAATGTATAAATGTTAGCCTGTATCTATTTGAGTATTCTGTTCTGAGGGTGTATTGTAGTGTAATATGAATAAGTGAGTTTTTAATTTTTTTCTAAATTCTTTTATATCAGACAGCAGGCGAATGTTGTCAGGTAGATTGTTCCAAAGAATTGGAGCAGAGTGTGAGAAAGCTCTCTTATTTGTTTGTTTTCTGGCTTTTGTGAAATCTTTTGGTATTGTTAAGGTATTTAAGTTTCTGCTTCTTTGAGATCGTTTATCGATGTCTATATTAATCAGTGTATTGAGTGCCGATGGTGCAAGATTATTTATAAGTTTAAATGTAGTGACAAGAATTTTATATTTGATTCGGGAGTAAATAGGTAGCCAATGAAGTTCAGCCAAAATTGGTGTAACATGTTCAAGTGGGCTTATATTCATAATCATCCTAGCAGCTATGTTCTGAGTTATTTGTATCTTTTTAATATTTTGTTTTGAAATGCCATTAAGTATTGTGTTTGCAAAATCAAAATGTGGGGTGATGATAGCATGAATTATATTAATAAAGTCTTGTAGATGAATCAATGGTCTTAATTGTTTTAGAGTTTTGAGTTTGAAATGTATTTTTTTAGTTAGATATTTTATATGTGAATCCATATTTAGATTATTGTCAAGTATCACACCTAAATATTTTATTTCTTTTTTTGTATTTATTTCATGAGTATCTAGTGTGATCGTGTTTGGGGGTATGTATGTTTGATTTTTAGTGATGAATAATATATCAGTTTTAGTAAAGTTGATAAGTAGATTTTGTTCTTTGAGCCATTCAGTTAGTTCATTAAAACATTCTGTTATTTTTTGAAGAGGTGGGTGTGGGATTTCAAATGGGAGGTAGAACATTATATCATCAGCGTAGATATGATAATAAACATTGTGACGTTTAAAGATGTTACAAACTGGTTGTAAGTAAATATTAAATAATAGCGCAGATAATGCAGAGCCCTGCGGAAGACCCTGAGTTTGCTTGAAGGTGTTAGAAATTTGGGTATGGATTCTTACTGTTTGAGTTCGGTTTGATAGATAGGATTTGAACCAATTATAAACAGTAGATGTAATTCCAATTTGTTGAAGCCTGTTTAACATTATTAAGTGATTAACACTGTCAAATGCAGCTGATATGTCAAGGAAAACAAGAATAAAGGCTTGTTTAGGATTATCAATACCTCTTAATATTGTGTCATAAAGGATCGTTAGCAAGGTTTCTACTCCATGGAAGGGTCTAAAGCCATATTGGTGTTCATCAAGGAGGTTTAATGTGTCAATAAAGTCTTGTAGTTGAATTTGTACAATTTTTTCAATAAGTTTGGCCATAAAAGGAATACTTGATATGGGCCTGTATGATTTTGGGGATAATTTATCTAATGTGTTATTTTTAAGTATAGGTCGTATTTGAACGTGTTTGAGAGATGGTGGTAAGTAGCCTTTTTGTAAGGATAGGTTCACTAAGGGTAGAATGAAAGAAGAGAGTATTGAGAAAGTCTTCTTTATCCAATCAACTGGGCATGGATCAAGGTATGAGGTTGTTGTATTAATGTTAGTTATTGTAGTTTTGAGAGTAGATTTTGATATTAAGTTGAAATTGGTCCAGTTATCAAATGTAGTTTGCTTTGTTTGTGTTTGAATTTGTGGTTGAGTAATATGTAATGGTGTTATTTGTAGCTTTGTTTTATTGATATAGTATTGAGCTAATTCTTGTGGGGAGATATCAATTGATATTTCATCAGAATTTAGTGTTTTGTTTGTTAGTTTTTGTACTATACAGAATAGTTCTCTTGGGCGATTAGTGGCTCTTGAGATTATATTAGAATAATAATTTTGTTTGGAGTTGTTTATTGTTTGTTTATAAATTTGTAGTGTATTAGTGTACTTCTCATGATTTATTAATGATTTTGATTGTCTCCATTTCCTTTCATCTTTTCTTAGTTGTCTTTTTAATGTTTTGATAGATATATTAAACCATGGAGCATGTCTTTTTTCAATTTTATTGTTTATATTTTGGTGTGATTGGTTTGGATTACTTTCAGCTGCTTTAGAGATTATATTGTTCCAGTTTTTGATAGATTCTTCAAGATTTGTGGGTGTTTGTGTTAGTTGTGGTATTATTTGATCTAGAAATTTTTCTTCATTAAATTTTCTGAATCTATTAGTTTGAGGACATTGTGGTCTTTTAGTTTGATTGTTGTAGGTAATGGTTATATTGAATTTTAGAAGATAGTGGTCAGACCAGGGGACTGGAATGTTTGAGAGGGATTCAGAGTTATATAGGTTGTGTAGAGAGTTTGGTAAGAAGACCATGTCAAGAGTTTTTCCTTTATTGTGTGTTTGTTCAGTTATTATTTGGTGAAAGTCCAAATTATGTATCATTTCTAAGAATTGATTAGAGTGATTGTTAGGTGTTGAAGGAAGATTAAAGTCTCCCATAAGTATTACAGGATTTGTATCTGAGGATGATGCTAGTAATTCAATTAAATTGTAAATTTTATCTATGTTGTATTCTGGCGGTCGATATACTAGTGATATAGTTATGTTTTTAATTTTTATGGTGAGTATGTCAACATTATCTATATTATTAGATGATATTAATTTTGCATTGAGGTTTTTCTTTATTATTATAAGTACTCCTCCTCCTTTTTTTAGTGTTCTGTGAGTATGGAAGATCTCATATTCAGGTGTCTTTAATTGGTTTAAGAATACTGAGTCAGTATCTTTGAGCCAGGTCTCTGTTATACAAAGGATATCAGGTTTATCATCATTGATAATGTCTACAAAAATTGGTAGTTTGTTTTTCATAGATCTTGCATTAATGAGTTGGCAGGTGAGAATTGTGTATTTCTGTATCTGAGGTGTGTGTGGTGTGTTGCATATTTTTGTTGTTGTTATATATAAGAGTCTAGATTGTCTAGATCTAAGGTTGGTTCCTATTATGAATGGGTGTATTAAATTATCATGTTTTGATATTCTTTGTATTATGGGAATTGGTCTATTATTCTTATTATCTATGGATTTTATTATATTAATCAGTGTAAGGATTGTGATACTTATAAGTATAGCATTGATGGGAGAAAGGAATTGTTTATGCATTTTGGTTTGTATTTAGATTTACTTTTTATGTTTTAATTAGTAAGAGGTTCAAAAATAGAATAGTGCTAGTGATTAATATCAGTGAAAATTACTTGTGGTAGAGATAATACTGATAATACCAGTGTTTCAGTGATAGTAGGATAATTGAGGCTTACGTGAAGAATGAGTAACTATAACATTAATACCAGTGTCACAATGATAGTAGTATAACTGCATATGATATTGTGAATGAGAATCTATTTAGTGATAGCAGGATAACTGTAGCTTACAGAGAGAATGAGAAACTATAATATTAGTACCGGTGTGTCACATTGATAGAAGTATAATTGTAGCTTACAGGGTGAATAAGAGATTATAACATTAATAATATAATAAAAGATTATAACATTAATACAAGTAATTCAATGATAGCAGGGTAACTGCAGCTTACTGGATGAATGAGAAGATATAACATTAATACCAGTATTTCAGTGATAGCTGGATAATTGCAGATTATAGAGTGACAAAGAAGCTATAACATTAACATCAGTGATTAATACTAGTGATAATATTTGATAATGATGTTAGTGATAATACCAGTGTTTCAGTGATATCAGTATAACTACAGCTTATAAGGTGGATGAGAGGTCATTCAGTGATAGCAGGATAACAGTAGCTGTAGCTTACAGGGAGAATGATAGACTATAACATTAATACCAGTGATTCAATGATAGCAGGATAACTGCAGTTTATGGTGTGAAAGAACAGCTATAAAATAACATCAATGTTACAGTGATAGTAGGATAACTGCAGTGTACTATGTGAATGAGACGTTATAACATTAATACAGCTATAATATTAATTACTTGCGATTTCGATAATATAGTATTGATTTAAACAGAGTTGGCTGACATAGTATGATGAGGTGTAGTCTCCGTCAACGGGCTCCGTCTAAGGGCCACGCCAAAGGGCCCTCTGGCGAGGCCCTCAGGCGCGGGCCCGACAGGCGCGGGCCTGCCTGTTGACAGTTGGTATTTAAATCCCTGCTGCTCCTCCCCCCTCACAGCCCCGATCGGGCTCAAGACAGCAGAGTGATGTTGGAATCTGTCTCAGGGGTTTGATGATAGCCTCTTTTGTTCCCTGCCTGTTGACAGTTGGGATTTAAATCCCTGCTGCTCCTCCCCCCTCACAGCCCCGATCGGGCTCAAGACAGCAGAGTGATGTTGGAATCTGTCTCAGGGGTTTGATGATAGCCTCTTTTGTTCCCTGCCTGTTGACAGTTGGGACATATGGCACATTAACTGTTTGATCATCATGTTAGCTGCTAACATACACTCAACTCCACGTTAAACCCCTAGCGCAGCTTGATAAAAGGGCCCTAAATTGTGGCCAGCATGATTTATGATGATTTTTCAGCTAGTCAGCTGGACTTGGTTGAAAATGTGTTAATTTAGCCGGCTACATTAGGAATGCAGGTATTTTTTGAAAACTGGTTGGTCAATATTCAAATACTATAGTGATGTACAATTAAACAAACACAATGAAGAAAATTTTGTAAACTCCCACATGCGTATTTGAGGCCTGTTTTACAAAGTGAAGTACATGCATGCTTTAGTTTATAAAACAGTGCCACAGGCGGTGTAAAGATCAAGGTGCATGCACGTATGCCTGCTGTAGGGCGTGTGTAAATAGCAGTGCCTAGACTTTTCAAGAATGCACGTAAATTATACGCATGTAAATCTGTGCTCCATCTATGCTCCACCCATGCACGCCCACACTGAAAGTACATGCAATTGGACCTACACACACGCTTACAGAATAGCTACCATCTAAAGCATATGCCTAAGTGCTCGTTCACACGAGTAAGTCCTAGAAAATAAGCGAAAATAGTGTGCACCTTTACACGGTTCCTTATAATATCAGTCTCAAAAGGTGTAAACCCTCTCATATTCAATGAGATATTTACCCAGTTCTTGTGTCTGTCCAAAGCCAAGTCTCTGGGAAAAAAGTCCTAATCCGTGGAGTTCCAAAAACAGGAAGTTCTTTTCCATTTTCTTTGCTTGAAATAAATTCTTCATCCGGTGGTGCATCTATAAAGTAATCTGCATATTCGTATTCTGTAAAATTGTGAACACTGCATAAACGAGCCATTCAACATAGGATTAATCTGATCCAATTATCTCTTCGGTATGCGAGACTAAAACTCAGTCTGGCTTTCAGAATATCCCAAATAGTCAGCTTCTTAGATTGTATGTATGCAGATATTCCCCAAGAATAGCTATTGTGGTTATCCCAAAAAATTAATTATTTTATGGCATTAAAAGTGAAATGTGACCACTCTGAACTCTGCCTTCCCCAGTTCTCGGTTCTGGATTTTTTTATTTATTTATTTATTTAATGTCTTTTGTATACCACGCTCTTTGGATCAGTGCGGTTTACAGTCAACAATATTTGAACAGTGCAGGAGGGCCTACACTGGACTTACAATGAACAAGGGATGATAACTTGGGATTAAAGGGGGTAACTATGTACAGGGTATATACACTGTATATACACTGATTTAATTTCACTAATCTGTTTTCTAAATGTGAGAGCAGTACTGTGCTAATTGGAATAATAGATAAACCATCTGCCCTTCTATACTGAGCTATAAGTTCCACTCATGAGTTTTACTAATTTGATTGCATTATTTGGACTGACAATGTGGTTAGAAAAGTGACGACTGACCACAGAAATCAGAATTTGAATCCCTCTGGCATTCATTGTGGTCTTTTGCCTTAGGTACAAACTTAGATTGCATGCCCTCTGGGGACAGGAAAATACCTACTACTGTGCCTGAATGTAACTAATCTTGAACTGCTACTACAAAGATGTGAACTAAATCTTAATATATAAATAAATAATGCATAGTTAACATGCAGAAAATGGCTATTATAAAAGTCTGTGTATGCATAAAAGCATGTACACCTACAAGAACATGCATACTTTTACATGATCTGTGTACAGACATTCCCAGGGACATAGTGAAGGCAATTCTATAAAACACTGTCTATTTTAGAAATACATCGAGGCATATCTGCCTGAAAATGACCTTATAAAATGACCCCGTTTGGGCAGAGTTGCAATGCACAATGATATTTTATAAAATACGCTTGTGCACACACATTTTGAGCAATGTAAATTTGTGTGAGAGAATGTGCGCTTCTGGGTGTATACTACAATTATGCAATTCATAAAGTTCCTTAAGGCCATTCATAAGAACTTATGCCATACTGGTGGATTTTCATGACTCTCTTTAGTATTTATTGTTCAGTAAATCCAAATAGAATGATTCATTTATTTGTCTACAGGCAATCACAACATCTCTAAATTCATACCTCCTCAGAGTGATAGGATCCAATATAAATATTCAAGACTGTTTAGAGCAATTCAATTTATGTTCTTGGTTGCCCCTCCCATACCCAATTGCTGTTGTACAAATTTATTAATCACTTGCTACCTTAAGTCCTTAATAATATGATTTTTAGCCACCCAGTGTTCAACGAGAGGTTCTGTCAAATTGTTAACTATAATCTGGTTACGATGTTCATTTAAAAGCAACCTAATTTTGCCTTTAGCACTCCCCTCATAAATCAATGGACAAGGGCAGATAAAGCGTAGTTACTCACCTGTAAAAGGTGATCTCCAGGAACAGCAGGAATAAGTGTTCACATATGGGTATCGTCGGTACCGATGGAGCCTGCACGGGAACGCTCCCCAGCGTCCAATAAGAAAGCTTTTGGAAGCATCCCACAGTGCCTGCGTGCTGCCTTCCCGCCTTTCCAACTCTCCCTCTTCAGTTGCGTTTATAGCTGAGACCAAAGGAGAGAGCAGACAAAGAGAGAGAGATAGAGACAACTCCTAGGAGAGGTGGGTGGGTTGTGAAGACTTATTCCTGCTGTTACCGGAGATCACCTGTTACAGGTGAGCAACTACGCTATCTCCAGGAACAAGCAGGAATGTTGTCTTCACATATGGGGATTCCCCAGCTGAGAGATGCCAGGGGGATGACCCCAGCAAGCTGCGAACCCCAGGTGAGATGGGTCATGCTTCCTCCCATGGATCTCTGGCATCGAAACCTGGGATGGTGGGGGGAGTTGTACTAAGTCTGAAAGAGATGCTGGAGCACAGCCTGGCCAAACGAGGCATCCCGACGGGAGGCCTTGTCTAAGCAATAGCGGGCTGTAAAGGTGTGCACCAAAGCCCAAGTGGCTGCTCTACAGATGCCATCAATGGACACAGAATGAAGATTAGCCATTGAAGCTGCCATTGCTTCACATTGTGAGCTGTGACATGGCTTTCGAGAGAAAGTACCTTACTCTCATATGCAAAGGATATGCAATTTGCAATCCACCTAGAGAGAGTTCTTTTGGAAACTGGAAGTCCCAAATGACTAGAATCAAAAGCAACGAAAAGCTGAGAAGATTTTCTATGTTGCTTAGTTCTTTGAAGGCGAAAAGCTAAGACTCTTTTACAATCTAAGGTATGAAGATTCCTTTCTGCATTAGAGGCATGAGGCCTAGGGAAGAATACAGGAAGGTAAACCGCTTGGTTTAAATGAAAAGGCGAAACCACCTTTGGCAGAAAGCGAGGATGAGTCCTAAGAACTACCTTATCATGGTGAAATCTTGTATAAGGAGGATCCGCCACTAAAGCCTGTAACTCACTGATGCGTCTTGCAGAAGTGAGTGCAACTAGGAAGATGACCTTCCAAGAAAGAAACTTTAGAGCTGTAGTAGCTAAAAGCTCAAAGGGCGGTTTCATGAGCTGCCCGAGAACAAGTTTCAGATCCCATGCCACCGGCGGTGGCTTAATGGAAGGTTTTGTTAAAAGTAAACCTCATAAATCTCGCTAAGAGTGGATGAGAGGAAATAGGTTGTCCATCCAGAGGTCCATAATAAGCAGCAATGGCACTAAGATGGATCCTTACTGAATTGGTCTTAAGACCAGAATCTGATAGATGGAGTAGGTACTCCAGAAGCGATTCGATAGGCACTGTATGGGGGTTAAGTTCCCTTTGAGAACACCATACAGAGAATCTCTTCCACTTAAAGGCGTAGGATCGCCTTGTGGAAGGTTTCCTGGAAGCCACAAGGATATCCTTTACTTGTTGAGATAGGTTGATATCCGGGAATCCTAGGCTTTCAGTAACCAGGCTCTGAGGTGCAGGGACTGGGGATTCGGGTGCAATAGCATCCCATTCTCCTGGGAAAGAAGATGCCGTGGCCAACATGGAGCTATGAATATCATATGACCTCTGTCTCTCTGAAGCTTGAACAAAGTTTTGGGAATGAGGGCAATGGGTGGGGAAGGCATAAAGGAAGTCCCGACCCCAATGGAGGAGGAAAGCATCCCTTGCCTGACAGTTTTGAGCCGGAATTCTGGAACAGAATCGGGGAAGTGTGGCATTCTGTGGACTTGCAAAGAGGTCTATATCTGGCGTTCCCCAGATTTGAAACACTCGAGCAAGCTGGTCTGAGTGCAGAGACCATTCGTGTGGCAGCAGTATTCGACTGAGTTTGTCTGCCCAAAGATTTTGAATGCCCAGAAGATATACCACTAGGAGGTGGATTTGAAGCTCTCTGGCAAGGGCCCAGTGTCGCAAAGCTTTGTTGCATAATGCTAGAGAGCCTGTTCCGCCCTGCTTGTTCACATAGAACATGGCTACTTGATTTGTCGGTCTGGACCAGAACTCTCTTGTAGCTGAGATGGGCCTGAAAAACTCAGACAGCATGGAAGATGGCTCTGAGCTCTAGGAGGTTTATGTGAAGACAAGCCTCCTGTGGGGTCCAGAGACCCTGAGCTGATAGATTGTGCAAGTGAGCCCCCCAACCCAACTTGGATGCATCTGTAGTTAGGGTGGTTTGGCATAGAGGCTGCTGGAAAGGAGAACCCACGAGAAGATTTTCCAGTGACTGCCACCATTGTAGGGACAAAATGAGATGTGTGGAGTTTCTGATTTTGTCTGTGAACCGACCTGAGGCCTGTGTCCACTGAGAGGATAGGGTCCACTGGGCTGCTCGCATATGAAGGCGAGCATAGGGAACCACATGGACCGTGGATGCCATATGCCCCAGAAGCAGAAGCATCTCTCGAGCAGTCAGGAAGACCATTAAGATGGGCCAAAAACAAATTTAAATATTTAGGAATATGGTTGCCTAAAAATCCATGCCATTTGTATGGGCAGAATGTTAGGCCGTTGATGAGAGAGATACAAAATAAATTACAAGTTTGGACACCTTTGCCTCTATCATTAGGTGGTAGGATAGCTGCCTATAAAATGATGATTTTTCCAAAAATTTTGTATATATTACAATTAATTCCATTGCATCTCTTAAGGGAAGATGTGCAGAAATTAGAGAGATTATTATTGCAGGGATTTTTTTGGAGAGGTAAGCATCCTAGATTAAAAATTGAAAGATTATATGGGTCATGGCAACAAGGTGGTATGGGGTTGCCTTGTTTAGAACTATATAATATGGGATATTTACTTTGTCATGTACGTGACTGGATAGGTGGCACTTCGGTATACACTCCTTATGATTTTGAGTCTGCATTAGTTGCTCCTTATTCCCTGAGGTCAGTGTTACATGTGTCGAGAGTGAAATTACCTAAGGAATTAAGAAATAATATTTTATGGCAAGGGGTTCGTTGGAGTTGGCAAAAGCTTTGTGAAAAATTGGCTGTTCCAAGTGAAATTTCAGGATATTTGCCACTGCAAGGTAATATAGCCTTTCAACAAAGTATAAAGTCATTTTTATTCAAAAGGTGGGAGGAAAAAGGTCTTCATCTGTTGCGTCAAGTAATTAATGGAGAAGGTGTACTTAAACCATTTATAGAGTTAAAAAGATGCTATGGTTTGTCTCAGGGGCATTTTTATGCATATCTATATTTGAAGTATTATTTGATTAACATGAAAGATGGGAAATATGGTTTAAGATCAGAAAATTTTAAGAAATTAGAAGAGTGGTTTGCATTTAAGGACAAAGAAAGGATAACTGTTGCGGAATTTTTAAGTGGTATATTGAGGCAAACTTTAATTCTGACTTCAGGATTTGCTATTCTTGATGTTCCTGATACTATGGGACTTTCCTTATCAGGGAATAGTCTCTTAGTAAGGAAATGTTGTTTGCTTGCTAAACACTGTATACTTCGGAGTTGGAGAGATCCTAAAGGTCCAGAATATTGGGAATGGAGAAACGTATTACACCAATTGATATTATGGGAGGGAGTATCTGCCAGAGGACATGTGCGTAAAAGAACTTATTTTTTAAAGGTTTGGTCTCCTTATCTTGATGAGGTTTCACCAAGGGCAAGGAATGATATTTTAACAATTTAAATTGGCTAAGTTAGGATAAGATAAGGGAAGAGGGGGGTTTGGGACTGAATAAGAGGTTGGTGGGGAGGAAGGCGTGTGGAAGAGGGAGGTGTTAAAGGGTGAGGTGAGGGAAGGATATGTGGGGATATAAAAATGTAGCAATTATTTCTTTTTGTGGAAATGAATATTGCTGTTGGTAATATTTAAGTTGGCATAATTAGGGCAAGAGCATAAAAGGAAATGAGGGGGGGTTAATGGAGAGGGTGGGGGTTAGAGGGGGAAGTAGAGGTGACGATTAAGGAGGGGAAGGCAAAGGTGGTGATAGATTAAGGGGGGAGGGAAGAAAAAGTAAGAGATATTCTCCATAGTGGGATAGAATATTGTTGTTTAATATCTTTTAGTATGTATGCTGTGTTTCAATATGTATGCTGTTTATAATGTTTCAAAAAGAGTAGTTACTCACCTGTAACAGGTGTTCTCCAGGAGCAGCAGGAATCAGTCCTCACATATGGGTGTCATTGGCACCGATGAAGCCCTAGCGGAGAATTTCCCCAGCTTTCCATGAAAGCCTTTGGGAATGCTGGCACGCATGCTCGGTTCCCTTCCTGCCTAAAGGTGCCATCTTACCTCAGTCAAATGACATAGCTAAGAACAGCACACAAAATTGAAAAAACAAACTATGTACAACTGCAACTCCAAGGGGAGGAGGGAGGGTTGTGAGGACTGATTCCTGCTGCTCCTGGAGAACACCTGTTACAGGTGAGTAACTACTCTTTCTCCAGGACCAAGCAGGAAGTCAGTCCTCACATATGGATGACTCCCCAGCTCTGGGCTACCGAGGAACCCAGGCTGAACAAGAGAAACTCCCTCTAGTCTCAGCAGCAAAGAAAGGCTTTTCAAGGACACAACCTCCACCGGTAGCCCAACAGAGGGCAGGAGGGCAGGAGTTGCCTAAACCTCAAAGAGATTACGGAGTACTGCTTGGCCAAAAGCACTGTCCCTACGGGACTCCCTCTCCAGACAGTAATGGGCCGCAAAAGTCTAGCTTGAAGACCAAGTTGCAGCCCTGCAGATGTCTACCAAGGGCACAGAGCGGAGATGAGCCACTGAGGCAGCCATTGCCCTGACATGGTGGGCCGTAACCCGACCCTGCAAGGGAAGGTCAGCCGCCTTGTAAGCCCAGGCGATACAGTCAGCCACCCAGATGGACAAGGTATGCTTGGACACAGCCAACCCCAACTTATTGGGGTCAAAGGATACGAAGAGTTGAGTAGCCCTTCTATGCCCCTGCATACAGTCAAAGTAGAAGGATAAGGCCCTCCTACAGTCCAGGGTATGCAGGACTGCTTCAGCCTGGCTTGCATGAGGCCTAGGGAATAATGTTGGAAGAACCACCTCCTGATTGAGGTGGAAAGAGGAGACAACCTTTGGGAGGAACTTTGGATGAGTCCTGAGGACTACCCTGTTCCTATAAATCCTGGTGTAAGGCCTATCACAGACCAGGGCCTGAAGCTCACTCACATGCCTAGCCGAAGTAAGGGCTATCAGGAAGAGAGTCTTCCAGGAAAGGAAGCGTAGAGGGCAAGTAGCCATCGGCTCAAAAGGTGGGCGAGTCAGTTGCTGCAAGACCACATTCAGCTCCCACTCAGGAGCAGGAGGACGGATGGGAGGCTTGAGCAAGAGCAAGCCCCTGAGAAATCTAGACACCAAGGGGTGCGCAGATAGAGAATGTCCTTCCACCAGTGAGTGGTGAGCTGCTAGAGCTGAGAGGTGGACCCGAACAGAATTGGACTTAAGTCCCTGATTGGACAAGTGCAGTAAGTACTGAAGCACTACTGGTACAGTACAGGAGAAAGGATCCTCTGTACGTAGCTGACACCACACAGAAAACCTTTTCCATTTAAGAGCATAGGTTTTCCTAGTGGACTGTTTCCTAGAGGCTAGAACAACCTCCTCAACTTCCTGAGGTAGGCCCCAGGGAGCCAAAACTACACTTGCAGTCTCCAGGCCATCAAATTGAGAGCTTTGAGATTGGGGTGCAGAAGGAAGCCCTGATCCTGAGAGAGCAGGTCGGGTTGCAACCCCAGAGGCAGTGGGGGATCCACCGCCAGCTGAAGCAGAAGTGGAAACCAAGGCTGTCTCGGCCACCTAGGAGCTACCAGCAGGACCGAGGCCTTGTCCTGAAGAATCTTGAAAAGAGTTCGGGCCACCAAGGGCGTGGGAGGAAACGCATACAGGAGACCCTGAGACCAGGATATCAGAAAAGCATCCGGTGCTATCCTCAAAGGATGCGGTTGTCTGGAGCAGAACTTGGGCAGTTGCTTGTTCAGCGGACTGGCAAACAGATCTATCCAAGGGAGACCCCACTTTAGAAAGATCTTTTGAAACACCAAGGGATGCAGCTGCCACTCGAGGGGCTGCAGAATCCTGCTCAACCGGTCGGCCAGGCAGTTTTCCTGGCCTGGGAGGTACACCGCCCTGAGGAGCATGTTGTGCTTTAGGGCAAAGGAACAAAGGTCTTGAGCTTCCCGACAAAGGAGCCCTGACCCAGTCCCGCCCTGTTTGTTCACGTAAAACATGGCTACCTGGTTGTCTGTTTGAATCAAGACTGATTGTTGAGCCAGGGCAGGAGTAAAAGCTTTGAGACCTAAGCGGATAGCCTGGAGCTCCAGGAGATTGATCTGTTGGGCCGCCTCCCAAGGAGACCACAGGCCCTGGGTGCACTTGTCCAGACAATGAGCTCCCCAGCCCTGTAGGGAGGCGTCGGTGGTCAATACCATGGAGTGCCCAGGAATCTGAAAAGGCATTCCCATCAGGAGATTGGGTGGATGTAGCCACCAGCTGAGGGAGTCCAGAAAGTGTTTGGACACCCTGATCCTGTCTCGCAGGCTGCCTGAGGCCTGTGACCACTGAGTCTGAAGGCACCATTGTGCAGGCCTCATATGGAGCCTGGCATTGGGAGTGACATGTACTGTCGAAGCCATGTGGCCTAGAAGTCTCAGGCAGAGTCTGGCGGAGACCAGCGACTTGCTTAGGAACTGGCTGGCCACGTCCATCAGTCTTTGGGCTCTGTCTACTGGCAAGAATGCCTTTGCCAGTTGAGAATCTAACCTTGCCCCTATGAACTCCAAGTTCTGGGAGGGGAGCAAAGTGGACTTTGCGAAGTTTATGACAAGGCCCACGTTCTGAAGCAGAGCAATGGTTCTGAGGGTGGCTTGTCTGGCCTCCTGGCATGTCTGACCCCTGATGAGCCAGTCGTCCAGATAGGGGAAAACAAAGATGCCCTGATTTCGCAGATAGGCCGCAACCACTGCCAGGCATTTGGTAAAGACTCTGGGAGCGGAGCTCAGGCCAAATGGTAGTACTCTGTACTGATAATGGTTTCCTCCCACAATGAACCTGAGGTACTTTCTGTGGTCTGGATGAATGAGGATGTGAGTGTACGCATCCTTTAGATCTAAGGAACATAGTTAATCTCCCTGCTGGAGGTAGGGCAGAAGTGTTCCAAGAGTAAGCATCTTGAACTTCTTTCTCTAGGAACTTGTTGAGGTTCCTGAGATCCAGAAAGGGTCGTAGGCCACCGGTTCTTTTGAGTACCAAGAAATACCTGGAGTAGAACCCGTGACCTTGGAAGTGAGGAGGCACAGGCTCCACCGCCCTGTCCACCAACAGACCCTGAAGTTCCTGAAGGAGAAGGTCTGTATGCAGGGAAGGCCTCCGGGACTCCCCTGGAAAGTAAGGCGGAGGCAGGTGGTGAAAATGTAGTGCATAGCCCTTTTGGACTATGTCCAGCACCCAACTGTCTGTGGTAATAAGAGGCCACTGGTGGGCAAAGAGAACAAGGCCTGTGCAGGGCTGGGAGAGCAGGGACGGAGTGGCTACGCTCAAGGAGTCAAAAACCCCCACCCTGCTGAGTGGAAGCAGGGGCTGAAGGCTTGGGGGTCCTCTGCCTATGGGGCCCATTACGCTGGCCCTTGGCCTGCTGACCCTGAGGGGCAGCCTGGGCAGCCTGATATTGTGGATACTGTTTGTAGGCAGTGCCCTTCCTCGGGTAAAAGGACTTTTTACCCGAGCCCTTCTTCTTATGAGAAGGGGCAGAGGTCCTTCTAGACAGCCTTGTCCTTGTAAGGTGCTCTGTCTTGAGCTGTGCGGCCTTCTCGGTCACGGGCTTGCCAAAAATGTTTTCACCTCGACAAGGGACATCGACCAACTTGTCCTGAACCCATGGCTCAAGGTCCGATGACTGCAGCCACGCCTGGCGTTGAGCTGCGATGCCGGCAGCCGCAACTCGGGCCGAAGCCTCGAAGCCATCGTAGGCGGCGCGGGACATGAACTTAGAGCATTCCCGAATCCCCAAGGACAAGGACTTGAATCTCTGCAAGGGTTCCCCGGAGAGTCCAGCAGAGAACTCGGCCAACTCCTTGGCCAGGTCTCGCAAGTACATGCCCATGTACAGCTGGTAAGACTGGACACGGCAAGCAAGCATTGACCCCTGGAAGCACTTTCTACTGACGCCATCGAGGTTCTGGGCCTCCCGGCTGGGAGGCACCGCAGAGTGCATCTTCTGGCTCTTCAGACGATGCATGGCCGATTCCACAACCATGGAATGGTGTGGTAACTGTGCTTTCTGAAAACCAGGGCTTTTCCAGAGTTGATAGATCGAATCGACCCGCTTGCTTAAAACTGGCGCCGAGGCCGGTGCCTCCCACATTCGGAAGAGGAGCTGCTCCAGCATCGGAGGAACCGGGACAGTAAAGGCCTCCTTCGGAGGAGAGTCATACTGCAGAGCATCGAGCTCTTCGGCTCAAGGCTCTTCCTCGGGGTCGGCCGGAATAGCCAAGGCAGCGGCCATATCCCAGACAAACTCCGAGAATCTAGTGTCCTCCGGAGGGGATCTACTCCGGGGTTCAGACTGCGGTGAGTCCGACAGGACGCACCGAGTCTTAAAGGTATCGGGAGACTCCTCGTCCTCCGTCTCCCAGGCGGACTCGTCCGACGAGGAGTCAGGGTCCGACCCTGCGGGGCCCCGGGGCACCCGCCCCGACGCCGGGGGCACCGGCGTCAACACCCTCGGTCCCGAGCGGGAGGTTGAGGGAGACCTCGACTGAGGTCGACCTCGAGCCACGAGGGTCTCGAGTATCGGCTCGTTCTCCGGGGTCCACTTCGAAGTCGATGTCCCGGTGGTCGGGGCAGATGCGCCAGACAGGCTGGCCATCAGTGCCCGCTGCTGCTCCATGAAGACAGACAATCTGCTCTCCAAGGCTGTCATCCTGAGACTCAGCTTGGGAGAAGCAGCAGCCACCGACTCGGGCCCCGGCGGCGCCGGGCCCGACATCGGATCTCTGGGAGGAGAGTCCATGAGGACTATGGGGCTTACATGTCCAGCAGACTCCGGCTCCACGCGAGGAACTTTGGCAGGCTTCTCTTGGTCCATGGGCCCAGGGCGACGATCGGGGGTCTTAGACCTGGCCCTAGAGGGACTAGGGACCTCCTCCAACGCCGCCCTCGCGAGCTGCTTCTTCCTCTTCTGTTCCCAGTTGGGGGACCCCCTGTCCGAGGAGCTTCGACGGCGCTCGGGATCGGAATCCCGAGATGTCAAGGCCTCAGACGAGGTCCGGGCCCGGCCGGAGGCTGAGTCCAAGAAAATCCTTTCCTTTTGCTGCTGGCGACTTCGAAGTGCCTTGGAAGACATCTTCCCACATGGCGCACACGACTTAGGGTCGTGGTCAGGGCCGAGGCACTGAAGGCAGAAGTCGTGTGTGTCGGTGAGAGACATTAGCTTCTTATACCGATCACACTTTTTGAAACCACTGGAAGCCATCGGGGAAAAAAAAGAGTCCCCGCGAGGTCAAAAGACCGGCCTTCCAGGGAAAAATGAAAAAAGGGGCGCGAACACCAGCCACTAAGGGCAAAAACCGAAAAAGAAGAATCGGGCTCAATACCGGTGTACCGAACCCGGCAGGAGGGGAACCGGCGTCGAACCGGGAGAAAAAATAGCGAATATCGCCGAAAAAAATCAACTTTTATCCGGAAGGACAGGACACACGTCCGGTGGGCTTCTCGGAAAAAAGAGACTGAGGTAAGATGGCACCTTTAGGCGGGAAGGGAGCGGGAAGGGAACCGCGCATGCGTGCCAGCATACCCAAAGGCTTTCATGGAAAGCTGGGGAAATGCTCCACTAGGGCTTCATCGGCGCCGATGACACCCACATGTGAGGACTGACTTCCTGCTTGGTCCTGGAGAATGTATGTTGCTTACAATGTTTCAATTTGTTTGCTATTTACAATGTTTCAATATGTAAGCAGTTTACAATGTTTTAACATGAATGTTATTTAAAATGAATAAAAAGATTTAAACATAATTTCATTAGCATAGTAGTTCATATTCAATTTAAGATTTACATCTAATGAATTTATCCATATAAGTGAATTTAATTTTTTTTCCTTTGATCCCTTCCATTGAATGAAAATATCCAAATATCTTAACTGCAGAGTAATATATGTAAAAATAATATATGAAGGATAAAGATACTTGTTCTCAAATGCATTAATATAAGGAGTAGCTATTGATGGGGCTAAAGCCACTCCCATCACAAACCCATGTATTTGTTCAAAGAATTTAACATCCAAACAAAAAATTGTTCTTTTACAATGCCAGAAGACGTATGAGAAGAGACTTGAAGACCTAAATATTTATATCCTAGAGGAGAGGAGGGACAGGGACAGTTTAAATACTTAAAGGGAATAATGAACAAATCTTCTTCAAAGAAGGGGAAGGTGTAAAACTAGAGGGCATAAAATGAAGTTGCAAAGAGGTAAACTTAAAAGCAATGTCTATGTCCTTTCCTTGAGTCCTGCTAGACCAGTCCAGACAAGTGGATTGTATTCCATTACCAGCAGATTCAAGGAGACAAAGAACTAATGAAAAGTCCAGGTTTCAATGACATCACTCCTACACCTCTGTTCATGTCAGTCACCAGAAGTCCCTTCAGTATTCGTTCCAAAGCATAAGGGGAGAAACACTGGCAAGCCTCACACAACCTCACTTGTGGTCATCAATCAGTAATCAACAGTAGAGAACTATGTACAGGAAAGCATAAACAGAAGCCTGTTAGTAGAAGATGAACCTGCAGAGCCAAGCATAAAATCATAGTGGACCCAAGGGTACCGGCAGCAGAACAGAACAAATACAGTTTCAGGGGCAGGCCCTGGACTGGTCTAGCAGGATTCAAGGAAATGACATGAACTGGTAAGTAAAATGTCACCTTCTATATTGTCCTGCTAGACCAGTCCAGACAAGTGTGATGTGCAAAAGCTACAACTCCACTGGTGTGAAGAAGACACAGCAGTTGCAAAACCTTTGAGCCAAAGGCTGTGTCTGCCCATGCGTGGACATTGACAGAAGTGGAAAGTGATGCCCATGTTGCTGCCCAATAAACATTTGCAGGGGTTACCGAGCTCCACTCCGCCCACAAGGATGCTGTCATCCCTCATCATCCCCAGCGGTGAAGACTGGTATTGTTCGGCTTTCTGAGAGTGGTAGTTGTGCCTTACTTATATAGATCACACAGAAAACTTATTTTCTTTTTAGGGTTTTATTCCCCGTCCCTTGAGGTTTCTTCTTCCAAAGATAACAGAAATTAACAGCCCATTTTGGCTTATAACAAAAGATAAATGAACAACAAAAACAGCTTCCTTCAGCTTATAACTTTGAACAAAACAAAATAACAAACAGCCTAACTGTCTGCTTGGCTGGAGAGAGAGAGTAAGCTGCAGCCTTGCAACTTATACACTGGAGTTAAGGTCACACAATCACGTTTACCTCAGTGAGAATTCTGGCTCTGTTACAGTGAGAGAACACTCCATCAATTCTGGATTTTCTAAATACTTCTGAGTTTTCATACTCCATTAATTCCTGTTCATTAACTTCTCCATTATCAGCTTCAGACGTGGGGTAAAAGTATGGCAGGCTTGCCTCGTTCCCTAGGAAGTTTCTTTTCCCTTCTGAAGCACTGCCTCTCTGGGAAGTATCGTATAACCCTGAGCTGTGCCTTCCAGAGCTCTGCCCCCGCTGGTGCCTTAATAGATAGCTCAGGTCCTTGTTTGACCTGCTAGCTGGGTAATTATGGCAGGCTCCTTGCCGGGTCTGCACTAGCTTCCTAGACTCAGCTGGGCTAGATTGGAAAGCTTGTAATGGCGTTTCCCTAGAAGCTGGGAGCTCACAGTGATAAGGGAAATCTTCAACTTTTCTGGGTGAGTGAAACCCTCTTCTCTTAATATTTTTATAACCAGGAGCAAAGCTATTGTCAGCCTCTAAATATCTGGGCTTTATGTGGCTATTTCTATGCTTCCAGGGCTCCTCCCTCTCAGATAGCAAATAGCCCTTGTATTCACTCCTTGCCCCTGTACCTGCTGTTGCAGTCTTCTTATATTTCTCTCGTCCTCCAAGCACAAACACGCTGTCAGGGTGTTGCTTTCTCACCGAGCCACACAGGTCTCTGGATTCTTTCCAACTTTCATACCGGCTCCCTTGTTGCCTCACTGACTCACTCTCACTGTCTTCATCTCTGTCACACCAGCTCCAGGCTTTCCATGGCTTCAACCGTATCTGCTGTTGCCTTTCAGCTTGTGACCTCTGTTGCTTCCACTCCTCTCTCAAGGATTCCCTCTCTCTCAAGGATTCCCTATCTCTAATTGTTTGGGAGTCTATTTTATCTGCGTGTCTCCTGACTCCACCTTCACTCAGCTGCACTCTATTGGGCAAAACAAATTCCCTTGCTTTGCTCTCTGGGTGTGTCTTTCTGGGCTCTGTGCACGTGTGCCTAGGTTGTCCCTGGCAACCATCAAACATTCCTCTGTTTACCTTGTCACTTTTACTGTGATCATTCACACTGATCTGCACTTTCTCGGGTTGCCTTAGGTCTACCCTGTGACAATGCTTATGCTTGGGTAGAATGGGAACACAAACCCTCCAGAACCAACTGGCTCTGCAACCGATAAGGCAAGGCAATGTCCTCCTTAGTCCAGTGCCCCAAAGTCAACTTGGCCACTGCTTCATCCTTGTGTGGGGGCCAGCAAACAGCACATAAAAGGAATTTGTAACCTCCAGGTATCGGAGGAGCGCCCTTTGGACATCCACCAGATGAAGATCCTTATCCTTCCCCCGATACTGCTCCTTCGGGAAGGAGGGCAGGCAGACTACCTGGTTCACGTGAAAGGGAGAAAGCACCTTAAGCAAGAAGGAAGGCACAGGCTGAATGGAAATGGCCTCCTTTGAAAAGGACAGATAAGGATCTTGGCAAGACAGCCTGCAGCTCAGAAATCTGCCTTGTGGAACAAATCGTGACCAAGAAGATGATCTTGAGCATCAAATCATTTAAGATAGCATGCTTCAGCGGCTCAAAGGGTGCCTCCATCAGGGCCTTGAGCACCAGACAGAGATCCTAGGAAGGGATCACAAACCAGAGGGGAGGATGCAGATGCCGAACCTCCTGGAAAAAACGTGATATGTCCGGGTGCAAAGCCAGAGACCTGCCCGCCATTGGACCCCGGAAACAGGCCAGATCTGCCACCTGAACTTTCAGGGAGCCAAGTGAAATGCCTTTCTCTAGGCCATCCTGTAGAAAGGCCAACAGGGAGGACACCTTGGCCGCTTCAGGAGCCAACTGCCACATGCCACACCAATGCTCAAAGAGGTACCATATCCGTATGTATGCTAGCTAGGTAGACCCTCCCCCAGTCACTAAGCAGAGTAGAGACCACTGCAGGAGAGTAGCCCTTACATGTTAACAGTCTCCTTTCAAGAGCCATGCCATAAGCGAGAAGGGAGCTGGGTCCTCCAGGACGATCGGTCCCTACCGCAATAGACCCCGAGATGGAGGCAACCAAAGAGGAGACACCTGCAGGAACTGCATCAGGTCTCCAAACCATGCTCTTCTCAGCCAATCCGGTGCCACCAGAACAATCCTGCCTGGATAGTGTTCTATAAGTTGAATCACAAGCCCTGTCAGGGGCAAAGGAGGAAACACATTCAGCAGTTGTTGACTTAGAAACATAGAAATATGATGACAGAAAAAGACCACATGGCCTATCTATTCTGTCCTTCCATATCAACAACTAGAAGAGTCCCCTTTTTTCCTTTGGAGATCCTCTGTGTTTGTCCCATGCTTTTTTGAATTCAGTTACTGTTGTCATCTCTACCACCTCCACTGGGAGACTATTCCACGGATCCACCACTCTTTCCGTAAAGAAATATTTCCACATATCACTCCTGAATCTATCCCCCTTCACCCTCATCCCATGTCGCCTCGTATCAGAACTTGCTTTCAATCGAAAGAGGCTCTCCCCCTGAACATTTATGCCATGGAGGTATTTAAACATCTCAATCATATCACCTCTATCCCGTCTTTCCTCTAAGGTGTACATATTAAGATTCTTAAGTCTGTCTTCATATGCTTTATAATGAAGACCACTAACCATTTTAGTAGCCACCCTCTGCACCGACTCCATCCTGTTCACATCCTTTTGAAGGTGCGGTCTCCAGAATTGCACACTATACTCCAAATGAGGTCACACCAAAGACTTATACAGAGGCACTATTACCTCCTTTTTTCTGCTAGCCATTCCTCTCCATATGCACCCAAGCATCCTTCTAGCTTTTCACGTCACCTTTTCTACCTGTTTAGCTACTTTAAGATCATCAGACACAACCACGCCTAGGTCCCGCTCTTCTTTAGCGGACAAAAGTACTTCACCCCCTATACTATTTATTTATTTATTTTTATTTCTTATATACCGCGCTATTATAATCAGTGCGGTTTACATTTGAACAGAACATACAAGAATGTAACAAGTTACATCAAGTTTTTACAATGAACAGGGAAAGTAACATGGAGAAAGAATCGGGGGCAACTATGTACAGATTATATACAAATTATATACAAATTATGGATACTCTTACAACGACAATCAAGAAAACTTTACCTAGAGGCCTGGGTTCATGGGTCAGAGAAGCAGATAGGGGAAAAAGTTGGTTAACCATTATCTACATGAGGGTGATCTAAGGGACGAGCTAGGTAGGGAAGTAAGGTGATGGCAGTATGAATATCGGGATTGGTGTCAGGGTAATGTTGTACGAATAGGTGGTGTATGAGGGCTTTTCGGAATAGCGTCAGGTTTGAGATGGCCCGGATCTCCGCAGGGAGGGCATTCCATGCCATAGGTGCAAAAATGGAGAAGGATCTACTCGCTGTTGACTTCCTGCATTTTATCAATAATTTCGGGACTTCAAGTGTATTCATCGATGTGGATCTCCTGGTTCTGTTGTCTGGTGTGCTGTTGAGAAGGTCACTGATGGGCGTGGGGGGATGGTTCTTAAGGGCCTTGAACGTCATGACCAGAAACTTGAAGTGGATTCTGGCCCACAGCGGAAGCCAGTGTAGGTTCTTTAGAACTGGCGTTATGTGGTCTGATCTTGAGAGCCCTGCCAGTACTCTTGCAGCTGAGTTCATGGCAAGTCGTAGCGGGTTAAGAGTCGACTGTGGAAGTCCGAGTAAGATAATGTTAGCAAAGTCAAGGTGTGGGATGACTAAGGCTTGGAAAACTGAACGGTAGTCAGGGAAGTCAAGAAGTGGGCGGAGATGGCGTAGTGATCGGATCTTGTGATATATTGCTTTAGTTGTGTTCATGACATGTGCTGACATGTCAAAACGCTGGTCGAGGGTGATGCCCAAGTAGCGAATGGTAGATTTGGACTTCAGTTCAATGTTATTGACTAGAAGTGAGGAAGGTGGCGTGAATTTCTGGTTTCGCGAGATGAATAGTACATCTGTTTTGCTGTGATTAATACGTAGATTTTGAGAGAGGAGCCAATCTGCTACCACTTGAAAACATCTTGTAATTGGAGAAAAGTCAAGTTGATCGACTTTAAACTGTGTGTACATGAGGATGTCGTCTGCATAAGCAAGGCATTGGACGTTGAAGGAATGGATTAAAGCGCAAATGGGCTGCATATAGATGTTAAACATTAATGCAGAGAGGGAAGATCCCTGAGGTACACCTTGCTTCAGTGATAATGGTTCAGAGGTCTTGGAACCTGCTTTGACTTGTTGCCATCTGTTACACATATAGGATTCACACCAGGCTAGTGCTGAGCCTTGTAGACCTTTATCTTTGAGGCGAAATAGAAGTGTTTCGTGATTCACTGAATCGAAGGCGGCTGCTATGTCTAAGAAGATAAGGACGAATCCGTGGTTGATATTGTCAATTCCTGTGATTAGGTTGTTGAAAAGGGTTGTGAGGATGGTATCCACGCCGTGCGCTTCCCTGAAGCCATGTTGGGATGGGTCCAATGGTGCAACAGTATCAACATGGTGTTGGATTTGCCGCTGGACTACCTTCTCCATAATTTTGGCAAGCAGTTGCTCGAAATTGGTCAGAAGGACTCAACTTTAGATGGATCGAGCCTACTATTCTTCAACAGGGGGCGGATTGATGTGTATTTTAAGCTTTGAGGGAAGGATCCTGTTGTGAGTGATTGATTTAAGATTCTGCATATAGTTGGGCTGAGGTCATGGCGCAGCTCTTTAATCCAGCTAGCAGGGCAAGGATCGTTCGGGGCAGTGGTGAGGTTAATAGAAGAGATGATGTCTAAAATTTCTTTGTTGGATACCTTGGAGAATGACAGCAGAGGGGTTGGTTGGGGGGGTCCGTGTGGGGTGGAGGTAGATAATATGGTTGCATTCATGTTGTACTTAGTCTGTATCATCTTTGATTGAAGGTAGTTGGAATAGTCTTGCGGCGGGGGCATGGTTGGTTGGGCTAGTGCTGGATCACCAGTTAATGACTTTACAATGTTGAATAAGTCGTGAGGTTTGTTCAATGATCGCCTTAGTAATTCTGAGTGATACTGTTTTCTTTCTTCCATGGTTTTTTGACGGTGGGCTTGCAGGTGAGTGGAGTATGCACCGAGTGCCTCAGGAGTCCGGGTGTGGCGCCATTGTCTCTTGAGCTTACGTAGGTGGAGGAGCGATGTTCGCAGATCCTGGGAGTACCATGGTGCGTGTTCACATTTTGCACGGTTCGAGCTGATGGATGGTAGGCAGGCAGCCGCTCTAAGGGTGTCATCCCAATTGGATACCAGTTCATCTGGATCGAGGGATTCATTGGCAAGTAGAGGTAGGATCTTCTTAAGAGCCTTATCCTTAACAAGGGGTCGAAAGCATGTTGTTACCATTCTAGTAGGGGAACGTGGTTTGTTGCTGGAAATGCTGAGATCGTTGGTGGGTATGTGAAATAGGAGTAAGTGATGGTCGGACCAGGGTACAGGAGTTATGGAGAGTAGCAAGCTCTGGGAAGGATTGACGGCGGTCTGCGGTACAAAGATCAAGTCCAGTATACCACCCTTGTTATGAGTAGGGAGGTTGATGAGTTGCGTGTAGCCCAGTTCATTCATTGCATCAATGAATGCTGTTGAATGCGTATCGTGTAGGGAGGGCAAGTTGGAATCTCCCATCAGGAAATTTAAGGCGCGTGGGTTGGTGGAGTTGCAAGCTAGGTCGATTACACAGGTACACTACCAAAAAACTGCCTCCAGTTTTGCAACTGATTCCTATAGATTTTGGGGTGCTGAATCCAGGAAAAATAGCCAAAATGTTCCATCACGTCACATTTTCTTGCAAAATTAGATTTCTTACCCATATAAGGAATGTTCACATAATTTCTTTTTAGCCGACTGCAGTTTATTTTCTTGGCCCAAAATAGAGGTTGTAATGGTTAACTAACTAGAAACACTCCCTCATGATATTTTAGAGTGTTTTGTATTCATTTTATACATTAACAGGACAATTGGGAGGTGGGGGGCTAAATCCAGTACTCGCGCTGGCGCATGTTCTTTCCTGTTCGCCTCGCCTCGCCTCGTTCGTTCGCTCGCTCAAACACGGTGGTTGCGACATGAACGTTCCTGTCAAATTTCAGTTTCTTGCAAGTTCATTATTACCTTTTGTTTGCTCAGTCGTAATCCAGCTTTATTCCGAAGTGGTTCACTACAGTTATAGTTTGCAGTGCTGTGTATTTGTGATGGCTCACAGAGCCAGAGGTTGCGTCAACTCTCCGGACAGTTTTTGTTTTATTTGTGGGGGATATACCGTGAAAAAGCAGCAGAGGAACATTTCTGCATTTATTAAAAAAGTATATTTCGCCTATTTCGGTTTGAAGTTAGGCGATCAAGACAAACCGTGGGCTCCTCACAAAGTGTGCAAGACATGTGAGGAAGATCTACGCTTATGGATGAAAGGTAAAAAACAAGCATTTCGTTTCGGAATACCTATGATGTGGCGTGAACAAAGAGACCACAGCAGTGACTGCTATTTTTGCTCTTGCATTGTGAAGGGATACAACTTAAAAAATAAGAACGTAATAAGTTACCCCAACCTTCCCTCAGCAAAGGCCTATGCCTCATAGCAACGAAGTACCTGTGCCTGAACCACCAAAATCTTTGGATCATATTTGTGTGGACGGTTCTGATCATGATGAGACTCATCAGATGGCTTTTCCCGATGAGTCCAGTACTTCCGAGTTTGAAACTGAACCAGATCCGAAACCTGAACTTTTCTCTCAAGCTGAATTGAATGATTTAGTCCGGGATTTAGGACTCCCAAAAGATGCTGCCCAACTGCTAGGTTCTCGGCTTAAACAGAAAAATCTATTGTCACCAGGAACAACTTTTTATTGGTACCCACCGCAACCGCGAGACACAATTTTTGAAGTATTTCAGCAAAGAGGAAGATTTGGTATTTTGCAACGATATATACGGAGTGATGGAAAAGTTTAAACTCAAGTATGATCCTGCTGAATGGTGGCTGTTCATTGATTCGTCAAAAGACAGCATAAAAGGTGTTCTTCTTCATAATGGCAACACATTCGCTTCAGTTCCTATTGCTCACTCTGTTATTCTCCAAGAAAAATACAAGAATTTGGCCCTGATTCTTCAGAAGATTCGTTATGATGAGCATAAGTGGATGATTTGTGGAGACTTTAAAATTCTATCCATGCTATTAGGGCAGCAATCCGGTTTCACCAAATATCCCTGCTTCCTTTGCTTGTGGGATAGCCGGGCCCGCGACCTACACTGGGGGAAAAAAGACTGGCCAATTCAGGAGTATTTGAGACCCGGTGAGAAAAATGTTCTTCATGAGAGCTTGGTACCTCGTGATAAAATTCTATTACCACCTCTCCACATTAAGTTGGGTCTCATTAAGCAATTCATCAAGTCCCTTCCAAAAGATGGTGAGTGCTTTTGGTACCTTTGCTCAAAGTTCCCCCGACTTTCTGAAGCAAAGCTAAAGGAAGGAGTGTTTGTTGGCCCTGATATAAGGAAACTCATTTCAGATGGAGCATTCGCTGAAACGATGTCTGAGAAGGAAAAAGAAGCCTGGGATTCCTTCAAGGATGTTGTTCTCAAATTCTTTGGGGAACAGGCGGGATGAGAACTATAAGGATATTGTTGCCAGGATGCTCAATGCCTTCAAAGAACAAGGCTGTAACATGAGCCTGAAAGTCCATTTCTTGCACTCCCATGTGAACTACTTTCCCGAAAACTTGGGGGCGTACAGTGAAGAACAAGGTGAAAGGTTTCACCAGGACATCAAGGACGCAGAGAGAAGGTACCAAGGAAGATGGAACACCACTATGATGGCTGATTTCTGCTGGTTGCTGCTGCGGGAAACCCCAGATGAAAAATACGCCAAGCAGCGCACCAAGAGAAGCATTCGGGGGAAGAAGAAACGGGCCCACCAGGAGATTGATTGACCCAAGAATGACTTTAAAATCTAAACTGTGTTGACAAATATCATGTTTTTACTAAACTTTGAAATAAAAATTTGCTAGTTATTACCACAGTGTCGGATCTCATTTATTAGAATTTTATTTTCACACCATCGGGTGTTTGTCTTCATGTATTGCAATGGTGTGGTTTGCGTTTTCTATTCTTACATACATACCTGTACAACATTTTTTGCACATTTCTTTGCTTTGCTTTGTGTCTAACCTCGCTCTTATATGCTCAATGTTTGTGCACATGTATGTGGCTGTTTTAAGTGCAGACAATTTTGCTACCATCACAGTGTGTAGTTTTGTTGACATTACTCTATTCTTATGTGCTGCCTTGTTACAATTTTCTTTATTCTTATTTGAATAACTACTAAACAATTAGTATAAAGAATTCATCCAAGAAACTTTTATCTCGATCGCACTCAATCTGAAACGTTCACCTCAAACTGCTAACCCAATGTAGCAAAAAATCTGTACGTGATGGAGCAAATTGGTTACCAGATTTGGATTCAGCGTACCAAAAAACGTAAAAATCAATCGAAACATTAGAGGCAGTTTAAAAAAATTTTTTTTTAGTGTACCTGTGTTATTGATGGGAGGTCATCTGGAGATGAAGTTGGGGCTCGGTATAGTAGGTTAATTGAACAGTGTTCATTCGATATGGATATTATGTCCAGATAGGTTGAGCTAGAGGTATTGCTTAGTGTGAATCGGAGTTCGGATCTGGCGAAGATGAGTGTTCCACCACCCGTCTGGTGGGCCCTATGGCAGGTAAAGATCGAATAACCGGGTGGTGACATCTGGTTGATTAGAACAGACGGATAACCAAGATTCAGTTATCATTAGGATATCAAGGTCATGTAGGGTTATAAGGTCATTGATTGCAGGCCATTTTGAGCGTGTTGATCTGGCGTTGATAAGCGCACATTTGAGTAACTGTTGGTAGTTGTATTTCTCAGTTTGGGTCCTTTTTAAGGGAATGTGTAGAAGGTGAGGATGGAGGGCACTGGCTTTTGTTGAATGTTGACGGGGGTTTTCAAACCATCTTCTGCTGTTGTTGTAGAGGATTGGGATATGACTGATGCCAGAACTCAATGCGTGTGATAGGTTGGGGGCACAAGAGGTAAGGAGGAGGAGGAATAAGGATAAGATTGGAGGCATTTTGGTGTCCTAAGTGAGACGGCTAATTAGGGTGGAGGGCTAATACTTAGGGTGGAGGGCTAATACGTTTGAGTGTAGGATTTAATTTTGACACCAAGATACAAGTTAAGGCAATAGTAGTAGGGAATATAACAATGTAACAGTAATGAATCAAAATTGTATCAGTACTGCAGCAAAACTCGAGGCCAAAATCAGTACTGTGGCAAAACTGTAGCAAAACTGTATCAGTACTGTAGCAGAATACGGTAGGTCGAAGCATCTAGTTGCAAAGATTGAAAGCTATTCACAGCATGATATCTAGGTACTAAGCAAATCTACGATTTAAAGCAGGCAATTTAGCTTTGGAGGGAACAAGGTAAACAGATTAATTTTCAGTTCTACATGTCGCTGATGGAGTATCTGCATTTAAATGAGAGGATTTACCTCCTAGAGCAGTGGTGTCCTTCTTTTAAGTAGCGAAGTGCCTCAGAGGGTTGGTAGATAATTCTTCAGGGAATGTGTTGGTGTGGTGGCTGGTTCTGCTGGAGCGGTGAGGTAAGGGAATCAGGAGGGCGGCTTCTTTTTGCTGGTGCGATGGCTCCTCCTCCTTCTCCCACAGCCCCGATTGGGCTGGAGATCCCCGAGCGGGAAAGCTGGCAGGCCCGCTCAGGGTGCTCAACCCCGATCGGGGGAGCAGAAGATGGCTGCATACTATATTGCTCCCTTGGATTGCTGCAGCCCAAATGCATGACCTTGCATTTTTTAACATTAAATCCCAGCTGCCAAATTCTAGACCATTCTTCAAGCTTAGCTAGATCCCTCCTCATGTTATCTACACCTTCCTGGGTGTCTATTGCAGATTTTGGTATCATCCGCAAAAAGGCAAACTTTACCCGACAGCCCTTCTGTTATATCACTAACAAGGATGTTAAAAAGAATCGGACCAAGGACAGATCCCTGGGGCACACCACTGGTAACATCCTTCTCCTCAGAGTGAGCTCCATTTACCTATACTCTCTGTTGCCTCCCACCCAATCAATTTCTAACCCAAGCAGTAACTTTAGGGCCCATCCCTAGAGTGCTCAGTTTGTTTATAAGTCACCTGTGAGGAACAAAGTCAAGGTTGGGTCAGAGCATCGATGTCCTCGGACCCTGTCTCTGTGTGGTGACTGAAGAAGCAGCAAACGTTTGCACTGGAATAGGTAACCATCAGATCCATTTGGGGGTGACCCCAGTGCCACAAAATCAATTGAAACACCTCCTGACTCAACTCCCACTCTCCAAGATCCCGAGAGTGCCGGCTGAGGAAGTCAACACTGTCCATCCCGGCAACCCCACTTAAATCCAAGTTTTAATCCCTGTTCAATGTAAACTCTATGCGGCCCGTCCGCACAGTATATTGTTCTGTTCAATGTACACCGCACTGATATGTAATAGCACGGTATATAAGAGAAGCTAAATAAATAAAAATAAATAAACATGCTGGGCCAACAAGGCTAGGAAGTTCTTCTCCACACAGGCAAACAGGAGAACTATCTCCAGAGCTACCTGGTGTTCCTTGCAACATCTTGCCGATTAACATAAGCCATTGCTATGACATTGTCTGAAAATATTCAAACCGCCCAGCCCTCGGCCAAGGGCTGGAAACGCAGAAGAGCCAATCTGATGGCTCTTGTCTCGAGGCGGTTTATGGGCCACACTGCCTCCCTGCAGTTTCAAAGGCCCTGGGCCATACAGTCTTAGAAATGGGCTCCCCAGCCCTAGAGACTGGCATCTGCCATCAGCAGGATCAAGGAGAAATCAGTACACCCTTCCTCAGATGACAGTGCTGCCACCACCACCATAGACTGGCCTTCACCATCAATGGGAGCAGAAGCCTGCGCTCAAATTCCTGAGAACTCAGGGACAACAGAGTCAAAAAGGACCTCTGGAGTGGTAGCATATGAGCACGCGCCGATGGCACCATCTCTATGGTCACCGCCGTCCAACCGAGGAGCTGAAGGTAATCGCAGACTCTGGGACTTTCTCCTCTTGCAGAAAAACTCTGCTGACTTGGGTGTCAAAATGTGCTCCCAGAAACTAGGAAGGCAACAGCTGGCTCTTTCCTGATTGATCACCCAAACAAGGCTATCAAATAAGGACAGTAGTCAGGATGCCACCCGAGACACTTCTGAAAGGGAACAGGCTCGGATGAGACAGTCATCCAGATAGGGATGAACACAGATCCCTTGCCACCGCAGCCACCACCACCACCATGACCTTGGAGAACATCCTTGAGGTAGTGGATAGATACGGAAGGGAGGGCGGCAACTGATAGTGATAGCCAAACATGGTAAAACGCAGATACTTCTGTTGATTCGTCTGAATCAGGATATGAAAATACGCCTTGGCCAAATACAAAGAAGCCAAGAACTCCCCTCAGTGCACTGCTTGAATCTCGGAGTGCAAGGTTTCCATCTGGAAGCACAGGATATGTAAGTGCTCATTGACCCCCTTGAAGTCCAGAATGTCCTTGATTATTATGTTCCGAAGGGAATCAGTTGAGATGTTGTAAATGATTTTGAAGATATTTAGAATAGCTTTATATCTTGCACATTTGTGGATGGGCAGCCATGTAGTTGTTGGAGTATAGGGGTGATGTGTTCACTTTTGGCTGTGTTTGTAATAATCCGGACCGCTGTATTTTGTACCAGTTAAAGAGAATGGATGAATTGGCTGGGTAGACCCTGGTAAAGCGAGTTACCATAGTCTAGTATGGGTGTAAATATTTCTTGACATACCAAACAAAAGTGCTCATGGTTTAGGATTGATTTGAGTCTCCTGATGAGCTTTAGTCTATGGTACGCCTTTGCAGCTGTTTTGCTGATGTGCATCTGAAGGTTCCGATTTTTGTCAAGAGTAATGCCCTGCTATTTACTTCCTCTTTGTTATAGCTTTGTCCTAGATGCTGATTGTCTGTGTTGGGATGAAGGTAGCACTTCTGGAGATGAACACTGTTTCTGTCTTGTCGTAATCCACTGACAGGTTGTTAATGATCAGCCATGTGGTCATATCTTCCAGGCATTTGGTTAAGGGCGCCAGTTCAGGTGTGTGTATATTGATAGAAGTGTAGACCATGATGTCATCTGCGTATATGTAGTAATGCATCTTGTGTTGCTTAATGATATTGCAGATGTTCTGTATATATATGTTAAAGAGGATGGATGAAAGAGCGGATCCTTGTGGTATGCCTTGCGGTACGGTGAACTGCATTGATTTGTTTTCACCACATTTGACTTGTTTGGTTTGTTTATTAAGGTATGATTCAAACCATTTTATTGTGCTGTTGTACAGCCCAATTTCTTGTAGCCATTGTAGCATATATCCATAAAGATTAACAGGAATCGTTTTTTGACACTGTCAATGCCCCATGAGGTTGTCAATTAGGGAGGTTAGCTGAGTTTCAACGTTATGCTGTGGCTTGAACCTGTGTTGATGGGGGTCCAAGGGTGTATTCAGGTCAATGTGATCTTGTAGCTGCTTTTGGACATACCTTTCAATGATTTTCACAATAAATGTCAGGCTAGAGATTGGCTAATAGGATTTTGGGTTTGCTGGATTTAGGGTGGAGTTTTTGAGGACTACATGTATCATTGCTTGCTTGAGGGAAAGCGGCATGTAGTCTTGTTGAATCTTCTGGAGGTGCTGACTCATATGTTCCTTTGAAGCTTTGATCCATGTGACCGGTCAACTGATGAGGTAATTGTGTTCAAGGCATCCACAATGTGTTTGATCTGGAGCACTGATGAAATTGAGAAGTTATCCCAGGTTTTTTGTGATCAGAAGTTGTTGGGTTGGTCATTGTGGAGAAGGGATTTATTGTGAGATTCCTGTGTTTGCTGGTTACATAGTTTGCCAGTTCTTGAGGATCTATGTGCTGGGCATCATTCTGTGTTGTATTCCTGGTGAGCTTTGTACGAGGCTAAAGAGCTCTCTTGGTCTGTTCGCCGACTTCATAACGGTATTGGTATGGTATTGTTTGCATTCATTGATTAGGTTGTTGTATTCCAATTGCCTGGATCTGTATTGGAGCAGGGTGTCCTGTGTCTTATTTCATTGCTATTTTCGCTCAAGCTTCCTACATGTACGCTTTGCTTCTTTGATTGAATCAAAGTACCAAGGTGCACTGAGTCTCTTGCGGGCATGCATGTGATTTTGGTAGTAGTTGTTGCTGCTGTAGAAATGGTGTCATTCCAATTTTCAATTATTCTGTCCAGGGTGTGGCTGTCAAGTTGGAGTTTCAGGATTATCTCCTGTAGGAATTCATCCTTGTGAAAGTTTCTGAATTTCTGTTGATGCATCCTTCTGGGTGGCTAGCAGGGCTCTTGAGAAGCATTGAAAATGTTATTGCATGGTGATCCGACCAGGGTAAAGGTGTGATTGTAGTGGCTGTGGTCTGGTCCAGTTCCATTAGTTGCTTTGGTATAAATATGAGATCTGGGTATGTTCCATGTTGATGCGTGGGTTGTTGTTAAGTGCCGTCGAGTCGGAGTCGACTCATGGCGACCCTCTGGATAGCTATCCTAAATTGTGTTCGGTCTTCAGTCAGGCGGCTCATTGTTGACAGACTGGTACCCGTAGCTGCTGTTATTGTAGCAATCCATCTCATTGCTGGCCTTCCTCTTTTGCGTTGACCTTCTATCTTGCCAAGCATGATGTCTTTCTCTAATGATCTCTCTCTTCGCATGATGTGTCCGAAGTATGAAAGTCGAAGTCTTGTCATCTGAGCTTCTAAAGAAAGCTTAGGTTTGATCTCTTCTAGTACCGACTGGTTTGTTCTTCGGGCAGTCCATGGTATACACAGTATTCGCCGCCAGCACCATAATTCAAAGGCATCAATTTTCTTCCTGTCTGTCTTTTTCACTGTCCAGCTTTCACATCCATATGATGTTATTGAAAATACCATGGCTTGAACAAGTCGAATCTTTGTATGGAGAGAGACATCTCTGCTCTTGAGAATCTTATCTAGGTCTTTCATAGCCATTCTGCCAAGAGCAATGCGTCGTCTGATTTCTTGACTGCTTGTTGCTTCTTTATTGATAGTTGATCCAAGTAGGTTAAAGTTGTTCACAATTTCAATTTCTTCTCCTTCAACGATGAACCTGTTGATTATGCCAGTTGTCATGATCTTTGTCTTCTTTACATTAAGGTGCAGGCCCATTTTGAGACTATGTTCTTTGATTGTGAGAAGCAAATGTTTCAGATCATCTTCACTTTCAGCCAGTAATGTGGTATCATCAGCATAGTGAAGGTTGTTGATGAGTCTTCCACCAATCTTCACACCTCTGTTGTCTTCATACAGTCCTGCTTCTCTGATGATTTGTTCTGCATATAAATTAAACAGGTAGGGGGAAAGTATGCAGCCTTGTCTTACACCTTTGCTTATTTTAAACCATTCTGTTTCTCCTTGTTCCGTTCGAACTGTTGCTTCTTGATCAATGTACAGATTACGCAAGAGAACGATCAGGTGTTCTGGTATACCCATGCTTCTTAATGTGGCCCAGAGTTTCTCATGGTTTACACAGTCAAAAGCCTTGCTATAGTCGATAAAGCACAAATAGATATCCTTTTGGTATTCTTTAGTCTTTTCAAGGATCCATCTCACATCCGCAATGATGTCTCTCGTTCCTCGCCCTTTCCTGAACCCTGCTTGCACTTCAGGTAGTTCTTGTTCTAGGTATGGCTGTAGTCTCTTTTGAATAATCTTCAGTAGAATCTTGCTGGCATGTGGGATCAGAGCGATTGTGCGATAATTTCCACAGTCAGTTGGATCACCTTTCTTTAGTATTGGTATAAACACAGATCTTTTCCAGTCAGTTGGCCATGATGTTGTCTTCCATATTTCTTGGCAGAGCCTTGTAAGTACGGTAACAGCTGCATCAGATTGCTGCAATACTTCTATGGGAATGCTATCAATGCCTGGTGCTTTGTTCTTTGATAAGGCTTTCAATGCTGCTTCAACTTCTTCTTTCATCACCAATGGTTCCTGATCATAAGGTATAGGTTGAAACGGCTGTTGGTCCACTTGATCTTTATCATATAAAAACTCTGTATATTCCTTCCACCTTTTCTTGATCTTCTCAGCATCATTCAACATAGAACCTTGAGCATCTTGTAACATTCCAATTCGAGGCTGGAACTTTTTCTTTAACTCTCGCAGCTTTAGGAAAGCCGATTTTGTTCTTCCTCTAATAGTTTCTGCTTCTATTTCCTTGCAAGTGTCATTGTAGTACTTTTCCTTGTCCTGTCTTGCTGCACGTTGGAAATCTCTGTTGAGTTCTGCGATTGTCTTTCTTTCTCCTTTGGCTTTAGCTTCTCTGCGTTTCTGGGCAATTTTCAGAGTTTCTTCCGTCATCCATTTTGGCCGTTTTTGCTTTTTCACCTTTTGTAGAGACTTCTCGCTTTCTTCCAGCACAACCTTCTTGATGTCATTCCATAACTCTTCCGGAGCTCTGTCATTTGTATCTAAGGCAGCAAATCGATTTTGCAGGCAGTCTTTAAATTCCAGTGGTATATTCTCAAGGTCATATTTTGGTGCATTCATGAGTGGTTTGCTCTTTTTCAACTTTAGCTTGAGTTTGCATACTAGTAGTTGATGATCTGTACCACAGTCAGCTCCAGGTTTTGTCTTTGTTGATGTTACAGAGCTTTTCCATCGTTGACTTCCACAGATGTAGTCAATTTGATTTTTATACAATCCATTGGGTGAAGTCCATGTGTACAGTCGTCGCTTGTGTTGCTGAAAGAAGGTGTTTGAGATGAATAGATCATTGGTCTTGCAGAATTCTATCAATCTTTCTCCAGCTTCATTTCTGTTGCCAAGTCCATATTTTCCAACTACTTTGCCTTCTTCTTTGTTATTTATTTATTTATTTATTTAACAGTTATTTATATACCGCTCTTTCCCTTGTTTCAAGTGCGGTTTACATGTAACAGTAGGTTAATTGGTATGAGATATACCATGACATTTTACATAGAACAGATAATTATAAATTACAAGGAAAATTGTAACATTACAAGTATAACATATTAGAACATATATACATTGCTAGTTAAATTATTAATCATCATGTAAATGAGTGTGTAGTATGGTTAAATTAGTGTATTAGTGTCGTTTATTTTTGAAAATAGGGTATATAATATTAAAAATAAATGTTAGCCTGTATCCCTTTGAGAATTCTGTTTTGGGAGTGTATTATAGTGTAATGTAAATAGGTGAGTTTTTAATTTTTTTTTAAATTCTTTTATGTCAGACAGTAGGCGAATGTTGTCAGGTAAATTGTTCCAGAGTATTGGAGCAGAGTGTGCCAACTTTTGCGTTCCAGTCACCCATGACTATCAGGATATCCTGTTTGCATGTTCTGTCAATTTCAGCTTGTACTTGTTCATAGAACTCTTCAATTTCATTCTCTTCTGCAGCTGTTGTTGGGGCATATACTTGAATTATAGTTGTGTTGATAGGCAATCCTCGTAGACGAATAGAGATTAAGCGTTCGCTGACTGCATTGTATTTCATTACAGTTCTTGCAAGTTTCTTCTTTATTATAAATGCAACACCATTTCTTCTTTGTCTTTCATTTCCAGCATAGTAGACCATGTGATCATCTGATGCAAAGTGCCCGATGCCAGTCCATTTCAGTTCGCTGACACCCAACAGATCAAGTTGTACACGTTCCATTTCATTCTTGACCACTTCCAACTTCCCTTGGTTCATGCTTCGTACGTTCCATGTTCCAATGTGTAAGACATCTTTACAGCTTCTGACTCTCATTTCATGCACAGCTACATCAGCAGTCAGACTTCCCGAAGGCTTTGATCCAACCACATCATAAATGCTGGCTTTACTCTGAAAAGTCTTCAGCTCTTCCCCAGTAGCTAGTTGAGTGCCTTCCGACCTGGGAGTCTCATCTTCCAGCACCATAGCACAATTTGTTTTGTTGTAACTATCCATTGGGTTTTCATGGCAAGATACAGAAGTAGATTGCCGGGCCTTCCTTCCGCGCAGTTTAAGTTTGGTGTTGTTGCCGTTGTCACAGAAATGTGATCCTCTGCCGTCAACACTATCCCATTCTGCTGCTGCCCAGATGCGTGGGAGCGTTCACTAATTGAGTGTATTGTAGGGACTCTATCTCTTTGAGGAATGCTCTAGCCTTTTTGTTGAGTGTGGAGCAAAGATTATAGTCTCCTAGGCCCATGAGCAGTTTATGTTGGGAGCTATGCATGCAGATTAGGGTGGTCCATAAAAATGAATTCCTGAATTCCTTTGCTCCCCGGCCTGATTCTGGTTCCATGTAGGTAGAAAACACTGTGTACAAAGTTTGAAGCCAATCAAATAATATTTAGGGGTGGCTCAACAAGTTTTGAGATTTCCCCATGGGAGCAGATGACTAAATGTTACATCATCTTGTATCATCCACTCAGTTCCACGCTGATTACATTTGAGTGCGCCATATTTGAACTAATCTCGTCTCTGAGAGGTGGCAAAGACATTGTACTATTATCTTTGTATCTTTATTCTTTTCATATGGCAAAAAAACGTGGTTTTTATCTCATTGAAGAAATGTCCACCACAATTCTGGGGGCCAAGCTCCCCAGCAAGGAGCAAGTGTTAAGTGTATTTTTACATCACCATATGACATTAAACAAAGGCGTTAGTGAAAGTGCATCTATTGTAACAAGTGAAGTAGAAGCTTACTGGGAAAAGGCCAGGCTTCCTGTTCAAAGAAATGACAAAATTCAAGAAAAAGTAAAGAAATTGTTCAATCAGTGGAAACTTTTGAAGAAAAACAAAGGGAGAGGAGGGAAACAAGAGGCAAATGAAAAAGAATTCCAGGTTGCAATGAAAACCCTATTTGATGTGGCGCATGCCAATGCAATGTCTTTAATTCATATTCAAGAAGACAAAGAATTCTTAATAGCGCAACGAGAACCAGGGCGCAACGAGAACCAGGGCGCCGCAGATTTGGAGATGCTGAAGAAACTACACTCTTACCACAATGACCGTGTTGGAAGAGCGGCCAGAGACAAACTGCAACAGCATCTGTGGTATGTGTCAGAGGAGCTTGTGGCACTGTCACTGTTCGATGAAGCTGTTTCAGCACCGACAAGGCGGGCCATAGTGTCGGCCATAATCCCGGCATAATCAGATGAAAGCGATGAGGATGATGACGAAGACGAAGATCCCCCAAAGTGGGTCGGATTGAAAAGTTCCATGATTCCACCACTTGAATCTTTTGCAACACGCAAGTCAATCCGTTTCCTGAAACACCTCGACATCAACAGTGATTTTCTTAATGCAGACCCAGAAGACTGGGAAGAGAATGCATCATTCAAAGAAGGTCTGAAGAAAGTAAAAAATCTTCCAGTGATCAATGATGTGACTGAGCGAGGGGTCAAACTCATTGAGGAGTTCAACGGCCGACGCACCACAAAAGAAGAGCAACTCCAGTTCCTTCTGGGTGTTGTCTCGCAACACCGTAAGATGTTCCCCACATCGTCAAAGTCCTTACTAGCATCTGGACCACATTGAGTGCTTGGCAAGCATGATACCCCCGTCTATGAGCGGATAATACCCAGTGGTCTGATGAACCCTGGGGGGGATCCAGGGGCCTGCTAGATAGGGACCTTGAGCCACCCCTAAATATTATTTGATTGGCTTCAAACTTTGCACACATTGTTTTCTACATACATGGAACCAGAATCAGGCCAGGGAGCACAGAAATTCCTACTTTAATTTTCACCCCTATGGCAGTGGACCACCCTAATGCAGATTGTCTCAGTACTTTGGTTTTGGTATTTGGTGGCTGGTATGCGAGGCATATACTCATGTATTTGCTAGAGATGGTGATTGAGTTGATCTCTGCCGAGCTGACAAATGAGGTGGTTTTGAATCAGTAGTGGATTCTAGCCAGTATGAGTACTCCCCCTCCTCTTCTGTGTATTCTGGAGGGGTAATTTGATTTATTTATTTATTTTATTGTTTTTATATACCGCACTCTTAAAAATCAGTGCGGTTCACAGACAACAGTTTTGTGCAGAACAGGCTCACTATTAAGCTCTTACATTGAACTGGAGGTTAAACATGGGTTTCAACTGGGGGAACTATGTACATCTATTTACAGGTATCTACAATATGGACATGAGTTGACTATAACTTATGATTTCCTAGCTGGGTGTGTGATGGATGAGGTTGAGTTGCTGGTTGAGAGTAGTGCAAGAGAAAGAGGTTGTGTTTTAGTGTTTTTCTGAATTTGGCGAGATCTATTATGGCCCTGATTGTAGGTGGGGAGCGCATTCCAGTAGCTGGGGGCATAGAACATGAAGGCTTGGTTCCTTGTTGTCTTGGTGCATTTTGTTATTTCCTTGGGGATTTGTAAGGTGTTAGCGGTGAATGTTCTCCTTACTCTATTCGCTGGAGTGGGGTGAATAAGGTCCGTTAGGGATGTGGAGGATATTTTGTTGATGGCCTTGAAGGTCATAAGGACTACTTTATAGGAGAGCAAGCAGTAGATTGGTAGCCAATGTAAGTCCTTAAGTGGAGTGGAGGAGTGGCCTAGTGGTTGGGGCAAGGTACTTCGGGCCGGAAGGTCGGGGGTTCAAATCCCACTAGAGGACAGCAACCTTGGGCCGGAAGGACTGGGGTTTCTAGTCCCACAGGTGCTCCTTGTGGTCTTGGGCAAGCCACTTAACCCTCCATAGCCCATGTTCCCTGTAAAATAGTTCTCTGTGTGCTGTGCTTTCCTGTCTAATCAATGTGTTTATACCTCAAAAATTTCCTGTCATGATTTGACAATTTCCAATCTGTAATCAAACCGCTGCTGATCGCTGGAAGTAGCGGTATACAAATGTATACTAAATAAATAAAATAAATTAATTAATTAATTAAGGATTGGGGTGATGTGGTCACCTCTAGCAGCTCCATTCAGGACGCGTGCAGCAGCATTCATTGCCAACTGTAAAGGGTTTAGCGTGTTTTTGGGTAGACCCTGCAGGATCACATTGGCGTAATCAAAGTGGGGGGTCACCAGTGCCTGAAAAACTGATCTGAAGTTGTCCGGTTGCAGCAGGGGTCGGAGATGTCGCAGTGTTCGTATTTTGTGGTATATTTGTTTGGTGGTGTTGCTGATGTGTGTTTTGAAATCGAGCTGCTGGTCTAACATGATGCCTAGATAGCGGATGCTGGGTCTACTTGGGATTTAGGATGATCTGGTCCATGTCTAGCAGTCAAGTTTCGGTGATGCATGCGATGTCCAACTTATGTGTTTGGATATAGTCACAGATGGTGTTTAGTTTGTTTCTGATTGATCTTGCATTGATTAGGGCGAATTTGACTGGAGTGGCAATGATGGGGTTGGAATGTGCATTATGTGTGAGATGTTTTTGTGATACTTGTATTAGGTTGTGTGCCCTGCGTATTGTGTCTCTTGGGCGTTGGTGAATCAGAGTAGCGGTTGGTAGGATGGGTGGTAGTGGTGGTAGGGGAGCTGGTGCTATATGTATTCTGGGTCCTGTGCAGTTTGTTAGATGCTCTAGGGTCAATGTAAGTAGGAGGTAGGATATAAGTATACTATAGTGAGCATACATGTTAGAGGTGCTTGTGTCTTTATCCAGGTTATGGTGGCTACTGTGCTGGGTCCATCTGTATTGAGTGGTATTCAAGGTTTGAGTGCAGTTGGAGGACAGAGGGCTCACCTTTGGTGCCATGTCATTGGTTTGACTATGAAGTTTAAACGTTGTTGCAGGACTGGTGCTGTTCTTATGATCGGTGTGTGCATCGGGTGTCCAAAGCCAATGCAGTGTGATGCACTAAGCTTTATCTGGATTAAGTTAAAGATAAAGTTACATCCAAGTTGGAAATGTCAAAAATGGCCACTTCACATTGTTGCTTTGCACTGGGTTCTCACGTGAGTGTTCTATGTGGTGTGGGTCTAGTTGCAGTTCAGAGGGCATGACGGGTAGCAAGGATCAGGTGCACACTGTTGATTTAATGGAGGAGGCAAGTCCGGTTCCTTTTTCGTAGTTGGCCCTGATTGGCCTCTGCGGTGGGGAGTGAGAGGATGGCTCGTTCCCTCTCGCTATTGCTGGCGCTGATCAGAGCAGTGAGGAGAGTTTCACGTGCACGCTGTTGATTTAATAGAGGAAGCAAGTCCGGTTCCTTTTTCGTGGCTGGCCCTGATTGGCCTCTGCGATGGGGAGCGGGTGTACCTTCAGCTCCTGTTCCATGCTGGAAGCATCCGTCAAGTTCAAGGCGAATGAGACCCTGGCAATCAATGCCGCCAGCTCCTCCTTCTGGAAAAGGCAGATAACACCGGCCCCTGCATAATCTTCTGAAGGCAAGAGTACTTATACATTCACATCATAGCCCAGTGCCGAGCCAACAGAATCCAAATCATAGTCAACATCTCAGATAGTTCCCAGCTGTTCCCTATCTCCAGGGCATGCTCCTCACAAAAGATGCTTAGCCAAAGGTAATCGAAGAGGGCTCCACGTCCGGCCTGCCCATACAAAACTGCGTCCAGGGGCATCCTGAGGTCGCTGGGTCTGAATTTCTACGCCAGGATCAGGCCTATTGTAAAAAGGAAAAGAATTCAAAGGAGGACAATCTTAAGTCCGGAAGCTCTCCTCACAGACATGACACCCAACACCAGCAGGCACAACCACCACAGATCCCCTAGAGGACAATGAGCGACTCACAGCACAGTTGTCGGATCCTCCAGCCGGCTGAATATCTTTACCCATAGCGCCATCCATCACTTCCTGCCCTGAGGCAGGAAAGGTCAGATTAACTGTATCCCCTGACTGAGAGGGGGAAAACAGGTCCTCCAGGATAACTCGGAAGCTGCCATGCAGGAAAAGCAGAGTCCAGAATCCAGGGATGAGCATCTCGCTTGCCACAGGTCAAACAATGCTTCCTGTAAGAATTAGGGCAAGTATCACAACAGCGTGTGCTAAAGTTGCATCGGCCCACAAGTGCACGCTAACTGTGCTTTTACATTACGTGCATTTCAGGTGCTAGGGAAGGAGCGGGTGTTGGAACTACTTGGGAAGAATGCCACACAACCACCAGGCGAACAATAGGTAAAAATGTTGCTAACGCGTGCAGAAAGTGGTGGGAAACCCCCATATCACACCTGGTCACCTCGAATTGGGTCCCAAGAAGATGGAATCGGGAGCCCTAAACAAGGACAATGATGAGGTCAAGCATTGGTACTCACTCTCCTTGGAGCCCCAGGCAGAGAATCCGTGCTGGGTTCAGCTTTACTCCCCTGAAATTGTTCCACTGACTGGCTTTGTAACACTGCATTTAAGATGGCTGGCAGGCAGATCACTCTGAGAACCTTCTGATACAGAGGAGGAGGGACCTGGATGGAGCAGCAGGTACAGCCATAAACAATGGCATAAAGGGGAGTGACTTGCATGGAACAGTGGTTACAACCACTCTAGCCATCTTACTGAGCAGACTAGATGGACCATACTGGTCTTTGTCTGCCATCATATACTATGTTACTAAGTTAGATCAAACAGAAAAGAAATTTTAATATGATTAGGACACTGGAGTTTATTTAATATATTTTCAATGATCTTCAATACTCCATCTTGCAAATCCATTCACTGCCAACACCATAATTCAAAGGCATCAATTTTCTTCCTATCTTTTTCACTGTCCAACTTCCGCATCCATACGATGTTATTGAAAATACCATGAGTTGAACAAATCAAACCTTTGTATGGAGAGAAACATCTCTGCTCTTGAGAATCTTGTCTAGGTCCTTCATAGCCATTCTGCCAAGAGCAATGTGTTATCAGATTTCTTGGTTGCTTGTTTCTTTATTGATAGTTGATCCAAATAGGTTAAAGTTGTCAACTATTTCAATTTCTTCTCCATTAACGATGAACATTGATTTTGCCAGTTGTCAGGTTCTTTGTTTTCTTTATATTAAGGTGCAAGCTGATTTTAAGACTATACTCCTTGATCTTGAGAAGCAAACATTTCAGATTGTCTTCACTTTCAGCCAGTGATGTGGTATCCAAAAATAAAAGTCAAAACAAATGGTAACCTGGACAAATTGCTTAATGCAACCCTCTAAAAAGCACAATTATACCAAAATATCATTTCTGTCGGAATCCGCCGCCCTGAGACGGAGAGAGGAAAAGCTCTCCACTCTACGGCGGTAGAGACCGTTTTTTTCAATTTTTTTTCTTTTACATAAAGTGCTTAATAACCAACTACTCATAGTGAGAACCACTTATCTGAGAAACAGGCAAGCAGGGCAGCAGGATCATAATGCAGCGACATGCATGTTTCGAGCCCCAGAGAGGCTCTGTATCAAGCTGTTTAGATGAAAAGCGCGCCCTTGAAATGCCAACTTCAACCAGGTGTCTTTAAAGAACCAAAAAGCTCTCCAATTGGCTGCTGAAGAACGTCACCCGAAGACGTCAGCGAGACGTCAGAAAACTACATCCCGGGGGCGGAGCCTGATGTCCAGCGGGATAGTCGCATAGCGCTGAGGCTCTCGAGAGGCCTACCAAGACTCCTGAATTTTGAACCGTTTTAATCCTGAATATTGCTTTGACTCTACCGGGGTACCTTGAGGTGATGGCGGGGACCAAACCAGCACGGCTGGATTTTGGGACCCCAACGAATTCCCATGGTAAACGCTCCAAAACCGAGCCCCCGTCTCCGCAGAAGCAGCCCGCACCTCGGGAAGGTCCCGAGATGCAGCAGGAGATCCTCACTGAAATACGAGGGGTAAAAGACCTTGTGCAATCCAACGGGGAGTCACTCCGAGCGCTGCGTGAAGATTTCGGCATGCTGCAAAGCAAACTTGAAGGGCTTTCCCTACGTCAAGACAAAATGGAAGGCATACTGGACTCACACACGGTCCGGTTGGCGAAACTTGACAAAGTAGAGCGCCAGATATGGGCCTTGCAGAAAGAAGAAGATGGCAACAGTCGGGCCCGCCGCAATAACATACGGCTCGTGGGCATACCGGAGGGAGCTGAGTCTGGAGACATGAAGGAGTTTCTTTGTAAGGCGCTTCCTTCCCTACTTCGGATCACATTTGCTAAAGACCTGGAGATCGACCGGGCTCATCGAGTGCCCTCAAACATGGCGCTCAATCGGAAGACTCCGAGGCCTATTATCTTTCGGCTCTTAAGATACCAACATGTTGAGCAAATTCAGAACGCCGCTCGCGCAAAAGGCCCCATCGAGTTTGAGGGCCACCGGATATCCTTCTTTCCTGACTTGGCCAAGCCCACGGTTGACCGTAGAAAGCGATTCCTGGAATTTCGACCGAGGCTACAACAACTGCAAGCCCGCTATGGCCTGATGTACCCGGCTAAACTTAGGGTGACGCTGCACAACCAGACCAGAACATTTGATGATCCTGAATTACTTGCGGAATTTTTGGAGTCCAAAGAGGCAGATCAGATGCGTTGATCCAAGGAACACTTAGCTAATTGACCTTATATTGGTAACACCCGCCATATTGTTGTCGGACGCTCTCTACCCTGGAAACCGCCTTGGCAATTCACAACCTTGGCTTTCACTAGCCTTGATGGCCCTGCTCTATCATGCCCACAGCTACTTCGGTGGAGATCGGAGACTATCATAACAGAAGGGTTCGAATCTTACATTCGCACTCTCTTGGGCCTCCTCCCGCAGACATATGGTCGCCATTTATAGTTGGGGTTATGCTTCTTCTCTGGGGCACTTCGGTGCTTGTTTTTTCCTATGGGGTGTATCTGGTATCTTAATTGATGTGTATGAAATAGCTGTACAGATGCGGTATATATTCCATTTTTGCATGCGCTTTTACTTCAAATGTATGACAATGTCTTATGGCCCTATGTAAGGTTTTTTCATTGAACGTAAAAGGAATCAACAACCCGATTAAAAGAAAGAAAATCCTTAGTTACTTGAGTCATGAAAAGGCGGATTTGGTTTTTCTTCAGGAAACGCACTTAAATTCTACCGAAACTCTGAAACTCAATATTAAACCTTACATGGTAGCTGCCTACTCTCCAGCTGTCTCTAAGAAATGTGGGGTAGCTATTCTGGTGAAGAAATCCTTGCCTGTCACCATTATTGCCACTAGCTCTGACACGGAGGGCAGATGGTCCCGTGTTCACCTTAAAATTGGACACCTTGAACTAACATGTATATGTATATATGCCCCCAATGTGGATAATCCTGCCTTTTTTGCTACCATTGCTCAGGTTGCGCAGGCCTCTGCTAGCACCCCAATGATAATAGGTGGCGACTTTAATCAAGTCGTCGATCCTCTGATAGACAGGCAACCGCCTAGAACGAGTGGCCTGCCCAAGAGCTCCCTCACACTCACCTCCTTGATCAAAGATCTTGCTTTAGTGGATCTTTGGAGATTGTTGCATCCTGCTGAACTGGAATTTACTTACTATTCTCCCCCCCATCTATCACAGTCCAGAATAGATTTTTTCCTAATATCTAAAGTGCTGGTATCTCAGGTAGACACTGCGATGATCCACCCATTACATATCTCAGACCATGCTGCCATTTCCTTCCAGTTGCATGCTAACCTGCCCAGTGGGAATCCGGGAAATTGGTTTTTTGATAGGACCCTGTTAGAGCAACAAGAGTTTCAGTTAGACATACGGGCCGCCATTCAGGACTACTTCCATTTTAACTTACCACATGATACCACGGGTTGGGCTTGGTGGGAGGGCTTTAAAGCTGCCATTCGTGCAACCATTACTAGCTATCAAATTCGCTTGGGGAAAAAGCGTAAGCAACAGTTATTAATATTAGAGCAACAAATTAAAGCTGGGGAACGGGTTCTTACTTCCCGCACTGATCCTTGCGTGTTGTTACGTTTGCAACGCCTACGCTTTCAATATAACTCGATCCTGTCTGCTGCAGCTTCTAAAAATATCGCATCGCAGCAAGGGATGTACTATCGGGAAAGCAACCGTGCTGGTAGACTCTTAGCTAATGCCTTGAAAGGTCAAAAAGAAGCCAAACGGGTAGCGGCTCTCCGAAACCCGGTAGGAGGGGACATAGTGACAAATAATACAGAGATAGTAGAGCTCTTCCGGGATTTTTACACTCGTCTTTATAAATCAGAATGTGACTTCACGTCAGAGGCTTTTGAGCGATTATTATCCGGAATACAACGGCCGACCCTCTCCGAAGAGGATAGGGTTGCGATGGATAAACCCTTCTCTACTAATGAAATTCACTCTGCCCTTAAACGTGTGGCCTCGGGACGCGCCGCAGGCCCTGACGGTCTTCCGGCCGAATTTTATAAAACGTTCAGTGCTGATCTAGCCCCCCACCTAAAACTCTATTTCACTGCTCTGGCTGAAGACACATCTTGCTTGGGATCCTTTTCGGCGGCGAATGTAGTAGTATTTGAAAAAGAAGGGAGGGATCCGCTGTTAACAGCTAACTACCGCCCAATCTCCCTTCTTAACGCAGACTATAAAATTTTTGCGACTATCTTAGCCTCTCGACTATCTGACCAAATGTCCACACTAATCCACCCTGATCAATGTGGTTTTATACCCGGAAGATCCACTGCCGACAACGCTAGGACTTTATGTCATGTGTTGACTAATGCTGCAAGCCTAGATCTACCACTAGTTGGCCTCTCCCTAGACGCCGAGAAAGCCTTCGACCGTCTCGAATGGCCCTTCTTATTTGCTGTTCTCCGTTGGTACGGCTTTGGGGAGGGCTTTCTCCTCCTCCGGTTTCTTCAAGTCATGTATGCCGAACCCACAGCCAGTATATGTGTGAATGCTATCAAATCTCAACCATTCAGCCTTCAAAGAGGTACACGCCAAGGGTGCCCCCTATCCCCTTTGCTCTTTGACTTGGCGCTTGAACCTCTAGCCCTGTTACTTAGGCAGTCCGCAGACATCCGAGGTGCCCCCTTTAGACACAGAGAGATCAAACTCTCCGCTTATGCAGATGATCTTATGCTTTTTATAACTTTGGACTCGGTCCCAGTAGTCTTAGAATTACTAGACAGGTATTCGCAGCTCTCGGGCTATAAGATCAACTGGACCAAATCGGTTGCTTTCCCACTTAACCACCGGGTACATGCGGCCGACATGCAAGCCTTTCCCTTTCTCTGGCAGCATAGTATGGTGAAATATCTCGGGGTCCATTATTGCTATCCTCTAGAGGATACTATTAGTTTCAACGCCAAGGCGCTAATCTCCAAAGTCCGGGAACTTACCAATCGGTGGTCTCCACTAACCCTTACATGGTGGGGCCGCTTGGAAACAGTGAAAATGATGATAGTTCCTAAAGTGAACTACATTCTCGAAATGCTACCATGTTTACTGCCCCGACACATCTACAAAGATATAGAAGGCCTTCTTATTCGTTATCTATGGCAGGGTAAAACACCCAGGATAGCTAAACGATACTTGCAATCTGATAAAGCGAGAGGAGGAGCTAGATTTCCAGATTTTCTCAATTATCATAAAGCCTTCCTCTTAAAGCAAGGTGCCCGTTGGTTGGATACCCCGGCAGCAGGCCGCCCGGTGTGGCTAGATATTGAAGAAGAGCTTAGTGGACCAGTTCCGCTGGCCTACTTCCCCGGAATGTGCCATCATTCAGACTCCCGCCATTCACCAATGGTTGTAGACACTCTAGTGGCCTTTAATGCTCTCATTCAATCTCTGGGTCCGCAGGCGTGCCCCCCGGACCATCTCCCGATATGGCATAACTCACGATTTCAAATTAACAAAAAAACGATAGCATGGAGACCCTGGTACTCTAGGGGGATTTGGACACCTAAGCAGCTGTTTGCTGGGGATCGCTGGAAAACCTTTAATGCTTTACAAACGGAATTTGGTCTACCAGCGAAATATTACTTTCAATGGGTGCAGCTCCAACATTGCCTTAAAGGCGCTCGGGTCATTCCGCGCTCTGATACTAGCGTGGAAGGGCTGTCAGAGGTGATTCGTTGTATCGGGAGTTCGCCAGGGGTGGCATCTAACTTTTACAAACTACTCACTCATAGTCCAGGCAGGGACACCCCTAGGGCCCAGCAGGCCTGGGAGCGCGAATTGCACATCACTTTAACTCCCCAGCAATGGAAGATAGTCTGGAGCAAAGTTGTGCAGGTCTCTAGATCCGCCTCTGTCACTCAAACGCTCTTCTATTTTGCCCACAGATGCTTTTATACTCCTGAGAAGATGGCCAAATGGAATGTCAATACAAGCTATCGATGTTGGTCCTGCCATACAGCGGTGGGTACCTTCGCCCATGTTATCTATGAATGTCCAGCACTACAGCAATATTGGGGGCGGGTTTGGGACCGGATTCAAAGTATCCTACACTTCCGGGAGCCCCTTTCTTGGAAGATTGTGGGACTCCGCTCTGTGGCGGAGATCCCCTCTCTTCCCAGGACAGGCCGCTTCCTCCTAGATTTTATGTTGGGTATGGCTGTATGCTTAGTCACGAAGAATTGGAAGAATGGCTCCCGCCTAACTTTTACCGAATGGTGGAATTCTGTCTGCTTATATAGTACATATGAGCAGATACCCCGTCGGATGGCATTCCAGGTTCAGGACTGCTCTCACTTGTCTAAGTGGCAGATGCTTAATGACTATATCCAGATTGCCAGATGCTCCAATATAGCCGTATAGCTACACTCATCATGTTGCAGATAATTATATTACCTCGAAAGATAATAATGTATATATACACCCGATACCGGATTGTTACGTATCCCAGAGAAGAAGCAGGGGGGGAGGGGGGTGGTGGGGGTTTATTGTCCGTGATTGTATAATATTATTTGTCATGTCTTTTATTCTGTATGTCCTTTTGTTTCGATGTTCCAAAATGAAAATAAAAGTTTAAAAAAAAGAAAACTACATCCCAAAGTCTAACAGTCCATCAATGGAATTGAGAAACGCAGAGAGAAATCCCCAATAATGTCCTCAATCACATTCCTAAAGTGAAATTGAAAACCATTGTAAATGATGTCCTAAGGTTCCATTAAGGGTACCATCCCATCAATCAGAGCAAACTCCACCAATCACATTCGAGATTTAACCCTGTAGGATATACAGTCTGGAGCTGAAAAATCCATTGTTGCTCACGACGCTGAAGCAGCTGTTCCCGATCGCCTCCCCGGAGATCCAAAGGAACAGAGTCTATCACTCTTCAGCGAAGATCCGTGAAGGTATGCTGACATTGAAGACAGTGTTCCACCAGGGGCGCCGACAAAAGTTTATTAGCCAGACGTGAAGCATGTTCCCCTAAACGGATCCGGACAGGACGGATGGTCCGGCAAATATAGGACAAATTGCAGGGGCAGGTTATCATATATACTACGAACGGTGACAAACAGGTAGAGTAACCCTTAAAAGAAAAGGATTTTCCCGAATATGCATGCACCCATTGCGATCCCTCTTCCGTTGTAGCACAATGCTTACAACGACGGCAGGGCCAATGGCCGGTTTGGTCTACCGAAAGCTCTAAGGGGCCCGAAGGTAAAACCGCATGCACCAAGCGATCCCGAAGATTTTTGCCCCGGGAGTATGCCAAGCGAAGGGATTTCTGAAAGCAGGGGTGAACCCGCAAAACCCCCCAATGCTTCTTCAACAAGGCAGTAACTGGGGCCGTATGTTGCGTATAGGGGAGCACACCGGTGACCATATCCTCCTCCTGCCGTGAAGGGGAGGATACCGGGGTGTGTAAAAACCACTCACGGTGGAAAAACCGGGCTCGAACATACGCACGGCGGACCACTGGGGCGGGATAACCACGCGCCAACAGGCGCTCCCGTAAATCCCGAGCTTGGATCTTGAAGTCCTGTAGAGAAGAACAAATGTGTCGCAATCGCAGAAATTGACCCACCGGGAGACCCCGTCGCAGGGAAGATGGGTGATGACTGTGATAACGGAGCAAATTATTGCGTTGACTGGGCTTCCGAAAGAGCGTGGTGGTCAAAGACTCCCCTTGGCGCCGAACTAAAACGTCCAGAAACTCCATCTGATGGGCGTCCGCATGCATGGTAAACTGTATGTCAGGATTAATATTGTTCAACCACTCCACAAAGAGGACCAACTGTTCCATGGTCGAAGACCATAACAAGAAAACATCGTCCAAAAATCGGAGCCAAAGGCGAACATGTTGGAAAGCAGGAGCCGGATAGATAAATCGCTCTTCCATATCAGCCAAAAATAGGGTGGCAATTGAGGGGGCCACTGTGGCACCCATCGCCACACCATGACACTGCTGATAAAACTGATCTTGAAAAACAAAATAGTTCCTGGTGAGCACCAATCGTGTCAACTCCAATAGGAACGCTTTAGGAATCCTAGATGGCGCTGTAGTAAAAGCAGTTTCCAATAAAGACAGTACCGCTTCCTGATGAATGTTGGTATAAAGAGCTACCACGTCCAGAGTCACCAAAAGAACCTCCGATACAGATGTCACCGAAGAAAGAAGGATCAAAAAATGCGAGGTATCACGTAGATAGGATTTAACGCGTTGAGCCTCTTCCTTCAAAGAAAGATCACTAAATTGAGAAAGTGGCTCCAAAATCGAACCTCGACAGGATGCAATAGGACGCCCTGGAGGATTTGTCAGCAATTTGTGCACTTTGGGAACGGTATAGAAAACCGTAACCCGAGGATGACGTTGTTGGAGAAAGGAGGCTTCCCTTGAGGTAATCCAACCACGATTGAGGGCATCTGTCACCAAAGTCTTTATCAAAAGCTGCAACTGTGGCATTGGATCCGCTGGTAAAGGTTTATAATATTTAAGATCTGATAACTGGCGTAAAACTCCATGCACATAGGCTTCCCGAGACTGGACCACCACTGCTCCACCCTTGTCAGCCCCCCGCACCACCACATCGACGTCTGTTGCCAACTCTTGTAAAGCAGAACGGTGGATATTGGAGATGTTTGAAAACCGGGAGGTAAAGGACTTCTCACGGTCCGAGAGATCTTGTAGCACCAAAGACTAGTAAACCACGACCGCAGGGTCTGGGGTACCCGGCGGAACCCACCGGGAAGGAGGGCGTACCAAAGAACCCTCAACGATGTCTCGGCCCTGAAAATAACACAGGATCCGTAACTTGCGGAAAAAACGGAACAGTGCCACCCGCATCTCAAAAGGATTGTAAGGCACCGTGGGAATGAAAGAAAGACCCAAATCCAAAACTTCCACCTGCTGTGGGGTCAAGGGTTTTCCCGAAAGATTCAGGACTGCTGCTGACGCCGGGCCCGCTGTCTGGTACTGGGGGGCTCCCAACGGTCGTCGGCGTAGGGCCGGCGGGTGCGCCCTCCTCCCCGCTGGCCCCCCCGAAAACCCCGGGAGGAGTTGGAAAAAGCTGAAGACTTCCGACCACTCTTGGAGCCATCACTGGAGTCCGTGTCCTCCGAAGACTCAGCAAACTTAACTCGTTTGTCCAAGCCAGAATCTGAGGCACCCACAGATTCCCCTTCCAACTTCTCATACATCCAGTAGTAAACTTGGTCCCTCAATTGCCACCCTATTTTTGGCTGATATGGAAGAGCGATTTATCTATCCGGCTCCTGCTTTCCAACATGTTCGCCTTTGGCTCCGATTTTTGGACGATGTTTTCTTGTTATGGTCTTCGACCATGGAACAGTTGGTCCTCTTTGTGGAGTGGTTGAACAATATTAATCCTGACATACAGTTTACCATGCATGCGGACGCCCATCAGATGGAGTTTCTGGACGTTTTAGTTCGGCGCCAAGGGGAGTCTTTGACCACCACGCTCTTTCGGAAGCCCAGTCAACGCAATAATTTGCTCCGTTATCACAGTCATCACCCATCTTCCCTGCGACGGGGTCTCCCGGTGGGTCAATTTCTGCAATTGCGACGCATTTGTTCTTCTCTACAGGACTTCAAGATCCAAGCTCGGGATTTACGGGAGCGCCTGTTGGCGCGTGGTTATCCCGCCCCAGTGGTCCGCCGTGCGTATGTTCGAGCCCGGTTTTTCCACCGTGAGTGGTTTTTACACACCCCGGTATCCTCCCCTTCACGGCAGGAGGAGGATATGGTCACCGGTGTGCTCCCTTATACGCAACATACGGCCCCAGTTACTGCCTTGTTGAAGAAGCATTGGGGGGTTTTGCGGGTTCACCCCTGCTTTCAGAAATCCCTTCGCTTGGCATACTCCCGGGGCAAAAATCTTCGGGATCGCTTGGTGCATGCGGTTTTACCTTCGGGCCCCTTAGAGCTTTCGGTAGACCAAACCGGACATTGGCCCTGCCGTCGTTGTAAGCAATGTGCTACAACGGAAGAGGGATCGCAATAGGTGCATGCATATTCGGGAAAATCCTTTTCTTTTAAGGGTTACTCTACCTGTTTGTCACCGTTCGTAGTATATATGATAACCTGCCCATGCAATTTGTCCTATATTGGCCGGACCATCCGTCCTGTCCAGATCTGTTTAGGGGAACATGCTTCATGTCTGGCTAATAAACTTTTGTCGGCGCCCCTGGTGGAACACTGTCTTCAATGTCAGCATACCTTCACGGATCTTCGCTGGAGAGTGATAGACTCTGTTCCTTTGGATCCCCGGGGAGGCGATCGGGAACAGCTGCTTCAGCGTCGTGAGCAACAATGGATTTTTCAGCTCCAGACTGTATATCCTACAGGGTTAAATCTCGAATGTGATTGGTGGAGTTTGCTCTGATCGATGGGATGGTACCCTTAATGGACCCTTAGGACATCATTTACAACGGTTTTCAATTTCACTTTAGGAATGTGATTGAGGACATTATTGGGGATTTCTCTCTACGTTTCTCAATTCCATTGATGGACTGTTAGACTTTGGGACGTAGTTTTCTGACGTCTCGCTGACGTCTTCGGGTGACGTTCTTCAGCAGCCAATTGGAGAGCTTTTTGGTTCTTTAAAGACACCTGGTTGAAGTTGGCATTTCAAGGGCGCGCTTTTCAACTAAACAGCTTGATACAGAGCCTCTCTGGGGCTCGAAACATGCATGTCGCTGCATTATGATCCTGCTGCCCTGCTTGCCTGTTTCTCAGATAAGTGGTTCTCACTATGAGTAGTTGGTTATTAAGCACTTTATGTAAAAGAAAAAAATTTGAAAAAAACGGTCTCTACCGCCGTAGAGTGGAGAGCTTTTCCTCTCTCCGTCTCAGGGCGGCGGATTCCGACAGAAATGATATTTTGGTATAATTGTGCTTTTTAGAGGGTTGCATTAAGCAATTTGTCCAGGTTACCATTTGTTTTGACTTTTATTTTTGGATTTTTGAAGTGTCATCACAAACACATTTTTGAGTGATGTGGTATCAGCAGCACAGCAAAGGTTGTTGATGAGTATTCAACCAATCTTAACACCTCGGTTGTCTTCATACAGTCCTGCTTCTCTGATGATTTATTCTGCATATAAATTAACCAGGTAGGGAGAAAGTATTCAGCCTTGCCGTACACCTTTGCTTATTTTAAACCATTCTGTTTCTCCTTGTTCGGTTCAAACTGTTGCTTCTTGATCAATGTAAAGGTTGTGCAAGAGAACGATCAAGTCTTCTGGTATACCCATGCCTTTTAATGTGGCCCAGAGTTTTCCATGGTTTACAAAGTCAAAAGCCTTGCTGTAGTCGATAAAACCCATATAGATATCCTTTTTGGTATTCTTTTGTCTTTTCAAGGATCCCTCTGATATCCATGATGATGTCTCTCATTCCTCACCCTTTCCTGAGCCCTGCTTGCACTTCAGGCAGCTCTTGTTCCAGGAATGGTTGTAGTTTCTGCTAAATGATCTTGCTGGCATGTGGGATCAGAGTGATTGTGCAATAATTTCCACAGTCAGATGGATCACTTTTCTTCAGTATTGGTATAAACACAGACCTTTTCCAGTCAGTTGGCCATGATGTTGTCTTCCAAATTTCTTGGCTGAGCCTTATAAGCATGGTAACAGCTGCATCAGATTGCTGTAATACTTCAATGGGAATGCTATCAGTGCCCCGTGCTTTGTTCTTTGATAAGGCTGTCAATGCTGTTTCGACTTCTTCTTTCATCACCAATGGTTCCTGATCATAAGGGACAGGTTGAAAAGGCTGTTGGTCCACTTGATCTTTATCATATAATGACTCTGTATATTCTTTCCACCTTTTATTGATCTTCTCAGCATCATTCAACATGGATCCTTGACATCTTGAAACATTCCAATTCGAGGCTGTAATTTTATCTTTAAGTCTCATAGCTTTAGGAAAGCCAATTTTGTTCCTCTTCTCATAGTTTCTGCTTCTATTTCCTTGCATGCATCATTGTAGTACTTCTCCTTGTCTTATCTTACTCCACGTTGGAAATCTCTTGAGGTCTGCGATTGCTTCTTTCTCTCTTCTGGCTTTAGCTTCTCTGTGTTTCTGGGCAATTTTCTGAGTTTCTTTGATCATCCATTTTGGCTGTTTTTGCCTTTTCACATTTTGTAGAGACTTCTCACTTTCTTAAAACACAACCTTCTTGATGTCATCCCATAACTCTTCTGGAGTCTGGCATTGGTATCTAAAGAAGCAAATCAATTTTGCAGGCAGTCTTTAAATTCTCAAGGTCATATTTTGCTACATTCATGATTGGTTTCCTCTTTTTCAACTTTAGCATGAGTTTACATACTAGCAGTTGGTGATCTGTACCACACTCAGCTCCAGGGGGAGAGAATAAATTTCCCTCCTCAAGTCTTGCTGAGTACCTTCACATGTTGATGCTGTTCTATAACATCTATACCAAATCTCAGCAAGGCGATGCTACGATTGAAATATGGTAGGAATGAAGAAGAAAAACACATACTGGCCATGTATTACCCAGGATAAAAAGGTGCCCACCTGTAGCCTATGCACTAGGGCTAACAATGGTGGTTGAGATAGTGTGAGTGCTGCAAATGTAGGTAACAACCCTGCCACAGATAAAGGCCAGGATGAGCCTGTTCATGGACCCACTGTGGCAGGAGATAAACCACAGAAATTCATAAAACCGTCAAGAGGATTAACTGCAGTTAAGTTGAATTCTGCAGATAAAGAGGAGATAATGTACTGCTATTTTTATGCTACAAACCCTATATTTAAATCAAGAGAGTATACAAAGAAATTCCACTAAAAGCTGGAAGAAAGAGGAAAATTGCCATTAGAAAAACTGCAAAAAGCAACAGATGCAAATTTAAGATCTTTAATTTCAAAGATCAAAGTAAAGTGGTATGTGAATGCTAACATCTTGAAGCAACTAAGGGATTCCGTGGACAAAGAAATACAGGGAGGAGGGGACCTAGGTGAGAGTACCAAAGAAAGGAAGACACAGAAAAGGAAAGAAAGGTGAGGGGGAGATAGAGTTGAGAGATTTGGAACTGCAGGAGAGTGAGCTGAATAAAGGAAGGGTCAACAAATTAAGTGAAGAGGAGGAAGCAAAAGAGGAAGAAGAAAGGGAGGAGAAAGAGCCAGAGGTGGAGGAATTCAAGATCAAACTCCTAGTCCATATGGAAAGAGATGAATATGCTGGGTTCCAAGCAAGGGAAAGATTATCCAGGCTAAATTTAACACCTAAGGTTAGAAGTATGATAATTAAGATGAACAAGGCCATATCCAGTATAAAGGGACCATTTAATGACATCACCAAAATTAATTGAATACAATATTGTGCAGCTGAAATTATTACTGCATGGAGTGGAGGAGTGGCCTAGTGTTTGGGGCAAGGTACTTCAGGCCGGAAGGTCGGGGGTTCAAATCCCACTAGAGGACAGCAACCTTGGGCCAGAAGGACTGGGGTTTCTAGTCCCACAGGTGCTCCTTGTGGTCTTGGGCAAGCCACTTAACCCTCCATAGCCCATGTTCCCTGGAAAATAGTTATCTCCAAGTTATAATGCCCTGTTCAATGTAATTTCAGTTTGTTCAATGTAAACCGCACTGATGCAGAATAGCACAGTATATAAGAGAATGCAAATAAATAAATAAATAAATTACTGCAAGAATACTACCAACTAAAGTGCAGGGCCAGAAGAAAAAGAGAACAATAACATTTCCTCCTCGGAAAAAGCGCATTGAAGGAAAAATACAATCACTGTGTGCAGAGGTATCCCTGATAGATGGGTATCTAAATTAAGATCAACAAAGATATTAAGAAAGATCTAAGACATCAAGCTGAAGCATGCTGCATTAACAGAAGAAGACCTGAAATTTATGTTTCAGCAATAAATTGAAAATAGCAGCAGAAGCGCAAAAACTTCTCAGTTATGAAGAAAACAGGAAAGAAAGATATCAAAATAAACTATTCAGAGAGAATCCAAAACAATTCTACAGGGAATTGGGGAAAAGCATTACTATGGTAAAAGCACCTCCAACTAAATCCAAATCCGAAATCTTCTTGAGAAAGCTATATGAGGACTTTATACAGCACAATCAAGAAGCAGAATAGTTACCCAGCATAGAGAAGCATTTAGAAAAAACAAACATCAAACTTATGGAATAGTCTGTAGTAACAAAGAGAGAGTTGCAAAGCAGGTTAAAACGAGTCCCAAACTGGAAGAGCTCTGGCCGAGATTGAGTATCCAACTTTTGACTCAAATAGTTAACATGACTCCACCAAGACCTGACGAACTGCAAAAAACAATTGTTCAAGCAACCAGACTTCACATCGCAATGGCTTACTACAGGAAGAACATTTCTCCTTCCGAAGCGAGACCCAAGAAACATACATAATTATTGACAAATAATCTGTTTACCTACAATCTACAAGCTGCTTACTGCAAGAGATGCAAACAGAATATACAATCACATTGAGCTCAATACCATCATGTGTCACAACGCCGCCCTGGAGTTAATGGTGGTCAAGACAGGTCGGACATAAAAATAAGTAAAGTTGGGTTTGGTATGTTTTTCTTTCTAGGGCCCAAGGTTGTATAGCCTTGGTGGCGTCCTGCATTACCAAAAATACCCAGAGAACAAAAGGTCTTCGAGTGTAGGGAAAAATAAGGCTTAAATATTTCCCTTAGTTTGCACAAAGGTTCAAAGGATCGGCTTCAAACACCAACAGAAATGTCCTTACATCAGGTCAGAAAAACACAACTCAGGTTCAAAACAAAAACTGTTCTTTTCACAAAAAGGTTACAAAAACAAGCATTTCTATTTACACCGGTTTTAGTGCTCACTGATTACACAAGCATTCCACGCTTCCCGTGGTGCAATAGCTGCAATCCATTTCTTCCTCTGAAAAGGATTCTACCTCTTCCACTTGCATCGGTTCCTCCTGCAAAGTATCTGAGATATAGTCAACAGTTCCCGGCAAGCTATAGTCAGGTTTCTCACCCAAATGCTGTATGACCTCCCAGTGTCTGGAGTTTAGCGTGGGGCGTCGGCCATGAGCATTTTTACAGTGTGAATGTCTTTCTTTCTTCCAGGGGTTTACATGCACTTCCTGCCAACCTGGCTTACTTAAAAGTTTCTTATTCAATAAAAACTTTTCATACCTTTTCTTTTGAGCAGTGGGACATGTACAGGGAGCTTCTGTCTCTTGCCCTTTCCATAGGCTGTTTCCCATACAATATGGGTTACCTTGTAACTCTTGCTTCTTTCCTGGGGACGAGGCTTGTGGCCTACTCCTAGGGAGATTCTGCCTTGCTCCAGCAATACGGCTTGGGTTCTGCCCACAGCAATCACAATGCAGCTTTCGCGTACCTGAATCTCCTGGCCCCTTCTGTATCCTCAGTTCTTTCAAGTTCCTTTGGCTTGTACTTCTTTCCTGCACTCCAGCAGTGTCTGTAGCTTCTGCAGTTTCTCCAGCTTCTGCAGTTTCTGCCACTCCTCCAGCTTCTGAAGGCTCTGCAACTTCTCTGCTGCCTTCTCTGCTGCTCCTGGCTTTACCGCTACTTCTGCCTTTCCAGTCACTTCTGCTCGTCCAAGCACTTCCTCCAGAGCTCTCACCACTCTTACTTCTCCTCCTGTAGTCCCCGTTCTCCTTGTTCTCCCTGCTCCACCTGCCCTGCCTCCAGTCTTCCTGACTTCCTTTAAAAGGAGTTCCTCTCTTCTTGGATTGGAGGCTGGCTGGTTTTAGGCTACACCCTGTAGGGCGTGGATCCTCATTCTTCCAGAGGTCCCTCTTGCTCCCCCTGTCAGGCTCCTGCAAATACTGCAGCTTGTGCACGTCTTTTTTCATGTTTAAAAAATTTTCTTCTATGCCCTGCTGGTCTGCTGCATCACACATGGCAATAAAGCAAAAGAGCAATAAGAGAAGAGCATATGGAACCAAAGACCAGTTAATGTTGAATAAGGCCAGTGCTAAGAAAGGCAGAAATCTCAATATAGCATGCATTGATTATAAGAAAGTTTTTGACAGTGTCCCACACTCTTGGATAATACAAACGCCTTGAAATGTATAAAATAAATCCTGGTTTGATAGAGTGCATTAAGTTCACTATGACAATGTGGCAATCCACACTCTTTTTGAGATATGAGTACATCATTCCTAACATTAAGATCCAGCAAGGAATATTTCAGGGAGATTCCCTATTGCCGCTTCTGCTTTGTTTGGCACTTTATCCAATAAATACTCTCATCAACCCTTTGCGATATGGATTTAGCCTGAATCCTAAAGAAGGTAATAATCCAAAAGCAACTTCCCTTCTACTATTGATAGATGATCTGAAGCTCTACAGTTCCAGCGCCAACAATTAGCAAAGCAACTTTGTGTGGTGAAAAGCTTTTCTGATGACATCAGGATGCCTTTTGGCCTTGACAAGCGTGCTACGGCAACCTTTTTCAGAGGAAAATTGAGCAAAACTGAGCATCTCCCTTGCTGAGGGCTGTGACATCAAGAACCTTGAGAGGGTAGAAAAGGAGGGGGAGTAGCCCTATATGTCAAAAGCAATATTAAAGCTGCTGAAATGCAGGGGACTTGGGGAAAATAAGAAGTGCTGTGCATTGTGCTGGAAAGAGAGATGGCACTGTCATCCATAATGGTGTAGTCTACAGGCCTCAAACTCAAACTAAAGAAATGTATAGTGAATTTATTATTGATATTGCAAAGATAGCCATGAAGGGGGAATTTATCATAATGAGTTACTTTAATCTATCCAATGTGGATTCGAGAATTCCTTCTGCAAATTTGGAAAGAAGTAGCGGAAGGAGTGGAGGAGTGGCCTAGTGGTTGCGGCAAGGTACTTCAGGCCAGAAGGTCGGGGGTTCAAATCCCACTAGAGGACAGCAACCTTGGGCCAGAAGGACTGGGGTTTCTAGTCCCACAGGTGCTCCTTGTGGTCTTGGGCAAGCCACTTAACCCTCCATAGCCCATGTTCCCTGTAAAATAGTTATCTCCAAGTTATAATGCCCTGTTCAATGTAATTTCAGTTTGTTCAATGTAAACTGCACTGATTCAGAATAGCGCAGTATATAAGAGAATGTAAATAAATAAATAAAGTAAAAGAATTGTGGATGCCTTCCAAGATGCATTACTTAGACAAATGGTGATGGAACTGACCTGGGAAAGCTCGATGCTGGATTTTGTACTCACCAAAAGAGACAGTGTGTAGAATATCCAGGTGGGTACCCATGTGAACAACAGAGATCATTACACGGTGTGGTTTGAGGTAAAAGCCAAGGCGGTGTCCAATCACAGCAAGCTCAAAGTCCTAGACTTCAAAAATGCTGACTTCAGTAAAATGGCCATGTGCCCAAAGGGGGAATTGGCAGAGGGGGGGGCAATTAAAATGATTAAAAAGGAGTGACCGCGGCGAGGGGACAGGTAGAATCCCTGTCTCCTTTTGATTGGTTACTCCAACAAAAAGATAGTGAATTAATATTTTCAATTTTTTATAAAGGTATACGGTATTTTGGTGACTGGGGTTATTTTTCTTGTATATGATTATATTTACCCAGTGTGGGGAGTTATTTTCGAGAGGGGGGGGGGGACATAAGGGAAGTGGAATTGCATTGGGCCAAACTAAAGGAGGCAATAAAAGAGGCAACAGATACACAGGTAAAGAAAGTAAATAAAAACAAGGGGAAAAGGAAACCTATTTGGTTCTCCAAAGAAGTGGGTTTGACAAATAAAGGCAAAAACCACTGCTTTCACAAAATTCAGAAGTTCACAAACAGAAGAACAGAAAAGAATACGGGATAAAATAAAAGAGACAAAAAGAAAAATAAGGATAGCAAAATCCAAGGCAGAAGAAAAAATGGCTAAAGATGTGAAGTGTGGTGACAAACCTTTTTCAGGTATATTCGGGAGAAGGAGGAAAATCAGAGGTGGAATTGCAGGACTCATAAGTGCCGGGAACGGATTTGTATAAAGTGACATTGAAAAAGCGAAAATGCTAAACAAATACTTCTGCTCTGTTTTTACTAAAAAAAAATCCTGGATACCATTCACAGAAGATAATGTGTTAGAACAGCTTGCAAAACTGAAAGTGCACAAGGCCATGGGACCAGATGGGATACATCCCAGGATACTGAAAGAGCTCAGAGAGGTTCTTGCAGGGCCGTTAAAGGATGCTTTAATAGATCCTTGGAGACAGGAGAAGTTCCATAGGATTGGAGAATGGCTGATGTGGCATCTCTTTACAAAAGTGGTAATAAGGAAGAAGTGACAAACTACAGGCTGGTAAGCCTTACCTCGATGGCGAAAAAAGTAATGGAGGCTCTCCAGAAAGAGCGAATAGTGGACTCTCTTGAAACCAACAGGTTTCATGATCCGAGGCAACATGGTTTTACCAAAGGACGATCTTGCCAAACAAATCTGATTGAGTTCTTTAACTGGGTGACCAGAGAACTAGATCAGGGGCATGCGATGGATATGATCTACCTAGATTTCAGCAAAGCCTTTGATACTTATAGGAGGCTTATCAATAAACATTAAAGCTTGGGGATGGGTGAACTGGATCAGAAATTGATTGACTGACAGACTACAGAAGGTGAAGGTAAAGGGAACTCACTCGGATGAAAGGAAGAGGATTAGCAGTATGCCCCAGGGTTCGGTTCTGGGACCGGTACTGCTCAATATATTCGTGAGTGATACTGCTGAAGGACAGTGGATTCACCTGAGGGAGTGGATAACATGAGGAAAGATCTACAAAAGCTGGAAGAATGGTCTAATGCTTTGCAGTTAAGATTTGATGTGAAGAAATGCAGTGTCATGCACTTGGGAAGCAGAAATCCAAGGGAATTGTATGCGATAGGGGGCAAGACGTTTGTGTGCACGGACCAGGAGAAGGACATCAGAGTGCTTGTTTCCGAGGGTCTCAAGGTGGCAAAACAGTGTGACAAGGTGATGGCCAAAGCCAGAAGGATGCTGGGTTGCATACAGAGAGGAATTACCAGCAGAAAGGAGGAGGTACTAATGCCACTGTACAAGTTGCTGGTGAGGCCTCACTTGGAATATTGTGTTCAGTTTTGGAGACCATATCTCGCACAGGATATTAAAAAAAACAAACTGAAAATGACCAAAAGAGGAAGGCAACCAAAATGATTTGGAGCCTTCGCCAGAAGATGTATGAGGAGAGACTTGAAGACCCAAATATGTACACTCTAGAGGAGAGGAGGGACAGGGGAGATGTGCTTCAGACCTTTAAATACTTAAAGAGTATTAATGAGCAAACAAACCTCTTCTCAAGACGGGGAAGCTGTAAAACTGGGAGGGCATAACATGAAGCTTGTCGCCCCCAGCTGGCCAGGTTGATAACCAACACCAGGTGAGGTCGCCTTTTCCTTTAAAACAAGTTTCCCAAGATGGCTGCCAGGAGGGCTGCTGGGAATTATAGTCCCATTTTAAAGTAAGGAGTTGTGAACCAGTGATTTAGGCAATAGACAGAGAAATTTATTAATCGTATTCAGGGAATCCTTTACACGCAGGATGGGAAATGGAAAAACCAAAATATAGGCTTTTGCTTCACAGCCACAAATTCAAAAGAAAAACAAGCAGAACTTTGCTTTGTTCACAATTACAACTTCTTTCCAAAACCTTTATCTTCTTTAAAGGTTGCTCTCTTCATAGGAACCAAACTCTTGTATCAAACAACTCTTCAAATGTTCCTTGAGCATTTAATAGCAGCTTCTAACTTTATAAGTTGAGCTTAGCACTCAGCAGCTTTATCACCTACTTGTGACGTCTTCAGAAATCAGGCTTCTCTCTCTCTAAACAGGCATTCATTCAATGGCTTTCTGTTTTAACATTCTTCCCTGTCAGAAGCTTGGCACACAGCACATTGCATTTCAATAGAGCTGCATTCATCATCAGCAATTTCCATATCTTCAATACTCTCTGTATCACATACATTCAATGGCAGCTGGGAGGAGAGCTGTCTATTCTCTTTCTCTATCAAGTCACTTAACCTTTTAAGTATGGCTTGTTTCTGCAGCAGCTCTTCAGCTACCTGGGCTACTGGATACTTAGCTAAACGGTTCCCCTTTATCCTGGGACACTGCTTATGATTAGAATCAGCTTGTAAATCTAAAGCTAATTCTTCTAAGCTTTTATTAGCTATGAATGGAGGAAGACACACTTGCCTGGAGCCAGAGGGGTTTAGTATCTCTCTCTCTCTTGTGAGCCAGCCATGCTGTCTTCTGTTTGTAGCAACTCCGTCTGATTGCAACAGCGTTTCATTCCTTGTTCTCTCAGCTGTTTTTAGCAATCTCTCATCCGTTCTCACACTTCTGCTTCCAGTGTTTCCTTCACACTTTCTTTCATTCCTTGTCAGCACTCTCTCACTTGCTCCTTCACTGAGACCATGCCTGAGACCTTGTCCTCCGTGTCTCTCTTGTCCAAGTCTCTCCCTGGCTTCCTTGGCTCTGTTTGCTCCTCTCGCTCCGTCCCCCTTTGAGTTTCTAAAACTCAGGTTTTTCAGCTGTTCCTCTTCCTGTGCCACACCTTGCTCCCAGCACATGTGACCAGGGTCTGGCTTCCCTCTGACGTGCTGCTGTGGGCGGGGCTTAGGAATGACTAACTTGTGAGTCATAGACTCTTGGTTGCTAGGGAAACCTCTGACACATTCAGAATTAAAGGTAGAGGTTCTATTTCCCTGTGCATATCTGTGTGTAGTGGTGCTTTCCTCACCACAAGCTGCAAGGGGGTAAACTGAAAGGCAATGTCAGGAAATACTTTTTCACTGAAAGGGTGGTGCTTGGAATGCCCTCCCGATGAACGTGGTGGAGGCAAATACAGTGACAGAATTCAAAATGCCATGGGAGAGACACAGTGGATCCCTTTATAGCAACAGAATAAAATCAAAATAAACATAACTATCTCTTATGTCTCAACAAATAAAGGTGACCTGTACAGAGTGGTGGGTACACCCCTAAACCAAGGCATGGGGAAGGGTGACCTGCACGCAGCACAGGTGCACCCACTTCTGCCGCCTTGCTGGGCAGACTATATGGACCATACTGGTCTTTATCTTCCATCATATACTATGTTACTCTGTTTTAACAAGGGACATATAGTTGTCTAAGGCCTTCCAGCGCAAACAGGATGGAGTCAAAGGGGTATTTAACAGACTCATATGCCGAATCATACTGACAGTAAAGACAGAGTATATTCAACCACTAATGCAATCCAGCCTCAAAACGTTTTTCAACTACTAAGGATTAGTTTTATTGCAGTAACAATCATAAAATTAAGGAGAAAGCCATCAGGCTTGAGTAAAGATGAAAGGTCCACCAGAGAATGAAAAATAACTATTTGGAAGGTCAGGTCCTCATTTATCCCAAATACCGCCTTTATCTTTGCACAAACCTGCTGTCGAAAGGGTTGCAGAGTCACACACTCCAAGAGAAGGTAAGACAGGGTCCCCACGTGTCACTGACAAGGCCAGCAGCAATTCCCCTATGTTGGGCACCACTTTGACAGAAACAATGGGTTTAATATGAACCCAATGTACTAGAAAATACAGAGACTGAGTCAGGGATGCCACGCGTGATGTTCTTAAGAGAGGTCTCCAGAACCTCTTCCAATGCTGCAAAAGGGAGAGCCTCACCCCCCCCCCCCTGCCTCCCATAGCCTCGCTACTCCCAAAGTCACTGGGGGTTGATGATATCTGAATGCTACATAAATTCTGTAGGTGGAGTTGGAGTCCTGAGAGGGAGCAGACCGCCTGGAGTAGGCCCCAATGGGAGGTTATTTTGCGAATAACGATTCCTGACTTTTGTATGCAATGTTTTAGCTGTAACCACCGAAAATACCATTTACTTGGTAGGTCCTACTCATGCAGGAGAACTTCAAAAGATTTAAAGGAAATATCAGACATCAGCTGTCTAATCATCCAAATACCTTTTTCCTGTCAGTGACACCAGCATATGGCTTGTTGACAGATTTTCAGTTGAGGGTTGTGCCATAGAGGGAGGCCATAGACAGAGGTTTATCAGTGGCCAGCAATGAGGGAAAGGAGTGGAATGCTTGTTGGGTAGAGGTAATGATCAGGGGGATCCGATGATCTGCAGTGTGACACATGCCCATGAGGAGGTGCATGGGGATAGATTTGGTCAATTGTTCCTCTATCTCCAGCCAGACTGATCTATGTGGCCCAAATGAGTCAGATGCCCTTAGGGCACTTGTCAAAGCATAGAAGCAAAGAAACATGATAGCAGAAAAAGACCACATGGCCAATCTAGTCTGCCCTACCATATCAACCACTACAAGTCCCCTTTTTTCCTTTAGAGATCCTCTGTGTTTGTCCCATGCTTTTTTGAATTCAGATAATGTCCTCATCTCTTCCACCTTCACTGGGAGACTATTCCATGCATCTATCACTCTTTCTGTAAAGAAATATTTCAGCATACTACTCCTGAGTCTATCCCCTTTCACTCTCATCCTATGTCCCCTCATAGCAGAGCTTGCTTTCAATTGAAAGAGGCTTTCCTCCTGTGCATTTATGTCATGGAGGTATTTAAACGTCTCAGTCATATCACCTCTATCCCACCTTTCCTCTAAAGTATACATATTAAGATCCTTAAGTTTGTCCTCATATGCTTCATCACAAAGACTACTAACCATTTTAGTAGCCACCCTCTGCACTGACTCCAACCTGTTTTTATCCTTTTGAAGGTGTGGTCTCCAGAACTGCACACAATACTCAAATGAGGTCGCATCAAGGACTTATACAGAGTACCAAAGACTTATACAGAGTATGAAGGACAAATGGTAGCATCAGAAATCTGGGAAATGCACCCCTCCCACACTTTTGCCAGCTTTAGCTTCCAGGTGGCAATACACAGGGTTTACGCTTCCAAAGTAAAGAGACAAGTAACCGCTCGAGAATCCTATAAAAGGATTCTCGAGGAAACAGAATCGGAATCATACTCAGTATGTATGTTACTTTTGGGACAATTGTCATTTTGATCGTCTCCAACCACCCCCACCAGGATAGATACAAGGGGGTCTATCTGGAGACCAACTCCTAGACCAGCTTTAGACAGTCAGCAGCATTGCGCTCTTTTATGTCCTCTATGGTGGTACAGTAATGGACCCTGAAATATTTGAGTGCCGTGCCCTCACACTGAAAAAAAAAAGGAGGTTAAGTCCACCTTAAACACCAAGTTATTCAGAGGGAATCTCACCGACTTAGTCCAGTTAATCTAATAGCCCGACAGTGCTGAGAACTCTGTATCAAGGACAAGGCTGCCGGAATCAAAGATGGCTCTAGGAAAAGGAGTACATCGCCCGTGCCGGATCTGTAGATTACCCACCCGCAGGCTGGAGATATCTGGAGAATGCCTGAGGAGTAATATCAAGGGCTCCAGTGCAAGGTTAAAGAGGGTGTTGTGGTGGAGAGCCAAGGGCCGGGACACTGAGGAGCTGGCAAGAATATGAGTAGTGGGGTATGCATATAGCATCTTAATCATGTTGAGGAACTCAGCTCCTATTTCAAACCATCAAAAGGAGTGGTAGAGAAACGGCCATTCCAGCCAGTCAAAAGCTTTCTCTGCGTCCAACGAGAATCCTAACAAAGGGGTATCTATGTTGTGTGATAAAGATAGCAGGACACAATAATCTATATCTTGCTTGCATTTTCTGCAATTGTGGTCTGAAGGCTAAGAGCTGTTTACGTCTGTCCACCGTGGTTTGGTTGAAAAAGAGCAGCCAGTTACTTTAATGTTGGACTAGTGCAAGATGCCAGGCTACTTGTAAGATTTTCCAGGGCCTGTTGATATTGCAGGATTCAAAGAACGAAGGACCTAGGACAGCGATGGCGAACCTATGGCACGCGTGCCAGCTGTGGCACGCGAAGGCCTTGCAGCTGGCACGCGGGAAGGTCCGCATTTAAAATTTAAAATAAAAAAAAGCTGTCTTCTGCCGCTTCCGGGGCCGCCGCGGCAGAATCGAGTGTGCCGCGGGGCCCCCCCTGTGCCTGGCAGAGCCTGCCCTCCAGATCCTGCCTTCCCCGGTATCAGCTCCCTGTTTCCAGCTTGTCACACGCGCCGGCTTTCAGAGCGCGAGGGGAGAGTTTCTCCCTCGCTGCTCTGTTAAGCCCGCGGGGGCTGATGGGAAGTTCCCATCAGCCCCCGCGGGCTTAACAGAGCCGCGAAAGGGAAACTAGTTCCCTTTGCGCTCTGAAAGCTGGCGCGTGTGACAAGCTGGAAACAGGGAGCTGATACCGGGGAAGGCAGGATCTGGAGGGCAGGCTCTGCCAGGCACAGGGGGGGCCCCGCGGCACACTCGATTCTGCCGCGGCGGCCCCGGAAGCGGCAGAAGACAGCTTTTTTTTATTTTAAATTTTGGCTGGGCTGGGCTGGGCTGGGCTGGGGGGGTTAGGAGTGGTGATGGGCGCTGCGGGGGGATTAGGAGTGGTGATGGGAGCTGGGGGGTTAGGAGTGGTGATTGGCACTGGGGGGGTTAGGAGTGGTGATGGGCACTGGGGGGGGTTAGGAGTGGTGCTGGGTGCTGGGGGGGTTTAGGAGTGGTGATGGGCTATGGGGGGGGGCTTAAACTAAAAATTGGGTGATGGATTAGGACTGGAAATGGGCTGGTGGGATTAGGACTGGAAGTGGGTTGATGGGGGTTAGGACTGATAATGGGCTATGGGGGGCTTAAACTAAAAATTGGGTGATGGGGGATTAGGACTGGAAATGGGCTGGTGGGATTAGGACTGGGAGTGGGCTGATGGGGAGGTTAGGACTGGTAATGGGCTATGAGGGGGATTAACGGAAAATGGGGGTGAGGGGGATTAGGACTGGACATGGGCTGGTGGGAGTAGGACTGGGAGTGGGCTATGGGGGGCTAGGACTGGTAATGGGTTGGGGGGTTGCTAGGACTGGAAATGGGCTGAGTGGAAGGGGGCTTGAATTGCAAATAGCTGATGGGGGACGGGGCTTGGAATGGACAAGGGCGGAGGGGACGTGGGGGGCTGGAACTGCAAATAGCTGATGGGGACGGGGCTTGGAATGGAAATGGGCTGGGGGGAAGTGGGGCTTGAACTGCAAATAGATGATGGGGAGGGGGACTTGGAATGGAAATGGGCTGAGTGGAAGGGGGCTTGAACTGCAAATAGCTGATGGGAAGGGGGGCTTGGAATGGGCTCTTAGGGGAGGGAGCTAGGACAGGAAATGGGCTGATGGAGGGGCTAGGATAGGACTGGGAATTGGGTGTTGGGGGAGCTAAGTTTGGAAATGGGCTGTGGTGGGGGCTTGGATTGAAATGGACTCATGGAGGGGCTAGAACTGGAAGTAGGCTCATGGGGGGCTTGGATTAGAAATGGGCTGAGTGATGGTGGGGCTAGGAAAGGACTAGAAATGGGCTGATGGGAGGCTGGTATTGGAAATGAGCTGATGAAGGGACTCGGATAGGATTGGAAATGGACTGATGGGGGGCCAGGACTGGAAATGGGCTGATGTGGGGACTAGAAGGGAGCGGATACTGGGTGGGGCTGGAATTAAAAGGGAGCTGATGTTGGGGGAGATTAGAAGGGGATGGGGCTGGGAGAGTGAAATGGAGAGGGGAAAAATATTTTGTGTGGGAGGGAAGAAAAATGTACAATTGGCCGGGTATTGGGAGACTAAAAAAGGAGAAAAAGATTATTATGTTAAAGCAGATGAAGAGAGAGAATGGAAAAAAACTAGAAGAGAAGAAAGGAGAAATGGACAGCAGACGATGGAGAGATAGCAGAAGACACAAATAAACCAGAAGAAAGTGGCTGGAACAATTGCAACTGAAAAAAATGCACAAAAGGTACAAAGATATCTCTTTATTTTGAATTTATTAACTGGAATATGTCAGCTCTGGGAAATGTGCATCATTAGTGTCTGTGCTTTGTTTAGTACAAGAGGAAATTAATTTATAGTTTTATTTCTACAGTGTTGTTGTACATTCCAAGTTTGGCTTTTGGGGTTCCCAGTTTAATTATTGCCTTCCTGTTTCTAAATTGAATGAAATCATTAAAACATTATAAATTGCCAATAAATTGAAATGAAAACCAAAGGATTGTGAATCAAATTGATTCTCTGACAATACAAAGATTCCAAACTTTACAAATGATGTTACATAGTTCAGGCAACTTTATAAAGAGTTTTTAGATACTAAAATCTTGTTGTTAAGGTTTAATTGACGTGCTGGCACTTTGAGGAAATTCTTTGGTTTTGTGCGGCAGTTTGGGCACTCGGGCTCAAAAAGGTTAGCCATCACTGGCCTAGGATATTTGACATGCTGAACACGATGAGATGGTACACAGTGCATCCGTTCTATCTCAAACGTGTTGGAAATCAATATGGAATAGTTTGGGTATGAGCTCCTCTAGGAAGGAGATAGGATCCATCCCTTCCGCTCCCTCCGGCATGCCCAAGATACAGGTATTATTGTGCCGGGCACAATTGTTGGAATCCTCTAGTTGATGTTCCAGTAGGTTAATGTGCTTGGTATTATTATGTACCTGTTGTACCTGGGCCTCATGGCTTTGCAAAGAGGCATCCACTTTGTCCAAGTGCAAAGTTAAGGAATGCAGTTGGAAGCAAACATCGGTAAGCTCCGTTTGCAGTCACCAGTTCTTTAATGATGCTTTTCTCGGTCAGTATTCAGCTAAAGCCATCTGCCACATCTCAAAGTGCCGCTGCTGCCATTTTGCTGCAAGACAGTGAGCTTGGGTTTGGAGCATTAGACTTCCTGATTTATTCTCATAGGATGATCCAAATGAGTGGGAATCATGCTGGACACATTCAGTTATACAGATGGGGTGGTTGGAGGGGGCTCCGTTGAGAAGGGGTAGAGAATGAACAGGATTCTTGCAAAGAGATTTTGGAAGCGAAATCTTATGCAGCCATCTGGATTTGTGGCTGGCTCCGCCCCCTACAGACTGCTTTTTAACAAATTCATTTTGGGATGACTCATTTTATAAAGGGACCTCTCATTGAACACTTGGTGGATACAACTCATAGCATTAAGGATTTAAGATAGCAAGTGATTGATAGAGTTTTATCACAATGATGGAAGGCCACTGAGAATATAAAATGAATTATTGCAAACGGTCCTGGATATTTAAATTGGAAACTATCACTCCAAGGGGTTTGAATTTAGAGGTAGTATGGCATCACCTTTTTGGTTGGCTATTAACGTCACATGACTTCTCCTGAGTCCGATAAAAACATAAGAGATGTCATACTGGTGAGACCAAGTATCCATCACGCCCAATATCCTGTTTCCAACAGTGGTCAATCCAGGTCACAAGAATCTGTCAGTTTCACAAAAAAGCATGCAGGTTCCACAATGCTCGTCCAGGGTAAGCAGTGGATTTCCCGGGTCCTCTTTAATAATAGTTTATGGACCCTTCCTCCAGGAACTTGTCCAAACTTTTTTAAACCTAGCTACACTAACAGCTTTTACTACATCCTCCGGTAATGAATTCCAACGTTTGATTACACGTTGAATGACAAAATATTTTCTCTTATTAGTATTAAATGGGTTACATTGTAGCTTCACTGTGTGTCCTTTAGTCTTTCTACTTTTTGATGGTATAAACAACCGATCTACGTTTACCCATTCCACTCCATTCATTAATTTATAGACCTCTATCATATCTCCCCTCAGCAGTGTCTTTTCCAAGTTGAAGAGCCCTAACCTTTTCAGCCTTTCTTCATAGGGGTATCCTTCCATCCACTTTACCATTTTTGTCACTCTTCTCTGTACCTTTTCTAATTCTGCAATATACTTTTTAAGATATGGCAACTAGAATGGCACACAATATTCAAAGTGCGGTCGCACAATGGAACGATACAGAGGCATCACAATATCCTTGGTTTTATTCTCCATTCCATTCCTTTCCTTATGATTCTTAGCATTCTATTTGCTTTCTTGGCTGCCGCTGCACACTAGTCGGAGGGTTTCAAAGTATTATCCATGATGACACCTGAATCTTTTTCCAGGATGGTGGTGGTTTCTAAGAGTGGTTTCTCTCACATCGTATAACTAAAGTTTTGGTTCTTCTTTCCTAGGTGCATAACTTTACACTTGTCCACATTAAATTTGGACGTCCAGTCTTCCAATTTATCAAGACCCTCTTGCCATTTTTCACAATCCTCTTGTGTTTTAACAACTTTGAATAATTTTGTGTGATCTGCTAATTTTATCATCTCACTCGTTATTCTCATTTACAGGTCTTTTATGAATTTGTTAAAAAGCAGTGGGCCCAGCATAGATCCCCGAGGAACTTTTCTCCATTGAGAAAATTGGCCATTTACCCCTACTCTCTGCTTTCTATCTTTTAACCAGTTCCTGATCCACAATACTACACTGCCTCCAATCCCATGACTTTTTAATTTCACCAAGAATCTCTCATGAGGGACCTTGTCAAAGAATTTCTGAAAGCATAGTTACTCACCTGTAACAGGAGTTCTCCAGGGACAGCAGGAATCAATCCTCAGATATGGGCGACATTGGCGCTGACAGAGCCTGCGCGGAGCATTTCTCCAGCTTTCACAGAAAGCCTTTGGGACATGCTGCCACACATGCGTGTTCCCCTTCCCGCCCAAGGGTGTCATCTTGCTCAATCAGACGACATAGCTAGGATGGTGGTAAAAACTAAAACAAGGTTGGGAGGCAACACCTGGGGGAGGAGGGAAGGTTGTAAGGACTGATTACTGCTGTCCCTGGAAAACACCTGTTACAGGTGAGTAACTACGCTTTCTCCAGGAACAAGCAGGCAGTCAGTCCTCACATATGAGACTCCTTAGCTCCAGGCTGCCGAGGACCAAACCATCAAAGAAAAGATGGTCCTGTTTTTGAACGTAATAAATCTTACAATAATAGGGTGCGTTCAATCAAAAACAAAAATAAAAATTTTCAAATGCTTTGTTATTAACTATGGCACTCTCAGTTTCCAAAGGTCTCAGTTGTCTTGTAGCTAGGCCTTAGGACTCACGTCTGCCGGCTTAAGCCATGATCACATCAACGACCTTCTATTTAAAGGAAACTCTTCGTATATTATCAGCCAACTGCTCCTGAAATAACAGGATATCAAGTAGAATAAGCTTATACTCGTGCTGTAAATGTATGCACTTAGCACAATCTGTCCAACATCATTAGATTTAAAACAGCACTTAGCTGAACTTCTTCAGATATCACACAATTCGTAGCTTGGCTATATCCCTGTAGCTATCGATCCCGACGCTCCTACGGGGCACCTTTATGGCGTTTCACAACTACCGGTTTCATCAGGGGATCTACTTTTTGTGCTCTAAAATACAAAACGTTGGTATGTTTTGTATTTTAGAGCACAAAAAGTAGATCCCCTGATGAAACCGGTAGTTGTGAAACGCCATAAAGGTGCCCCGTAGGAGCATCGGGATCGATAGCTACAGGGATATAGCCAAGCTACGAATTGTGTGATATCTGAAGAAGTTCAGCTAAGTACTGTTTTAAATCTAATGATGTTGGACAGATTGTGCTAAGTGCATACATTTACAGCATGAGTATAAGCTTATTCTACTTGATATCCTGTTATTTGAGGAGCAGTTGGCTGATAATATACGAAGAGTTTCCTTTAAATAGAAGGTCGTTGATGTGATCATGGCTTAAGCCGGCAGACGTGAGTCCTAAGGCCTAGCTACAAGACAACTGAGACCTTTGGAAACTGAGAGTGCCATAGTTAATAACAAAGCATTTGAAATTTTTTATTTTTGTTTTTGATTGAACGCACCCTATTATTGTAAGATTTATTACGTTCAAAAACAGGACCATTATTGAAGGACCAAACCATGACAACACCAATGGTGACCAATCAGTGAGCCATGAGTTGTAGAAGGTGAGTCCCACTGAGAGACTCTGCAAGACCCTAGTTTCCAGCGACACTATCAATCTGGTAGCCTGAATACAGAAGGGTCGGAGGGCAGGAGTTGCCTACACCCCGAGAATATTATGGAGTTACTGCCTGTCCAAAGGCACTGTCTCTGCAGGACTCGCTCTCCAGGCAGTAGTGAGCTGCGAACGTATGAATTAAAGACCATTGTGGTGGCCTTGAAGATTTCTGTCACTGGCACTGGGTGGAGGTTGGCCACCGACGTGGCCATTGCCCTCATGCGATGTGCTGTGATCTGGTGCTCGAGGAAAAGGCCAGCTCGCTCATAGTCGAGGGCAATACAGTCTGCCACCCAAGTGGACAGAGTTTGCTTGGTCATGGGGAGCCCCACTCTGCTGGGGTCATAAGACATGAAGAGCTGAGGAGCTTTTCAGTGGGCCTGAGTCTGCTGTATATAGAAGGACAAGGCCCGCTTGCAATCTAGTATATGAAGTATTAGTTCCTCCTTGCCGGCGTGAGGCCGTGGGAAGAAGGTGGGGAGGACCACAGCTTGGTTGAGGTGGAAGTGAGACACTAACTTTAGAAGGAATTTGGGGTGTGTGCATAGCACCACCCTGTTCTTATACAGCCTCATATATGGTGGATCTGCCACCAGGGCCTGGAGTTTGCTCACTTTCCGAGGGGAAGTAAGAGCCACCAGAAAGGCCACTTTCCAAAACAGGTACCACAGATGGCAAGTGGCCAGGTGCTTGAACAGCAGTTTGGTGAGTTGGACAAGCACCACATTGAGGTCCCACTCTGCCACCAGTGGGCATAGAGGGGGCTTGGATAGCAGCAGGCCCTGGAGGAACCTGGAGACCATGGGCTGGCCTGAGAGGGGTTTCCCCTCAATTGGGTGGTGGTGAGAGGCTATGGCGCTCAGGTGTACCCTCACCAAGTTAGATTTCAGCCCGGCGTGTGACAGGTGCAGTAGGTACTGGAGAATTAGCTGCACATGGCAGGAGAAGGGATTCTCCTTCCTTTCCGCGCACCAGGCGGAGAATCTTCTCCATTTAAAGGCATACGCCCATCTGGTGGAGGGTTTCTGGGAGGCCAGTAGGATCTCCTTGACTTTCCCTGGAAGACTAAAGGGGCCAAAGCTTCCCTTTCAGCAGCCATGCTGTTAGCATCAGAGACCCCAGGTTGGAGTGCAGGAGAGAGCCCTCCTACTGAGACAGGAGGTCCGGGGGTCAGCCCAGAGGACCTGGGAGTGCCACTAACAGGGAAAGCAACAGGGGGAACCAAGGTTGCCTGGGCCACCTGGGGGTAATCGGTATGACTAATGCTTTTTCACTCTGGATCTTTAAGAGGGTCCTGGCGACCAGCGGGTCAGTGGGAACGCATAGAGTAGGTCTTTCGACCACGAGATCAGGAAGGCATCTGCTGCCACTCTCTCCAGGTGTGGATGACCTAAGCAGAAGCGAGGTAGCTGCATGTTGTCTGGAGAGGCAAATAGGTCCATCATGGGCCTGCCCCAGAGGCGGAAAAGCCACTTCATTACACTGGGGTTTAAGCACCACTCATGTGGATGCAGGACTCTGCTCAGTCTGTCGGCTAGGCAGTTGTCCTGGCCCAGGAGGTACACTGCTCACAGAAGTATGCTGTTGTGGGCTGTCTCCTGGCAGAGGGAGTACAAGCCTGTGCCCCCTGCTTGTTGATATAAAACATGGCTACCTGGTTGTCCGTCTGGATCAACAATGCCCACTTCATGTCACCCATATGCATACCTTACAACAGGCCCCCAAACTACCCACAAACACGTAGACTAATCTACATAAATACCTCTCCCTTGTTCACCAGCCCATCTCAGCCTACCACAAAAATTCCCAACTTGCTCAAATGTACTTACATCAACGCAAGATCCATAAAAAATATTTCATACACCCAGGTCAAACAAACGGGGTGGTGGCGTATTAATACTTACAAAAGATTCATTATCTCCACGAATTCATAGCTCCAGAACAACATCTGACATAGACCGTCTCCTAATAGACAGCAAAAACAGCTTTATGTCTGATCTATAGACCCCCAAACTCAGACCCGGATGTTCTAACTAACATTATTGATGAAATAGTCAGCATATCTCCAAATAAAAAAGTAGCACTACTTAGAGATTTCAATCTCCCATCATTCCAAAACTCGCAAGCATTCTCCTTTATCATGGCTATGGAACAACTTGACAAGCAGCAAATTATTACTGACCCAACATACAAAAGAGGGAACATACTTGACCTCGTATTTATACCACGTGATATCACACTACATAATAATACCACCCCACTTATCACTCCGGTCCTATGGTCCGACCACTACCTTATAGAATTCATGCTAGAGGTCCCACAACCACTTCTTCCAATTCAAACAAAAAGCATCAGACACTCCAAATATATAAAATTTGAAAAAGAAGTCTTTGTGGACAAGCTCTAACAGTCCGTACATACTAGTACAGATGATCTCAACGATCTCATAAATAAATGGAACACCTCTGTCACCAATCTGGCAATCAAGCCACAGAACTCACAACAAACTTTAAAAAATCCTTCTAAGCAAGGGTACGCACACATGAGTTAAGGTTAATTAAAAGAGAACAAAGAAAACTCGAATGCACGCGGCGTTCTAAAAAAAACATGCAAAACAGGGACAAATACCTAAACTTGCTCACAAAATACTATTATCACATTAACCAGACCAAAAAAGAATACCACACAATGCTCCTGATGAAATCAATTAACAAACCTAAAGACCTATTCTCAATTGTAAAATCCCTCATGACTCACCCAAAGTCTTCAACCAAATCAACTATAATCTCACCACAAACTCTAGCAGACTTTTATGCGTCCAAAGCAAACTCAGCCACAAACATGCCTCTTGCATATAACTCTGATATTAGACAATCTACTGAAACCTGGGATAAGTTCTATCCTATACACAGACTCCCTTAAACATACAATATCAAATATGAATACCACCGCATCAAAAGCTGATCCCTGTCCTATCCAAAGGATTAAAACTGCATGTAACAAACTAGCACCCATCCTACTGACGATAGTTAACCTCTCCCTCTCTCAAGGATACATGCCTAATGACCTTATTTATATTTTATTTATTTATTTATTTATCTAATGGCTCTTATTTACCACCCTTTCCAACAAGCAGGGGTGGTTTACATTGAACAAAAATTACAGAAACTTGGTTAAAGGGAACATTTCAAACTATAGTACAGCAAACTATGTACAGGTCAGCTAGGCACTTATACAGATGCATCGTGGTAGCTGCGTTTTAAATATTTGCATGATATATTGCGAACAGAGTGTGATATATTGCGGACAGTGTAAGATATGGGAGGTAGACATATCAGGGGGTGGGGGTAGTAATTAGTGAAGTAAGAGGCGGTGTCGGTGAGATAGGTGGGTTGTAATATTCTGAGAAAAGTAGGGTTTTTAGGAGTTTACAAAATGCTTGCAGGTCCTTGGTTGATCTAATGGAGTCTGGGAGGGAGTTCCAGAGGGTCAGGGCAGAAAATCTGAAGGATCTGTTGCTGGTGGCTTTATTGGTTTTCCTTACTGAAGGGGGCAAGGCTAAGAGGTCCTTTGTTCATGCGCTTAATCTGACATCAGACTGCAGCTGGATCAAGGTAGATAAAAAGGAGGGGGAGATGCTATTGTGTAGTTTAAAAGTTGTGACTAACACTTTGCATCTTACTCTGGAAGTGATGGGAAGCCAATGAAAGTTATAAAGAATTGGTGTGATGTGATCAGTAAGTCTTGCTTTGGTAATAATCCTAGCCGTTACATTTTGTGCAAGTTGCAGTGGGTGGATTGTCTTTTTTAGGTAGGCCCTGTAACAGACTGTTATAGTAGTCCAGGTGAGGAGTAATCAAAAGACTCATTGAGACTCATGAGCGTTGAGATTCATATGCTAACAATCTACAATAAAATAATGAAGGGGACTGACAAAATCAATCAAGCCTTCATACTCATTTTCCTAGATATCACAGCTGCGTTTGACTCAGTAATCCATACCCATTGAATACAAAGACAAAAACAGATTGGCCTAACTAATTCTACCCTTAAATGGTTTATATCTTATCTCTTCAACAGAACACAACCGGTCTGCATAGACCAATCTTTCTCTAATGCATACCCACAAATCACAGGCCTATCCTAGGGCCCTGTTCTCTCAGCACTACTATTTAATCTTTATATCCAGCCGATTTGCCACATAATAAAAAAAATTCTTGATTGATTATGCCGTCTATGCGGCTGACATAATGCTTTACATGCCCTTTAGCATTAACATGCCAAGCTTTGACCCTATCATCTCATGTTTCAAAAAATAGCAGTCTGGCTCAAAAAATCATGGACTAAATATAAACTACAAAAAAAAAAGTCCTGATAATTTCCAGAAATCATAAATACATCCAACCACAAATCATAACTATTGATGACTTTGACTTTGAAGTCAAAGATGAAGTAAAATACTTAGGTATAACAGTAGACAGGCATCTATCATTCAAAACTCATATTAAAAACATAGCAAGGACAATATTTAACAAAATCAGACTTCTAAAACACTTAAAGCCCCTCCTGCAGCACTCCGACTTTAGAACCCAAATGCAAGCCTGACATCAGTACCGGGAAAAATGGTAGAAACCATCATAAAGAAAAAAATTACTCAGCATGTAGATAGTCACAACCTAATGGGAGACAGCCAACATGGCTTTAGACAAGGAAGATCTTGTCTTACTAATCTGTTATGTTTTTTTGAAGGAGTGAATAAACAGGTGGACAAAGGTGAGTCGGTTGATATTGTGTATCTGGACTTTCAGAAAGCCTTTGACAAGGTCCCTCATGAGAGACTGTTGGCAAAACTAAAGAGTCATGGGATAGGAGGCAGTGTACTATTGTGGATCAGGAACTGGTTAAAAGATAGAAAGCAGAGGGTAGGGCTAAATGGCCAATTTTCCCAATGGAGAAAGGTGAATAGTGGTGTACCCCAGGGATCTGTGCTGGGTCCGCTGCTTTTTGACATATTCATAAATGACCTGGAAAGTGGAATAACGAGTGAGGTTATCAAATTTGCAGATGACACAAAACTATTTAAAGTTGTTAAAACCCAGGAGGATTGTGGAAAATTGCAAGAGGATCTTGATAAATTGGAAGACTGGGCATCAAAATGGCAGATGAAATTTAATGTGGAGAAGTGCAAGGTTATGCACCTAGGGAAGAACAACCCAAACTATGGTTACACGATGCAAGGTTCCACATTAGGAACCACCACCCAGGAAAAAGATTTAGGCGTCATTGTGGATACCATGTTAAAACCCTCGGCCCAGTGTGCAGCCGCGGCCAAGAGAGCAAATAGAATGCTAGGTATGATAAGGAAAGGAATGGAAAATAAAACAAAAGATATTATAATGCCTCTATATCGTTCCATGGTGAGACCGCACCTTGAATACTGTGTGCAATTCTGGTCGCTGTATCTTAAAAAAGATATAGCGATTTTAGAAAAGGTTCAGAGAAGAGCCACCAAAATGGTAAAGGGGATGGAAGGATACTCCTATGAAGAAAGGCTAAAAAGGTTAGGGCTCTTTAACCTGGAAAAGAGACGGCTGAGGGGAGATATGATAGAAGTCTATAAATTAATGAACAGAGTGGAACGGGTAAACGTAGATCGATTGTTTACCTTATCAGAATATAGAAAGACTAGGGGACATTCAATGAAGCTACAGGGTAAACTATTTAAGACTAATAAAAGAAAATATTTTTTCACTCAACGTGTAATCAAACTCTGGAATTTGTTACCGGAGGATGTAGTAAAGGCTGTTAGTGTAGCTGGGTTTAAAAAAGGTTTGGACAAGTTCCTGGAGGAAAGGTCCATAAACCATTATTAAGAAGGGACCCAGGATATCAATGCTTCAACCAATACAAGCATTGTGGAACCTGTGTCCCTTGGGGAAACTGCTAGGTACGTATGACCTAGATTGGCCACTGTTGGAAACAGAATACTGGGCTTGATGGACCTTGGTCTGACCCAGTATGGCATATCTTATGTTCTTAAGCTATGATAGCCCCACGCATTGACTATTGTAATAGACTCCTCCAAGGCATTCCTAAAATTTCTCTACAGCCGATTGTAATGGCACAACATACGGCTGCTCGAATTATTCACAATTCACGTCACACTGACCATATCACCCCAATTCTACATGACCTACACTGGCTTCCTATGCAAAGCAGAATAAAATATAAATTAGTATTTGACCACATTCAAAATCATAAGAAAGTTATCACTATCGACTCTTTCCCAATTGATCAAAGTTGCACCCACTGACCGGCTAAGATGAGGTCAATCCAACAACACGCTCATGACCCCTACTGACTTCAGAAAAACAAAACAAAACACCTGCAATAGGGCATTTGAATATGTATCCCCAATGCTCTGGAACCAATTACCTGAAAATCTCAGAAATATCACAGACTTAAGCTTGTTCAGGTCACATCTCAAAACCTATTTATTTACCAAACACTTAAAACGATCGCCCACATGAAACTGACCCTACACAACCCACCTACATGACAGCCCTCTAACTTTCAACAACCTAAATTAAATTGAAGCACAACTTTTACCTGACCTCTTTTCAATAGCCACCCTAAATCAACAGCAAAACTTATCAGTCATTAAAATGTAAATAAGTTATACTGTTCAGAATAAAGTAAATTACAAAGATTTTTGTTCAGAATCCGTTCTATTGTTAATGTTTTGATGTACCTGTTGTTTCAAATGTAAATTGCTATGATTACCTGATATGGTGGTATATAAAACTCACAAATAAATAAATAAAACATGGACTAGTGCCGCAGGCAGTGGCGGAAAGCTCATTCGGCCAGGAAGATTGTCTGGAGCTCCAGGAGATTGTCTGTAGGAGTGACTCCTCCTGAGACCAGCTGCCCTGTGTGCGTCAGTCTCCACAGTGTGCTCCCCAACCCAGGAGGGAGGCATCTGTGGTCAGATCCTCTGTGGTGCAGGTGCCTGGAAGGGCATACCCGCCTGGAGATGGTGCCAGTTTTGCCACCACTTGAAAGACTCCGCCAGCTGGTGAGTAATCCTGACGCTGTCCTGTAGCTTGCCTGTGGCCCGAGTCCACTTTGAACGGAGGCACCACTGGGCTTTCCACATGTGTAAGCAGGCAGAGGGCGTGACATGGACCATCGAGACTATATGGCCCAGTAGGAGGAGGAGACGTGCCAGTACTGACCGGTGGTGCTATACCTCTCCTACCAGTTGCCTGAAACGGTCTGCCCTTTCTCTTTGGAAGATGACCTTGGCTTGTAATGTATCCGGTTGAGCACCTATGAACGCCAAGCTTTGGGCTGGTGACAGATGGGATTTGGTGTAGTTAAGGATGAACTCGAGGTGCTGCAGAAGGAGGATTGCACGCTCTGTGGCCTTACTGACCTCTGAGGCCATGCTGCCCCTGATGAGCCAGTTGTCCAGATAGGGGAAGACGAAGGCCCCTTACAGGCGCAGGTAGGCAGCTACCACCATCAGTCATTTCGTAAAGACCCTTGGCAAGGAGGCCAGGCTGAAGGGAAGTACTGATAGTGTCCTCCTCCCACTACAAAATGTAGATATTGTCTGTGGGAGGGATCAGGATGTGGGAATAGGCATCCTTTAGATCCAAGAAGTACAGCCAATCTCCCTGGTGGAGGTAAGGCACAAGTGTCCCAAGGGAGAACACCCTGAACTTTTCCCTCACCAACAACCTGTTCAAATTTCTCAGGTCTAGATTGGGCCGGGTTCTCTTTGGGACCAGGAAGTATCTGGAGTCAAAGTCTTTTCCCCATAGGTGTTTGCGTACTGGCTCTACTGCATTGTCCCCGCGTAGACCTGCAAGCTCTGAGAGCAGTAGGGTCTGGTGAAGGAGAGGTTGCATTGGCTCTTCTGGGAAGAACCTGTGAGGTACCTGCTGTAGGTGGAGGAGGCATCCTTCCTCTACCACCTGCAGAACCCATTGGTCTGAGGTAATCCGGGCCCACCTGTGGGCAGAGCGTGCCAGGCAGCCCCCCCCCCCCCCGTGAGCTGGTGAAGGTCTCCGGGGGGGGGGGGGGGAGGCCTTGCACCAAGAATCAAAAACTCCCCCCAGCTGGGCAGGAGTTGGGGTCTAGGGCTTCTGGGCCTTTGGTTTTCTGGCACAATGGCCCTGATTTTAACAGTGGGAACCCTGCTGTTGGCTCGAGAGGGGCTGGTAGTGGTGACCCTGGTGAAAGGACCCCTTCTTCCTTGGGAACAGGGACCTTTTCCCCGATAGTTTCTTGTGGGGAAGGGTTGAGGTCTTTTTAGAGCCTCTGTTGAGTCAACACGTTGGCCTCTATCTCAGCCATGGGTTTGCCAAACAAGTTTTTTCTGGTGCAGGGGACATCAAGCAACCTTTCCTTGACCCATTGCTCGAGGTCCGAGGTCTGCAGCCAGGGCTGGCACCGGGCCCAGATTCCTGCTGCCGCCACTTGAGCCGCTGACACAAAGCAGTCATAGGCCGCCCGGGAAAGGAACTTAGAACAGTCCCGGATCCCGGAGATCAGGGATTGGAACTACTGGAGGGGTTCCCCGGTAAGCCCTACTGAAAACCCGAATAACTCCTGGGTCATGGGTCAGGACCTTGAAGTACATGCCTATGTACAACTCATAAGCCTGTATCTTGCACCCGAGCATCGAGTCCTGGTAGCACTTGTGCCCAAGAGCGTTGAGAGCTCTAGCTTCCCTGCCAGGGGGACAGAAGAATAGTTCTTCTGGCTCTTACGTTTTTGCATGGTTGACTCGACAACCAAGGAGTTATGTGGGAGATGGGGTTTGTGGAACTCCGGCCTTTTTCTGATGCGATACATGGCACTGAGGCGTCGGCTGACACAGGGTCTCCCACCTTCTAAGCAGTAGTCGCTTGAGAATCGGCTGTACTGGCATTGTGAGAGTCTCCTTAGACAGAGACTCATACTGGAGGATCTCCAGCTCTTTGGTGCATGGGTCTTCCTCCAACTCAGTTTGCAGCAAGAGGGCCCTGGCCATGTCCCTGAAAAAGTCGTGGAAGCCCACATCCTCTGGAGGGGAATGGTGCCAAGGCGCAAGGGGAGACGGTTCCGAGAGAATGTCCCAGTGCCGAGTGATTTCCAGGGATGCCTCATCATCAGTCTCTCACTCAAAGTCGAGGGGTGACAATGACTCTGAGACCCTGTGGCCCCATGCCTTGAGGCCAGCTCCGAGGGGCCGTGAGCCTCCAGAGGACCTGGGGTCCCAGTCACAGAAACTGTCCAGAGAGGATCAGACACCCGAGGAGCAGGACTGAGACCTCGACTGGAGCTGAGGGCTTACCCGAGGCCGATGGTGCTTGGAGCTTGGTTCGACACTCGAGAACTCCCCTGCAGTTGAGGGCCTGGTTGTTGGGGCAGATGATGTGGATGAACCAGCCATCACTGCCTGCTGCAGGACCAGGAAAGCAGAAAATTTATGCTCCAGGATCGCCATTCTGGTTTCCAGGCCAGAAGGCTCTGCAGCTTTAGGCGCAGGCACAGAGGATCTCGGGTCCAGCGCTAGCACTCTCGCAAGTGTGTCCTCAACAAGGACAATGGCCTCGAGGAGCCTTGCACGGTCTCTGCCGGCCGAGGAATCCTTCTTGAGAACCTTGGTAGGGCAATGCTCGGAGCCGCCCAAATCCCTCCGAGGGATTTTACTGGGTTTCTCCGGTGGAATCTCGATGGACTTAGAAGATTTTTCCTTTTTCTCTCGGGGTCTGACATCTCGGAGGAGCCACTGCCATGGGACTCCAAAGACACATGGGCCTCATGGGAAGTGCTGGGCTTGGAGCTCGGCATCGAGAAGGCCAGTGCCGAGTTGGACCTTGGGAACAGCTTCTCATGCAACTCCAAAAAAGCATCTTTCAGGAAATGGAAAAAAAGAGACAAACAACAAAAATTGGAAGTGGAGTTTGTTAAACTCCTAATTGCTAAAATATTTTGGTGTTTTCTTATACACTAATGATTGTTTCTCCGTGATGTGCTGTGATTTATTTTTCCTCTATATTCTTTCTTTGAATTGTATCTTGAATACTTGAATTGTTTCTTTTTGTTGCTGTTTTGTATTCAGGAAAGAAAAAGCTTTAAATAAAAGATTTTAAAAAAAAATTGGAAACAGCACAAGCACTGGCAAGTTAAATGCAAAGAATTGATAAGTCAGGCAAAGCGAGAATTTGAGAAGAAACTTGCTATGGAAGCAAAAACATGAAATAAAGACTTTTTCAAGTACATTCTCAGCAAAAAGCCTGTGAGAGAGTCAATTGGACTGTTAGATGATAGAGGGGTATAAAGGGAAATAAGAGGAGACAAGGCTATAGCGGAGAGACCGAATGAATTCTTTGCTTCGGTCTTTACTGAGAAAGATGTAGGGATGTTATCCAAGACTGAAGTGGTATTTAAAGGTGATACTGCAAAGGAATTGAGAGAAATATCGCTACATCGGGAAGATGTATTACAACTATTTGATAAACTGAATAGTAGCAAATCACCTGGACCAGATGGTATACATCCAAGGGTGTTGAAATAACTGAAATATGAGACTGCAGACCTGCTATTAGTAATCTGTGAACTTTCATTAAAATCATCTGTAATACCTGAAGATTGGAGGATCGCCAATGTAACGCCAATTTTTAAAAAGGGTTCCAGGGGTGATCCGGGAAACTACAGACCGGTGAGCCTGATGTCAGTACCGGGAAAAATGGTAGAAACCATCATAAAAAACAAAATTACTCAGCATATAGATAGTTATGGCCTAATGGGAGACAGCCAACATGGCTTTAGACAAGGAAGATCTTGTCTTACTAATCTGTTATATTTTTTGAAGGTGTGAATAAACAGGTAGACAAAGGTGAGTCGGTTGATATAGTGTATCTGGACTTTCAGAAAGCCTTTGACAAGGTCCCTCATCAGAGACTTTTGGCAAAACTAAAAAGTCATGGGATAAGAGGCAATGTACTATTGTGGATCAGGAACTGGTTAAAAGATAGAAAGCAGAGGGTAGGGCTAAATGGCCAATTTTCCCAATGGAAAAAGGTGAATAGTGGAGTACCCCAGGGATCTGTATTGGGTCCGCTGCTTTTTGAGATATTTATAAATGACCTGGAAAAGGGAAAAACTAGTGAGGTTATCAATTTTGCAGATGATACAAAACTTTTTAAAGTTGTTAAAACCCAAGGGGATTGCGGAAAACTGCAGGAAGATCTGGATAAATTGGAAGATTGGGCATCCAAATGGCAGATGAAATTTAATGTCGACAAGTGCAAAGTTATGCACCTAGGAAACAACAACCCACACTATAGTTACACGATGCAAGGTTCCACATTGGGAACCACCACCCAGGAAAAAGATTTAGGCGTCATCGTGGATAACATGTTAAAACCCTTCACCCAGTGTGCAGCGGCAGCCAAGAAAGCAAATAGAATGCTAGGTATCATAAGGAAAGGAATGGAAAATAAAACAAAGGATATTATAATGCCTCTGTATCATTCCATGGTACGACCGCAATTGTGTGCAATTCTGATCGCCGTATCTTAAAAACGATATAGTGTTATTAGAAAAGGTTCAGAGAAGAGCCACCAAAATGGTAAAAGGGATGGAAGGATACTTCTATGAAGAGAGGCTACAAAGGTTAGGGCCCTTCAACCTGGAAGAGAGACGGTTGAGGGGAGATATGATAGAGGTATATAAATTAATGAATGGAGTGGAACAGGTAAACAAAGATCAATTGTTTACACTATCAGAATATAGAAAGACTAGGGGACATGTAATGAAGCTACAGGGCAAACTATTTAAGACAAATAAGAGAAAATATTTTTTCACTCAACGTGTAATCAAACTCTGGAATATGTTACCGGAGGATGTAGTAAAGGCTGTTAGTGTAGCTGGGTTTAAAAAAGGTTTGGACAAGTTCCTGGAGGAAAGGTCCATAAACCATTATTAAAAAGGGACCCTGGATATTAATGCTTGACCCAGTACAAGCATTGTGGAACCTGTGTCTTTTGGGGAAACTGCTAGTTATGTATGACCTAGATTGGCCACTGTTGGAAACAGGATACTGGGTTTAATGGACCTTGGTCTGACCCAGTATGGCATTTCTTATGTTCTTAATAGAGGAATTTTTGTTGGTCATTTTCAATGTATATTATTGAAATAAAATCCTTTGCAACAAAAACAAAACTACCATTGCAATAAATTACAGAGAAACACAGCTTATTTTATTATACATGCAATTAATTAGAAAATTTATATAGTTTCTCTTAGTCTAATTACAAGTGTTATACAAACACAATTTATAGCTGTAATTATAAGGAAAGATCTAGTTAACAATGCCCATATATGTTTTTCTGCAATGTGTAACTATTCATCTTCTTATACTTCTAAATGACTTGGGTGCCATGGCTTTCTCGTACAGTGAATTCTTTGATCTGCTGTCTAAACTAAGTCTATTATACAAAAACAAAATCAATCATTTTCTTTCAGCATTAAATCACTCACCATAAAGCCACATCTTGTTTAGGATATAATTATTCTCTGTAAGATTAGCATCAGTTAATATCCCAAGGTTACATTTCTGGTGGAAACAAAATGATAAAACGAATATGAATTTATCTGAAATGTATAGTGTGAGATACAATGTAATACTACAACGTTTCCAGGAAGGGACTGTCCAGCCCATGAGGCAGACTAGCCATCTGCCTAGGGCAGCAGATCCCAAGGGGTGGCGGCATCACTACTCCCTGCCATGTTTCAAAGTAGAAACCACAACAAGCAGCTACTTCATTCACAAATGGTCCAAAAAAGAGGAAGGGAAACAAATTCAAAAAATCAATAATTTTATTAAAAAATCATTGAAGCTATTTATTGATTATTTGAATTGCACATATTGGTCTTCATATGATATAGTGAAAAGGAGTTTTTTGGATCCATGATGCAGTACGTGTATATCAAGGACTGCAATTTCTCATGCCCGTGAAATTTGGCACAAAGGACTCCAAGATCCTTTTTCTCCCTTAAAGTTTTTGCTTCCCTTCCTCTCTTTTGTGGATTATTTGTGAATTAAGTAGCTGCTTGCTGTGTTGATCACTTTTGCTTCGTTCTGAGAATGGGGCTCTGTGGATGTGATGCTTGGAAGCAGCAAGCTGCTTAGGGTTCACGGCATGTCTTCAAGCATCCATACATGCACATTCGTGACCTACCGCTCCTGCCTCTTCCAACAGGAGGTATGCTATAGAGGGGGTAGGAGTAGCAGGCCACGAGTGCAGGTGTGCACATGGGTGCGTCAAGGCCCACCGCGGCACCAAAGCAGGTTGCTCTGGCCACTGCTTAGAAGCATGGCAGAAAGGTTGAGGTGCCGCTCCCCCCCCCCCCCCCACACACACACAAGTGAGGGATAAGGGAAAGGAAGGGAAGACAAAATGGGAGAAGGAACTGGACTACATAGGGCAAGATTGAGGGTTCACCTAGGGCAGCAGATATCCTCGAGTCCTGTCTCCAGGACCAGTACTGGACTCCCTTCGGCCTTACCTCCTTCCTCCCTTAACAAAAATAAATGCTGATAATTAAACTCAATAAGCATCACCATCCCAACACTTCCCTCCCACAACAGTGATATAAAAATGAATAATTGGGCATCATACTTTTGCTGCATGTGTGTGTGTTTGTATGTGTAATGAAGGTAATTTCCAACAGTCATTTACCTAATGAGCTAATTGAAAATTGCTCATCCTTCCTGCAGGAAAAATATGTCCTGATGGTTCTTCCAGTTTATATGGTTAGCAGGATCTATTGTCTTTCTTTGACTGTTGCTATTCTTTGTCGCTCTTCAACAGCTGCCACTCTAGGCAACCACCTAATCTTGCCTAATGGTTAAGCTAGCCCTGAAGGCCTCTGCTGCAAAAAGCTCAAAACTGGCTGCACAAATACAATTAAATAGTAAATAAAACCAATTTGGATTGTTTTGCTATTACTCCATTGCAATATAATTCTGCCAGCAGGCAAGAACTCCAGAATGATTGTGATGGTGGCGGTGGCAGCCCACCAGAGCTGTGGAAGACCAACACAGTAACAAAATAGACTAGAGGCCCTGATAATGAAAGGCGAAAGCTTGTGTCAGAACACCAGTCTGTCACTCCATGATAGCTAGGGTTGATTCAGCTATCAGGCTGGCTAGATGGAGTGTCCCAATTCCTCCATCAGCAAGCCATGCTCATCTCTCCTAATAGAGGAAAAACAATTGATCACTCAAGGATATAGCAATAGCTGAGTTCCAATGCATGAACCACCAAACAAATACAATAATGGAAATTTGAAAAGAACTTTGATGAGAGAACTCATGGTTCATTGACAGTGGTAAGCTGGTAGAGGCTTCCACCATGCAGGGTTTGGTTGCTCTCAGACTCGATTTGATGGAAAACTGCATACAAAAGCAGGTGGCAGAACACTTAGAGACATACAATGGCAAGCCTAAGCACCCACAGATGTGCAAAACAGGAAGAGGATGAGGAGTGGCCAGAAAAATCCAACACACACTGGTTGCAGAGCTATACAGCATGAATTGAGACCATTGCAATATGACGATGGTTTGGATCTCAAGAGCTGGACTAGCAACAAAGGCGCTGCTGGTGACAGAAATGATAGGACAGTTAGAACGGCATCAGCAGCAGAGGGAAACATTTTTGGTTCCTTTTATCTCCCTTCTGTTTACTTTGGGTTTTGCCTTTTTTTTTTAATTCCTTGCTTGTTTCTTTTACGTTTTGGCATGGAGGGATGAAAGGTAGCCCCTGCAAATGGGCACCATCCCAGAGACAACTGAAGGCAGAGAATGTGAGCAACTGCCCGTCAGTACTGCTCTACTCATTTCTCCTCTCAGTTGCATGACAATGAAGGGAAACCAAGAAAGGGGAGGTTTGTCTTCAGAAACAATAATTTTCCACAAAGTCTGGTGCTAGCCATAAATGACAGAGAACTAAGATACCCCCCTGCCATGAAGGATATACATTCATTGGGCACACTTGTTGGAGGGCACGATAGGAAATGCTATGCAACCTTGGCTAGGTATTGATGGATTGCCAATTTGTGTGCCTAACATGCCAAGGAATCCGTGTGAGTGGCCTTGATGGGGTTCTTCAAGGTAGGGGGTCACTGAAATCCATGCAGGAATCTGGCTTGTGATAGCCTGATTTCTGCTGCTTAGCACTGTAGCTAGAGCTTCAGTCACCAAATATTTTCCCTGGTTGGGGTTTATGGGCCACTACAGGTATGAAATGCTAGGGGTGGAGTGGTAAGCAACAAGGTGATGTTAATGGTACCAGTATTGTCTACTGGCGTGTCTATGTTCATTGGTTCTTGATATACCGCCCTTTGTAGCATCAACTATTTGTATCTATTTTCCATGCTTCATCACCACTACCATAGTCCCTTACCTCTGGCATTCCCACTTTAATCACCAGCTTTTCCTCCCAATAAGTCAGTGTATTGCACGGCAGAAAGATCAGCTAGCATATAAGCATCCTGCTTCATAAACTGATGCAACTTTTCCTTCTCTGCAAGAAGTTTGCCATTGTCAAATCCACTGCATTGAATCTTGTTGCTACCGAAAAACCTCTAACTTCACCTGTAAAATATTCACTACTAGGATGAGAAGGTTCAGAGTAACCCTGTGGAACTCAGTTCCTCGGTGGCATTCTCAAAAAGGTTTTAGGACTTCTATCACCTGAATAACATTTGCCAATCCTGGCAATGCAGGAGGCTTTCAGTGCCAATCATGGTCTCCATTGACATCTAATGCAGGGCTGCCTGTTGCTCCATTAAGCTTTCTTGCCCCTCTAGCTCTTCTTATCCAACAGTCAGGTTTTTCTACGCCGATGATATCCTCCTACTCCATCACACCTCCCCTTCCTGTCCTGACCTCACTCCTCTGAATTCCTGTCTTTCCTCTGTTGCAAACTGGCTTACCACTAATTGTCTCCATCTTAATCTTACTAAGACTCTTGCCATCTGGTTTACTTATGGTGACCCCCCCCCCCCCCCCACACTTCGGCCCCTTCTTTTTCCAACTCCCCTGTCCCGTTGGTTTCTACATTTAAATATCTCGGTGTTCACTTTGACTCAGATCTTTCCTTTCGTTCTCATATCTCCCATATCACCAAAACGTCTTTTTTCTTTCTCCGACAAATTCGGTCAATTTGTCCCTTTCTCTCTTCTTCCGCTCTGTCGACACTGGTGTTATCCTTAGTCATGTCACGGGTGGATTTTTCTAATGCACTCTCTCGGTCTTCCTAAGAATCAGGTGGTGAGGCTTCAACGGATACAGAACACTGCTGCACGTCTTGTCACATACTCCACTCTTCGAGATCACGTTACTCCCTTGCTTTTTAATCTTCACTGGCTGCCTGTTTCTTTTCGTTCACAGTTTAAACTACTGACCCTCCTTCACAAGGTTTATCACACTGGTACTCCATCCTACCTGTCCGACCTTCTATCTTTCCATTCCCCTCGGTACACACCCCGTTCTTTCCACCTTAACCGTCTTGCTCTTCCCTCCCCCTCCCACGCCCACCTCCAATTCACACGCTCATCTGCATTTTACTTCGCTGGCCCCGCACACTGGAACTCCCTCCATTCCTCCCTCCGTCTGGAATCACAATTCTCTATCTTTAAGCAAAATCTCAAAACCCATCTGTTTTCCATAGCCTTTAATGTTCCCTCCCCATTTGTGTGAGTCCTTTTCTACTGTACCTATCTGCCTTTTGTCTCCTGTCCTGTGCTCCCCTACTTTCACTCTTCTGTCCTTTATAAAATATGTACATTTCTTCTTTCTTTTCTGGCTCCGGCCATAGTTTTTATGTATTATGTATTGTTCATATGTATCCTGTGTTTTTTCTATATTTTATGACCTTTTTATGTATTTTACCATTGGTCACAGTTTTATGTATTATGTATTGTCTATATGCATTGTGTGATTTATGTATTTTATGACTTTTTATGTATTTTATTATTGTACACCGCCTTGATTGTTTTGAAAGGCGGTTTTTATCAAATTATTAAACCTTAAACCTCTCCAGCATTTTGTAAGTAGAATTCCACCTGGTGGCAACATCCTGCTTGAACTGTTGCTTCTTATGCAGCTCATGTCCTTAACACTTTTGAAAAAAACCCATGCTATTTTTCAGCACTTCTCAAACAGTTCCCTCGGTACAGGCCTAGGGAATCTCTGACAACTAGGAGCAGCAAGTGTGCAAAACAGCTAATCTTACCAATACTACTACATATTTTTTTGTGCTTTCAAATAGCAAGCAAGCCCCACCAGCCACCTCATTAGCTCAAAGTTAGACTTGAAGCTGTTTTTAAGCCTGCACCTTGAATACTGAAGGATATAGTGGAATTAGAAGAGGTACACAGAAGAGTGACCAAAGTGATAAAGGAAATGGAAGGACATCCATACAAGGAAAGACTTAAAAGCTTAGGGCTCTTTAGCTTGGAAAAGACACAGCTGCAGGGAGATATGATAGAGATCTATAAAATAAGTACTGGAGTGGAATGGGTAAATGTAAATCGGTTGCTTACTCCTTCAAAAAGTAGAAAGACTAGGGGAAACGCAGTGAAGCTAATCAGAGAAAACAGTTTTTCACCCAACCAATAATTAAACTCTGGAATTCGTTGCCTGAGGATATAGTAAAAGCTGTTAGTGTAGCTGGTTTTAAAAGAGGTTTGGAGGAAACGTCCATAAATCATTATTAAAGTGGACTAGGGAAATCTACTGTTTATCCCTGGGATAAGCAGCATGAAATCTGTCTTATCTTTTGGAAACATGACAGATATTTGCAGGGACGGCTCAAGGCAATCTGCTGCCTGAGGCGAAGAATGAGATGGCGTCCCCTCCCACCTTAGAGGTGGGCGAGGAAATATTTCTTTAGAGAAAGAGTGGTAGATGCGTGGAATAGTCTCCTAGTGGAGATGGTGGACACGAGGACAGTATCTGAATTAAAAAAAACATGGGACAAACACAGAGGATCTCTAAAGGTAAAAAGAGGACTACTGTAGTTGATATGGAAGGGCAGACCAGATAGGCCTTGTGGTCTTTTTTTGCCATCGTGTTTCTATCAAAAGTCAATGAGGTGTTAGAGCTCTTCTCCAATAAAAGAAGTGTGAACCCAATAATAGAGAAGGAGCTCATTGCAACCTAAAATAAAAATTAACATTAACCTGAGCTCATTTTGCAGGGATCTGAAGAATGGATTAGGGTTTCAGTTATAATCAGAAAACCCCAATACCCCCTCATGGGGCAATTAGAATTTCCAGTTATAACTGGAAAAAAAATTGCCCCCTTCCCCCCGTGAAGGATCCTCCATGGCTAGATGACTTCAAAGAGGAGTGCAGCCTCCGGGAGTCCCCTTGCTCATGCTGCTCTGTGCTGCTTCATCCAACCACAAGAGGGTTTAACGCCTGAAAATAGGCATCCCCAATACTTAGAGTGAAAAAGGAAGTGCCTGTTATCACGTTTCAGTACCCCCTCCTTCTAGAGGTGGAGCAGCTGCACAGAGACGAGGGAGAAAAAGCCAAGTTTCTACAGCTCTGTGCAAGGTAGGAGGCAACGGACTGAGCAGGGACAAGGGGAGGCTGTTGCTGTGGCTTGGAGAAAGAGGGAGACTGATGCTGTCGCTGTTGATTGGAGAAGGGGGGTGGGGGGAGCCTGATGCTGTTGCTGTTGATTGGAGAAGGGGGGTGGGGGGAGCCTGATGCTGTTGCTGTTGATTGGAGAAGGGGGGTGGGTGAGCCAGATGCTGTTGCTGTTGATTGGAGAAGGGGGGTGGGGGGAGCCTGATGCTGTTGCTAAGCCAAGGAGCTGGTGCTAGAAAATTATGTTTTGGGTCATTGACTAGAATCCACCTAAAAAGCAACTAACATCTTTTTCATGACACAAATACACTGATAATTCTCTAATTTCTAACCCTGGCAAAGCACCTAATTGCCTCAAAAATAAACCCATAAAATCCCAAATCATAGACACCAAGAATCAGAAGCCCTATATATTAGCCACAAATGCATTACGTCAAACTAATAAAGGTATTGACCTTTATTTCTACTTCTGTAAGGGAGTGAATAACACAGCCATTGTATTATTTTGAACATAGATATCTTGTCAGAGAAACTGACTGGATCAGTCATTGTAAACCAAACACTAGGAGAGATTTAGCCTTTGAATCCTACTGAGCAAAACTATTTCTAGAGTAGCAAATTGAAAGTTACTTGTAGAGCCTACCAGAGCAACTCAGAAGGCGGGAGAGAGATATGTAAAGGGAATCCCCTGCTATAGACAGACTCCAAATGGGATACAGATTTTGTCAATGCCACCAATGAGGTCATCCTTCTGGAATGCTTTTTCTTTGGCTATTTGCTGAGAAAGAGGGCCTACTAGATGTATGAGGATAACTGATTTCAATATATTCCACTTTGAAAAAAAAACAGAGCTCTTTGATTTATAATTACAATGAAGAAAACAGCGGAGGGCATAAACCACGGCCTACCAAGGAGTGTGGGTAAAATCAACTTTATTGAAGACCCAACTTTACAAGTTTCGGCAAGAGGCCTTCATCAGGGGTCAGATTACTACACAGAGAGTGTATGAAACACGCCTATGAGGTGGAGTAACCACTTTTCCCAATATGTTGCACCGTGTGGAACTAATTTGTGGTCTTAAAAAAGACCTTACTCATGAATATTTCAAGGCCAATAAATCGTAGCAATCTAACTCCCAACGAACCGTTGTTGATTATGTTGGGAGTTAGATTGCTACGATTTATTGGCCTTGAAATATTCATGAGTAAGGTCTTTTTTAAGACCACAAATTAGTTCCACACGGTGCAACATATTGAGAAAAGTGGTTACTCCACCTCATAGACGTATTTCATACACTCTCTATGTGGTAATCTGACCCCTGATGAAGGCCTCTGGCTGAAACTTGTAAAGTTGGGTCTTCAATAAAGTTGATTTTACCCACACTCCTTGGTAGGCCGTGGTTTATGCCCTCCGCTGTTTTCTTCATTGTGCATTTTTGCGGAAGGCCCTCTTCTTGTTTTCCCTTTTGATTTATAATTACAAACAAAAATTAGAACACTTTTAATGCATTTACTTAGCAGGCAATACTTTTTCCTGAAAATACAAGCCTTTTAAGAAACAATTCATATATCCAAGAAAAATATTGAGAGTATTTCTATAAGGGATAGGTGCCTACATAGGCGCTATTTTACAAAGAGAAATAAGCATCTACTTGTCTTAATAAAAGACAGAGATCATGTCTTGCATAAAGTTTAAAAGTATGTACATAAATTAAAATATTTTATAATTACTGCGTGTACTTGCTAAGTCTGCCGTGCTATGCTCAAATTGTGCCCCCAGCTACACCTGCTGGCAAAGTATACACCCTCACGTCAGAGTGCTTACTTTCATGCTGATCCAGATATTATAGGATGCCATTAACATATATAAACTGCCAGATCCACACATTAATGCTTTTATAAAATTGCTTCAGTTGTGTGCAAGTTTGAATTTTACGATGACAGAAGTATTTGATTTTTATGCGTTATAGAAAACAGCAAAAATGAAAAAAAAATTACCCTAATTCAAAAAAAATATCAAGGAAAATGAAAATAAATGTTGATAACTGTACCTCAAAAACTTCAGCAGGGCTGAAAACCTGATGATGATAATTCTTGTTGTAAGCTTCTAGCTCCTGCAACACCTAAGACAAACAAGATAAAACAAAGAACAGTTTTGTTTTCCAGCTAAGTATTCATTTATTTAATTTTCTTATATACCGCGCTATTTGTCATCAGTGCGGTTTACATTGAAACAATACAACAATTGGTCAGATATAACAGACCTATTACAAGTAACAGGAAAATTAACATGGAAGTAAACATTTTCTAGGTCAACATTTTTTTCCCACAAGGATACAATGAGGGTAATTTTATAACAGGACACCATGGGTATGAGCTTACATAGGCGCTATTTTATAAAGACAAGTTGGGTGTCTACTTGTCTTTATAGAATACTAGTGCATGTGCCAGAGAATGCACCTTAAATGTGGTCATGATCACTTACACCTCCTCACAAACAGGGGTAAATGTTCACCTGTGGATTTAGGAATTTTATAATGTACACACAATGTGCCGGCTCCATCCAGACTGTGCTACCAGCTAGGCCTAGCAACAAAATATGCAGTTTCATGCCAAAGCATATACTTTTATGCTGGTTGGTATAATTTATGCATGTATGTGGCCACATATGCCTGTGAATGACTTTATAAAAATACTTCCAGTACAGAAGAAACCCTTCATAGTACCATCAAGGACTTTATAGGGATTGAGGAGTATGGTACTTAAATTAAAAGCGGCACTAAAGTGCAGTGGGTTAACAATGGTTCACATTTTCATATTTGAAAGAAAAGTAAAAATTGGGCAAAATTCCTGAAAAAAAGACTAAAATACAATAAAACTGCAAGAATAGTATTTCCGAACAGTCTTTAAAAATGAAGAGGGAATATTCAGTGGCAGCGGCTGCCATCGCCACTAAAGTTTGAACATGGATATTCAATGCCAGGGCCATATCCAACCACCAGCGTTTAATATCCAGGTTGGCTGGATAGAACATTAGCTAATCAGCTAGTGGAGATATTGAGCCGCTGACTGGTTAGCTAAAGCGGCAAAGGTTAGACAAGCCTTTCAGGTGCCTAACTTTGCCACTTTAGGATAACCGGATAGCGGCTGAATATTGCCACTGGCCAATTATCCTCAGATGCTGCCTTTGCTCTGCTCCAAGAATGCCTTGACGTGAGCTGGCTCGTATAAGGATGTTTAGTGGTAGCACTCCAGGATATTCAGCAACACGAACTGCCTAAACTGCTTTGAAGATCCCCAAAATCTTTTACAAAATCTGCATTTCCACAAAAAATTGCCTTGTGTATATGAAAATCAAACTATTTTAGACTTTCCCTCATGCACAGTTCAAGTGCAGAATGTGACATTTTTGATAACCTTATATCGATTTTTTTTAAGGGAATTGGTTTACAACCCTTCAAACAATTTTCTTCCAAAGAATTTTGTCTTTCTTCCTTTCTTTTGCTTCTTTTATTAATCATGAGGGAATTGTATGCCTTAAAAAACAACCCCGCCCCCTCATGATAGCTAGAGTTGATTCAGCTATCAGGTTAGCTAGGCAAGTGTCCCCTTCCACCATCTGTGCTCCATGCTCAACCCTCTCCTAATCGAATATGTACAATATTTATAAGATACTACTACTACTATTATTAATCATTTATATAGCGCTACAAGGCGTACACAGTGCTGTACAAGAACATATAGAAGATGGGCCCTGCTCATTGGTGCTTACAATCTAATCAAGAGAAACAAGGGGTTCAAATAAGGAAAGGAGACACAAGGAGAACGTTCTCTAAAGCGGTTTTAGGGTCCCCTCAACGTTTGCAGAATGCATTTATTGGCGATACTAAGGATTAGAAAAAGTATGGCAAAAGGACTTGGAAGCCCATATATAACCCGCACAATGAACTATTATTTTGGGAGGAAGCCATTACTGAATTTGATGTGCACATCCCTCAGTCAAGAAATGATGGGGCCTTTTAACTAAGGGCAGTAAAAACGATTATTACTGAGTTGCCAATTTTGTTAGTTTCCCTAATTTCTGTTAGCATTTCATCATCTGTCTGTTTATTCTGATAAGGTGGAAATTAGTACATGCCCATGCTATTCCCTTCCCCATCAGGCATGGATTTTCTATCCATAATCATGCCATTCCATGATCCATTCACCTGAGACCAAAAATCACACGCAGCGCCGCATTTTCACTTAATTGCAAAGATCAAAGCGAAAAATCAGACAAGCCTACGTACAAGAAATTATAATAATCAAGATATGGAAGAATCAACAGCTGATCCACCATACGAAAATTTTCACTAGTCAAGCATTTCTTCAATCTCTGAACCATTCATAATTTGAAAAAAAAAAACCGTATTGTCAGCAACATCTGAGGATGGACAACAGAACAACATAATCATGAAGAGAAACAGATGCAATATTAAGGCCTACTTGTGGATTGGTTACAACCATGGTGTTGATCTTTGTATAATTAATTTTTAGCCCAATGGCTGCAAACCAATCAGAAATAACATGCAGCATATATTAACAATGCAGCTTCCTGAATATCATCATCCAAGGAGAAAGGAACAAAGAGTAAAAAACTGTCCACATATACTCAGTAGGCAAAATTTAACTGTTGTACAAGAGTGCACAAAGGGGTCAAGTAAATGTTAAAAAGAACAGCAGGCAGTGTTGATCCCTGAGGCACACCCTTCCCAATAGGATATATATCAGAGGTCTCCCGGGAAAAAGAGACTCGCTGCAAATGATTAGACAAGTAGGAATGGTACTAAGCAACTACTGTACTGCCCAAACCAAGTACAGTTAATCTGGTCAGCAAAACATTCAGAATAATCAAATCAAGAGTAGACATCAAATCAATAAAAAGAAAAAGAAATCGACAAGGTCTCAGGACTATGGTCATGCCTGAAAATATGTTGCCATGGATCTAACAATAGTGCATCTCAAGGTAATCCTCCAGCTGTGGCCTAACAATCTGCTCCATAATTTTCTCCAAAAATAGTAAGTGAAAAAGTGGGCAATGGTTTTCCTTTTTCAAACAGTTCCCTATTTCAATTTCAGTCTAATGACAGCTTGAACTATGCTGTTAATAAATTTAGATATCTTAGTTTGTGTTGTCTTCACAAAACCAGCAGGAACCAAATTTGCTGGAGTGTTGGAGACACATATTCCTTGAAGGACCTGCCACTAATGGTGACCTCAGGAAATGTGTTTAACTCCCCTCCATTAGGAGGCTTCTATCGAAGAAGCAGGATCAGAGGTTACTTCCTACAACAATTTTCGAGCAAAATAATAACCAAATTGGTCTGCCGAAGGCTCATCAATTTGTCTTGCTGTTTGAATCTAAAAAAAAGAAAGAATGGCATGAAACGTTCAGCAGATCAAGATAGCACATCGTTAATCTTTAAAGAAAATAAGTCATACTTTGCTGTACAACACCATAACCTATCTACACACAAAAAAGTGAAACGTATTCTTTCGTATCCTCTAAAAGAATTGACTTACACCAGCGACGTTCTGCCTGTCACATACCATGCTTCTGCTGCACAATAGAATCAGAAAACAAAGCAGCAAAATTTGTTCTCCTTTGACTAACAGATTAATTCTTTCTTTTATATACCGCTTTATCATTACATCAAAGTGGTTTACAATTAACATGTAATTTACATGGAACATGGGTGGGGAACAATTGGCTGCTTCAACAAACTAGTTTTAGTAGCCCAGGCATGACTGTTAACAAATACTGTGACATTTGACAAGAAGGTGGTTGTTTTTTTCATGGCGACCCTCTGGATGTTTGTTGTTAAGTGTACGAGTCGGAGTCGACTCATGGCGACCTTCTGGATAGCTATCCTAAATTGTATTCGGTCTTGAGTCAGGAGGCTCATTGTTGACAGACTGGTACCCGTAGCTGCTGTTATTGTCTCAATCTATCTCATTGCTGGCCTTCCTCTTTTGTGTTGACCATCTATCTTGCCAAGCATGATGTCTTTCTCTAATGATCTCTCTCTTCGCATGATGTGTCCAAAGTATGAAAGGCGAAGTCTTGTCATCTGAGCTTCTAAAGAAAGCTTAGGTTTGATCTCCTCTAGTACCGACTGGTTTGTTCTTCGAGCAGTCCATGGTATATACAGTATTCGCTGCCAGCACCATAATTCAAAGGCATCAATTTTCTTCCTGTCTATCTTTTTCACTGTCCAGCTTTCACATCCATATGATGTTATTGAAAATACCATGGCTTGAACAAGTCAAATTTTTGTATGGAGAGAGACATCTCTGCTCTTGAGAATCTTATCTAGGTCTTTCATAGCCATTCTGCCAAGAGCAATGCGTCATCTGATTTCTTGACTGCTTGTTGCTTCTTTATTGATAGTTGATCCAAGTAGGTTAAAGTTGTTCACGATTTCAATTTCTTCTCCTTCAACGATGAACCTGTTGATTATGCCAGCTGTCATGATCTTTGTCTTCTTTACATTAAAGTGCAGGCCCATTTTGTGACTATGTTCTTTGATTGTGAGAAGCAAATGTTTCAGATCATCTTCACTTTCAGCCAGTAATGTGGTATCATCTGCATAGCGAAGGTTGTTGATGAGTCTTCCACCAATCTTCATACCTCTGTTGTCTTCATACAATCCTGCTTCTCTGATGATTTGTTCTGCATATAAATTCAACAGGTAGGGCAAAAGTATACAGCCTTGTCTTACACCTTTGCTTATTTTAAACCATTCTGTTTCTCCTTGTTCCGTTCGAACTGTTGCTTCTTGATCAATGTACAGATTGTGCAAGAGTACGATCAGGTGTTCCGGTATACCCATGCTTCTTAATGTGGCCCAGAGTTTCTCATGGTTTACACAGTCAAAAGCCTTGCTATAGTCGATAAAGCACAAATAGATATCCTTTTGGTATTCTTTAGTCTTTTCAAGGATCCATCTCACATCCACAATGATGTCTCTCGTTCCTCGCCCTTTCCTGAACTCTGCTTGCACTTCAGGTAGTTCTTGTTCCAGGTATGGTTGTAGTCTCTTTTGAAAAATCTTCAGTAGAATCTTGCTGGCATGTGGGATCAGAGCGATTGTGCAATAATTTCCACAGTCAGTTGGATCACCTTTCTTTAGTATTGGTATAAACACAGATTTTTCCAGTCAGTTGGCCATGATGTTGTCTTCCATATTTCTTGGCAGAGCCTTGTAAGTACGGTAACAGCTGCATCAGATTGCTGTAATACTTCTATGGGAATGCTATCAATGCCTGATGCTTTGTTCTTTGATAAGGCTTTCAATGCTGCTTCAACTTCTTCTTTCATCACCAATGGTTCCCGATCATAAGGTACAGGTTGAAACGGCTGTTGGTCCACTTGATCTTTATCATATAAAAACTCTGTATATTCCTTCCACCTTTTCTTGATCTTCTCAGCCTCATTCAACATAGAAGCTTGAGCATCTTGTAACATTCCAATTCGAGGCTGGAACTTTTTCTTTAACTCTCGTAGCTTTAGGAAAGTCAATCTTGTTCTTCCTCTAATGAATGCATGGCTGCGTGGATGGTGTCATCAAGAGCGTTTTGGTTTCCTAGACCATGGGATGCTGTTCCAAGGGTTGCAGAGCAGAGATGGCATCCATCTGTCCAAGAAAGGTCAACGCATCTTCGGTAGTAGACTGGCTAATCTACTGAAGAGGGCTTTCAACTAAATTCGTTGGGGATGGGTGAAGAAAGCCCCCAGGTAAGTGAAAGCCCCCAGGTAGGTGATACATTAAATACCTTTATGGAAATGGGTAACAGGGGTAACATATGGAAAGCAGTGTGTATAAATGCCCGTAGCATGGGAAATAAGATCCTTGATGTTGAAGCTTTGGTGGGAGTGGCTGACTTGGATTTAGTGGCAGTTACAGAAACATGGTTCACAGAAAACCATGACTGGGATGTAACTATACCTGGCTATACTTTATTCAGAAAGGACAGGGTAGGAAGAAGGGGAGGAGGAGTGGCACTATATGTAAAAACTACTATTAAAGCTTTGGAATTACAGAGCTTAAAAGGGAGAGAAGAGGCAATGTGGGTTAAACAAGAAAGAGGGAAAGAGAAAATTATTTGCATTGGTGTGATATACAGACCTCCCTCACAAGAGGAAGAGGTGGACAGAGAGTTAATTGAAGACATACGCAGCATTGCTAGGAAAGGGGACGTGCTACTGATAGGAGATTTCAATATGCCAGATGTTGATTGGCACATAACTGCTGCAGTATCATCTAGAAGTAAGGAGATGCTGGATTCTCTACAGGGAGAACTATTCAGGCAATTGGTAACAGACCCCACACGTGAAGGGACCATACTGGACTTGGTGCTTACCAATGGTGAAAGTGTTTCTGATGTTGTAGTGGGAGATCATTTTGCATCCAGTGATCACCAGATGGTGTGGTTCAGTATTAGGACTAGGGCTGTTAGAATCCATTCCAAGGTGAAGATCTTAGACTTTAGGAAGACTAACTTTGCGAAGATGGGCCAATACCTCAGGGAGTCGTTAGTGGGATGGGAACAGCTGGGGATGTAGAAAAACAGTGGGCAAAACTGAAAGGGGATATTTTAAGGGCAACCAACCTTTTTGTTAAAATGGTAAATAAAGGCAAAAGGAAAAGGAGACCGCTATGGTTTTCTAAGGAAGTAGCTGAAAAAGTGAAGAAAAAACAGGGAGGCCTTCATGAAATACAAGAGATCACATAGAGAGGAAGACAGGCATCTGTATTTGGAAAAACTTAGAGAAGCTAGCAAAGTAGTCAAGAAGGCAAAGATTCAAAAGGAGGAGGAAATAGCCAATGCAATAAAATGGGGGGATAAGACATTTTTCAGATATCTTAGTGAGAAGAGGAAGGGCAAGAGTGGTATTGTCAGACTCAAGGGTGCAGGGGGGAATATGTAGAAGCTGATAAGGATAAAGCGGAATTGCTTAACAAATATTTTTGTTCTGTGTTCACAGATGAAGAACCAGGAGCAGGACCTCAGAAAACACCCACAAATAAGAAAAGAAGCGAGGGACATCTTGAACAATTTTCAGAAGACTGTGTTCGTGAGAAACTAGCTCAACTTAAAGTAGACAAAGCGATGGGACCGGATGGGCTACACCCTAGAATACTGAGGGAACTTGGAGACGTTCTAGCAGCTCCACTGACTGACCTTTTCAATGCCTCGTTGGAGTCGGGAGTGGGTGCCAAAGGACTGGAGAGAGGCTCATGTGGTGCCTTTACACAAAAGTGGAAGTAAGGATGTGGTTGAAAACTACAGGCCGGTTAGTTTAACTTCGGTGGTGAGTAAATTATTGGAAACGCTGCTGAAAGAGAAAATAGTGAGGTTTCTGGAGTCCAGCGGATTACAGGATCCAAGGCAGCATGGATTCACCAGAGGCAGGTCTTGTCAGACAAATCTGATTGATTTCTTTGACTGGGTGACCAGGGAGTTGGACCGAGGGAGAGCTCTAGATGTGGTGTATTTAGATTTCAGTAAAGCCTATGACACTGTTCCTCATAGGAGACTTAGAAACAAACTGAGCACCCTAGGGATGGACCCTAAAGTTACTGCTTGGGTTAGAAATTGGTTGGGTGGGAGGCGACAAAGAGTACAAGTAAATGGAGCTCACTCTGAGGAGAAGGATGTTACCAGTGGTGTGCCCCAAGGGATCTGTCCTTGGTCCGATTCTTTTTAACATCTTTGTTAGTGATATAGCGGAAGGGCTGTCGGGTAAGGTTTGCCTCTTTGCAGATGATACCAAAATCTGCAATAGAGAAGACACCCAGAAAGGTGTAGATAACATGAGGAGGGATCTAGCTAAGCTTGAAGAATGGTCTAGAATTTGGCAGCTGGGATTTAATGTTAAAAAATGTAAGGTCATGCATTTGGGCTGCAGCAATCTAAGGGAGCAATACAGTATAGGAGGTGAAGTACTTTTGTCCACTAAAGAAGAGCGGGACCTAGGCATGGTTGTGTCTGATGATCTTAAAGTAGTTAAACAGATAGAAAAGGCGACGGCAAAAGCTAGAAGGATGCTTGGGTGCATACGGAGAGGAATGGCTAGCAGAAAAAAGGAGGTGATAATGCCTCTGTATAAGTCTTTGGTGCGACCTCATTTGGAGTATAGTGTGCAATTCTGGAGACCGCACCTTCAAAAGGATGTGAACAGGATGGAGTCGGTGCAGAGGGTGGCTACTAAAATGATTAGTGGGCTTCATTATAAAGCATATGAGGACAGACTTAAGGATCTTAATATGTACACCTTAGAGGAAAGGCGGGATAGAGGTGATATGATTGAGATGTTTAAATACCTCCGTGGCATAAATGTTCAGGGAGAGAGCCTCTTTCAATTGAAAGCAAGTTCTGCTACGAGGGGACATGGGATGAGGGTGAAGGGAGATAGATTCAGGAGTGATATGCGGAAATATTTCTTTACGGAAAGAGTAGTGGATCCGTGGAATAGTCTCCCAGTGGAGGTGGTAGAGATGAGGACAGTAACTGAATTCAAAAAAGCATGGGACCAACACAGAGGATCTCTAAAGGTAAAAAGTGGACTGTTGTAGTTGTTGATATGGAAGGACAGACTAGATAGGTCATGCGGTCTTTTTCTGTCATCTGTCTGTCTGTTTCTATGTTTCTATGTAATAGTTTCTGCTTCTATTTCCTTGCATGTGTCGTTGTAGTACTTTTCCTTGTCCTGTCTTGCTGCACGTTGGAAATCTCTGTTGAATTCTGTTATTGTCTTTCTTTCTCCTCTGGCTTTAGCTTCTCTGCGTTTCTGAGCAATTTTCAGAGTTTCTTCCGTCATCCATTTTGGCCGTTTTTGCTTTTTCAACTTTTGTAGAGACTTCTCGCTTTTTTCTAACACAACCTTCTTGATGTCATTCCATAACTCTTCTGGAGCTCTATCATTTGTATCTAAAGCAACAAATTGATTTTGCAGGCAGTCCTTAAATTCCAGTGGTATATTCTCAAGGTCATATTTTGATGCATTCATGAGTGGTTTGCTCTTTTTCAACTTTAGCTTGAGTTTGCAAACTAGTAGTTGATGATCTGTACCACAGTCAGCTCCAGGTTTTGTCTTTGTTGATGTTACAGAGCTTTTCCATCGTTGACTTCCATAGATGTAGACAATTTGATTTTTATACAATCCATTGCGTGAAGTCCATGTGTACAGTCGCCGCTTGTGTTGATGGAAGAAGGTGTTTGAGATGAATAGGTCGTTGGTCTTGCAGAATTCTATCAGTCTTTACCCCAGCTTCATTTCTGTTGCCAAGTCCATATTTTTCAACTACTTTGCCTTCTTCGTTGCCAACTTTTGCGTTCCAGTCACCATTGACTATCAGGATATCCTGTTTGCATGTTCTGTCAATTTCAGCTTGTACTTGTTCATAGAACTCTTCAATTTCATTCTCTTCTGCAGCTGTTGTTGGGGCATATACTTGAATTATAGTTGTGTTGATAGGCATTCCTCATAGACGAATAGAGATTAAGCGTTCGCTGACTGCATTGTATTTCATTATAGTTCTTGCAAGTTTCTTCTTTATTATAAATGCAACACCATTTCTTCTTTGTCTTTCATTTCCAGCATAGTCGACCATGTGATCATCTGATGCAAAGTGCCCAATGCCAGTCCATTTCAGTTCGCGGACACCCAACAGATCAAGCTGTACACGTTCCATTTCATTCTTGACCACCTCCAACTTCCCTTGGTTCATGCTTCGTACTTTCCATGTTCCAATGCGTAAGACATCTTTACAGCTTCTGACTCTCATTTCATGCGCAGCTACATCAGCAGTCAGACGTCCCGAGGGCTTTGATCCAACTACATCATAAATGCTGGCTTTACTCTGAAAAGTCTTCAGCTCTTCCCTAGTAGCTACTTGAGTGCCTTCCGACCTGGGGATCTCATCTTCCAGCACTATAGCACAATTTCTTTTGTTGTAACTATCCATTGGGTTTTCATGGCAAGATACAGAAGTAAATTGCCGGGCCTTTCCTCTGGACCTTCTGGACAGTCGTCCTAAATTGTGTTCACTCTTCAGTCAGACATCTCATTGTTGACAGACTGGCACCCGTAGCAACTGTTATTGTATCGATCCATCTCATTACTGGCCTTCCTCTTTTGCGTTGACCTTCTATCTTGCTAAGCACGATGTCTTTCTCTAATGATCTCTCTCTTCGCATGATGTGTCCAAAGTATGTAAGTCGAAGTCTTGTCATCTGAGCTTCTAAATCAGCTAAGGTGTACGACAAGGCTGCATACTTTCCCCCTACCTCTTTAATTTATATGCAGAACAAATCATCAGAGAAGCAGGACTATATGAAGACAACAGAGGTGTGAAGATTGGTGGAAAGACTCATCAACAATCTTCGCTATGCTGATAACACATTACTGGCTGAAAGTGAAGACAATTTGAATCATTTGCTTCTCAAGATCAAGGAATATAGTCTTAAAATGGGTCTGCACCTTAATGTTAAGATGACAAAGGTCCTGACAACTGGCTAAATCAATAAGTTCATCATTGATGGAGAAGAAATTGAAATAGTTGACAACTTAATCTACTTGGATCAACTATCAATAAAGAAGCAACAAGCAGTCAAGAAATCCGACGATGCATTGCTCTTGGCAGAATGGCTATGAAGGACCTAGACAAGATTCTCAAGAGCAGAGATGTCTCTCTCCATACTCATTCAAGCCATGACATTTTCAATATCATCATATGGATGTGAACGTTGGACAGGAAGAAAATTGATCCCTTTGAATTATGGTGCTGACGACGAATACTGTGTATACCATGGACTGCCCAAAAAACAAACCAGTAAGTATTAGAGGAGATCAAACCTAAGCTTTCTTTAGAAGCTCAGATAACAAGACTTCGACTTTCATACTTTGGACACATCATGCGAAGAGAGAGATCATTAGAGAAAGTAATTACTTAGGGCCTGATATTCAAGGGGCAGTTACACGGTTTGCAGTCCTCTAAACCATGTAACTGTTTCCAAGGCCGTACCGAGTGTAAATCGCGCCCTGTGGACTTGCACATCGGGCACGTGCACCCCCCTCTCCACGGCGGGAGAGAAGAGGCGCGCCCGATGTGCAAGTCGCCGGCTCTTGCAGGGAGGGACAGATCTGCTTAGCATGCCGGCAAGAAGGCTTAAGGGGCACATTTTAGCTGTCTTCCGTTGCCTGCTGCCACTGAGAGAAGAAAACGTGGCGACGGCGGGCAACAGCAGACAACTAAAATGCGCCCCTTAAGCCTTTGCGCCCTGTGCAGCCGCATACCTCGCACAGGACTAGGTATGGGCCTGGCTGCTGCTGAGAGGGATATTCAACAGCACTAACATGGTTAGGGCTGCTGAATATCCCTGATTATGCCCTTATGTGCCCCGATGCTAACCATTTAGCATTGGGGCATGTTGGCGGCATTCCAGAGAGGAGTGGAAGTGTAGATGATTGATAACCGGTAGCAGCGATATTGCATGCTGTCCAGTTAGTGATCTGCACCTAAAAGATAGGCAAGGAAAAGCCTTGCCTATCTTTTAGGTCCAAGAGCCTACCAGGCAGCATGCAATATCGCTGCTGCCCAGTTAGCCACTGCGGCTTTCGGCATGTGCAGTGATCCCCAAATATTCAATGCCGAGGCCACATATGACCTTGGCATTGAATATCTAGGGTTTAGGGTCAGCGGGAACAGTTAGCAACGCATAGCCTGCCCAAGTGAATATCGCGCCCTTGGTGTCTGTCCCAAAGTATTCTATCAACAGATATGTTCTCAGTCTCTTTCTTAGTTCAGACAAAGTTTAACAGGATCCGAGGTCATCCGGAGAGAGTTCCAGATAGTAGGTGCGAATAAGATGAATGCTCTATTGCAGGTTTGTTGACTGGTGTTTGTCCTTAAGGGTGGGATAGTTCATGTGTCTCCTTGCTCTAGTGTCAGCGGATTTATTTATTAGGGCTTGAAGGCTAGTTGCTGTTTGGTAATGTAGGATCTTGAAGATGCATACTATTTTATATTTTATTCTAAATGTGATTGGGAGGCAGTGAAGGTACTTTAGTGCAGGAGTAATGTGTTCATTTCTTTAGACCCCAATTATAATATGGGATGCAGTATTTTGGGCCATCTGTAGAGGGTATAGAACTTGTTTTGGAAGGCCTTGGAATATTATATTACATTAATCTAGGTAGAGGGCGGAAGTTTTGAAGTATCTTCATCTTGTGTTATGCCGTTGTGGTTCTCGATGTGTGACCCTAGGTTTGGCATCTGGTTTAGCAATATACCAAACTATTTGACTTCTGATTTTACTTCCAGCTCCATATTTTATTCTTAGAGTTATTGGTAGGGTGAAGGTTGGATCTCTTGTTACATGGAGAACTTCAGTTTTATTATTTGCACAGAGGTCAATAAGATGCACTTTGACTTACTTGAACTGATGCTGCCTTAAAACTAAGCCATGATTGTGCATAGAGATTCATTTGAGGCCTGCAGGAGCTACCTGTGACCCCATAGGTAATGCTTTGGAAGCCGGAGCTTCCCGCCGGGGTAATTTTGCCGGTGTGGATTCCTCAATAGTAAGCTCGGGTACATCTCGATACTTAGAGGGAGATGTACCCTTTGAGGACCGACCGGACTTGAGTTTTGTTACCTGAGATCCATGGGATGAAGAAGAAGCCCTGGAAGATGTCGATGCCACAGAAGCTGCATCGGAGGGAAACAGGACACTGAGCTTGGCTGCCCGATTCTGTAACCCTCTCTTAGACATAATGGAACAGGACTCACTATCAGCAATGGAGTGGTCAGGACCTAAACATTTTAGACACCAGTCATGGGTGTCAGTGACAGAAATAGTGCTGCTGCACTTTGTGCATTTTTTAAACCCGGAGGCGGGTTTTTCCATGAGGGAAAAATATATCTGTAGGCCTAAGGCCCCAGAAGAAAAATGCACTGAAAAGTAGAAGTTTGTTTTTTTTTAAAGAAAGGAAAAAAGGACCGAAGTACCGGTGCGGAATCGAGAAGGCAGACACGCGACTAAAGAAAAATAAAAGAAAATAAGAAATTCTTCAGCGGTAACAGGAAACACGACCTGTTGGCTCCACGGAAAAGAAGAACTGGAGAGAGGCAGTTAGGAAAGGCGGGAAGGCAGCGCGCAGGCACTGTGGGATGCTCCCAAAAGCTTTCTAATAGGACGCTGGGGAGCGTTCCCGCGCAGGCTCCGTCGGTACCGACGATACCCATATGTGAAGACTCATTCCTGCTTGTTCCTGGAGATAATAAAATACTCTAGAGTATTTAAAAGCTACTTTATTCTTTTTATGTAAAATTGCATGTCTATAAATTGTACAGAAAGTGGGAAATTGTGTGGAGAGCAAAGCAAAAGATGCATTCAGATAACAAAAATAAAGGGACCACTTTTAGGTTTATGGTTTATTAAAATACTTGATATATTGCCTTTCACGTGTCAAAGCGGTTTACAATAAAAACATACACTAAAATAAGAAAAGGAAAAGAATATCATTATTAAAATAGGAAAGTAAAGTACAGAGGAGAAAAGTGTAAGGAAGTAGAGGTACCAGGCCCAACATCTGAGAGATATATTATTCAGAGAGTAAAAAGTGTCGGAATGTTATGTTAAATCAATGCTAATGTTAAATGCATGTTGGAACAAATAAGTCTTTGAATTTGGGGAGAAATGCTTCTAGGCGAATATCAGTAGGAAGGAAATTCCAGAGGGAAGGGGCCAAAAAGAAAAATGCTGAGTTGTGGGTACTCTTGAGGTAGGTAAACAGACGATTTGCATGTATGGAATGTAGAGAATGAGTGGATGCATGTGGTATAAGGTAAAAGGAAAGATATACTGGAGTGCAGAATCTAGGATTTTGTGAACAGAAACCAAAGATTTATGGTATGGCAAAGGAAGCCAATGGGCTTTAATGTATAGTGGTGTCACATGATCATAACGGGATGAGTGAAGACGACGACAAATTTATTTATTTATTTATTTATTTTATTTATTTATTTAGTAAACACTTGTATACCGCTGCTTCCTACGATCAGCAGCGGTTTACTTTACAGAATCATAATGTATTGTATAGTACATTGAATTTTGATTAGTCAATGATTATGGTTGTATAGTGATTAGGTTATTGAGGTAGGATGGTGCGATGCCATTGATGAGCTTAAATGTTGTGATGAGTAGTTTGTAGAGGATGCGGGCATTTTGCAGTATTTTGGATGGCTTGCAGACGTTTGAGTTAATATTGTGGTAATCCTGACAAAATGCTATTGCAGTAATCCATTTTAGAAATTAAAAGAGATGAGAGAAGTGTAATGATAGCAGACTCAGGAAAAAAAGACCTAATAGAACAAACTTGTCTTAAGGAGTAGAAACAATGATGGACAACATGACTAATATGCATATGGAAGAGAGAGGGGGATCAAGAATGACCCCAAGGTATTTTAAAGTCTGAACTAATGAAATAGAAAAGCCATTTATGGAGGGGGATATGGATGGAGGTGTCACAGAGCAAGAAAGACATAAGGCAGAAGTCATAGAAGGGTTAAGCTGTAGACAGTTGGTTTCAAACCAAGAGGAGACTAAAGTAAGACAAGAACGGATAGGAAAGAGATCTGGAGAAATAGAGTATGTGCAAAATAGCAGCAGAATGGCATCTGCATAAAAATATGCAGAGACACCCTGCTGCTGAACGAGTGTAGCAACAGGGGCAAGGAAAACATTAAAGAGTAAAGGGACCAATACAGAACCCTGGGGACCTTCACACGAGAAAAGAAAAAGAGAAGAGGTAGTAGTTTGAAAAGAGGCATAATATGACTATGCAGAGAGGTAAGATTGGAACCAATGCAAAATAGTAGAACAGAGGCAAGGTGTGATAGAAGAAGAGTGTGATTAACCAAGTCAAAGGCAGAAGATAAATCCAAAGAAACTGCAAGAGAAATATCACCCTTTTCCCAGGAAATCCATGACTCATTAAGCACTGAAAGTAGTATGGTTTCCGTACTGTGTCCCGATCTGATGCCTGATTGACGCAGATGGAGTCTGTGTGTTTGAGATGTTGTAGGTGCATTGAAAAGATACGTTTTTCCACAGCTTTGGACAGAAAGGGTAGGTTGGAAATGGGATGAAAGCTGGCTGGGTTTGTAGGATTGAGTGTAGAGGTCTTCAGAATAGGATGTATGATGGCGGTCTTCCAAGATGATGGAAATATGTCATAAAATAGACTTTCAGTAAATATGGAAAGAACAAAGCGTAAAAGAGCCAATGATGGTTCAGAAACCCAAGCAGGAGGAATGGGATCTAAGTCAGATAATGTTTTGGAAGAAGAAGTGAGGGTCTTTAGCAGCACAGGCATGGTAATAGGGAGGAAACAAGACCATGAGTGAGAGTGTGTGATGCCAGAATCTACAGGGCCACTAAGATTCAAAAGATGAGGGGGAATCAACACCAGAAGAAAAGGGTGAAACACCCACCAAAGTAAAGCCCTGCTAAAGTTGCTGGACATTGTCTGAAAAATATTGGGTTAATTGTTCAGCAGAGTTGCATCCCTAACAATAGCAGAGGACAGAAGGTAAAGAAAATAAGAAACCAAGGAGTAGAGCTGTTTCAACTTATTTCTAACTGTAGAAATACAATGAGCATAAAAGTCTTGCTTAGCTTGTAATATGGCCTTACAGTAAGAAGAGCGGGTCAGTTGATATAGAGATGTCAGTAAAGAGACTGACACCATAGGTGTAGGGCACGTGTGCCACCAGCACATGCAGTTCGCTCACGTGCCTGGCCGAGGTGAGTGTCACTAGGAACACGATCTTCCAAGGAAGGTACTTGAATTGGCAGGTAGCCAGGGGTTTGAAGGGTAGAGCCATGAGTTTCCCCAGCACCATATTGTTGGGGGTGGCAGACAGATCGAGGGCTGGGAGAGGAGGAGGTCTCGCATAAACTGGCCCACCAGGGGGTGCACTGACACAGCCTGGTCGTCCACCGCATGGTGGTGTGCCAAGATGGCACAAAGGTGCACTCTGACCATGTTGGACTTTAGGCCAGACCCCAACAGATGCAAGAGGTAGCGTAATATATCTGGCATTGCACAGGAGAAGGGGTTAAGACCTTCTCCCGCACACCAATGGGGAAACCTGCCACTTAAAGACATAAGCTCTTCACGTGGCGTCCTTACACAAGGCAAGCAGGACATCTTTCACTGACCTGGCAAGGCGGTGATGCGCAATAGCTAGTCTCTCAGCATTCAGGCCATCAGCACAAGGGACTGAAGGTTGGAGTGCCAGGTCTGGGGCGCTCCCCAACAGCAAGGTGTGTGGAGTGGAGGAGTGGCCTAGTGGTTGGGGCAAGGTACTTCAGGCCGGAAGGTCGGGGGTTCAAATCCCACTAGAGGACAGCAACCTTGGGCTAGAAGGACTGGGGTTTCTAGTTCCACAGGTGCTCCTTGTGGTCTTGGGCAAGCCACTTAACCCTCCATAGCCCATGTTCCCTGTAAAATAGTTATTTCCAAGTTATAATGCCCTGTTCAATGTAATTTCAGTTTGTTCAATGTAAACCGCACTGATGCAGAATAGCGCGGTATATAAGAGAATGAATGAAATAAATAAATAAATCCCACTGGAATAGCTGCAGAAGCAGGGGAAACCAGGGCTGCCTGGGCCACCTGAGTGCAATGAAGACGACTGAGGCCTCCTCCATTTGGATATTGAGGAGGGCCTGAGTCACCAGGGGCATGGGCACTAACACATACAGGAAGTCCCGGGACCAGGGGAGGAGGAAGGCATCCACCACCTCCCATCTCCAGGCCATGGCAGCTGCGAGTTCTCTGGACTGGCAAAGAGGTCGATCTCTGGGGTCCCCCAGAGCCGGAAGACCTCCCCTAGCACAGTCAGGTTCAGTCTCCACTCGTAGGACTGGAGAATTCTGCTCAGTTGGTTGGCCAGTACATTGTACTGGCCCTGCAAGTACATTGCTTTAAGGGAGATATTCTTCCCTGCTGCGAAGTTCCAGAAGTGCACCACCTCCCAGCAGAAGTGGTACGCGCCCATGCCCCCCTGCTTGTTGATATTGTACATTGCTACCTTGTTGTCTGTCTGGACCTGAACCACTTGCCCTTCCAGATGATCCTGGAAGACCCCCAGGACATGATAGACTGCTCTGAGTTCCAGAAAGTTGATCTGTGGGGCACTCTCCTCTGGCAACCATGGGCCTTGTGACTGCAGGTGATCACAATGAGCCCTCCAGGCTAACTTGGACGCATCCATTGTAAGGATGCACTGCACTAGTGGGGCCTGGAAGGTCACACCAGCTCTGAGGTTGAGGGAGTCCTGCCACCAGGCCAGAGATGTTGCTAAGGCCGGCATGACTTGGATGTGGTCCTCCAGGTGGCCTGAAGCTTGTGTCCACTGGGTGCTGAGCGTCCATTGAGCCTGTGGCATGCGGAGATGGGCAAAAGGGGTTACGTGGACAGTGGATGACATGTGCCCCAAAAGGTGGCGCATTTGCTGGGCTATCACCGGTGAGCTGCCCTGTAGCTTCTGCACTAGGGCAGTGAGGTGCTGCGCCCCATCCAGTAGCAGGAAGGTTCACTGCATCGTGTTGCACGCCTCTTCTGGTGAGCTGATTTGTATGAGCCAGGTGTCCAGGTAGGGGAAGATGAAAATCCCCAGGAGGATGAGGCAAGTGCCAGGCATTTCGTGAACACCTGAGGAGCCGAGGCTAGGCCGAAAGGGTACCCTATACTGGTAATATCATCCACCGATAATGAATCAGAGGTACTGACGGTGCCTTGGATGGATCAGGATGTGGGTATAGGTATCTTTGAGATTCAAGAACAGCCAATCTCCTGCAGGAGGTAAGGCATCAAGGTTCCAAGGGATACCCATCTTGAACTTTTCCTTGACCAGGAAGCAGTTGAGGTCCCACAGATCCAGGAAGGGCCGGAAGCCCCTTGTCTTCTTCGGGACAAGGAAGTAGCAGGAGTAGAAACCCCAGCCCTGAAAGAGTTGGGGGACGGGCCCCACCGCGTGATGCTTGAGCAAGGATGCAAGCTCCTTGTGCAAGGGGTCCATGGGTAATTCCCTTGGGAAAAAGGGGGGGAGGCAGCTGGGCAAAGTGGAGGACATATCCTTTCCTGACCACCTGCAGCCCCCAGATGTCTAAGGTGATGCTGTGCCACTGGAGTGCAAAGTCGACCAGCCATCCTCCCTTGAACCTTGGGCCTGTTACCTCCTGGGGAAGGAAGTCTATGCCCAAGGAGTCAAAAGCTCTCCCCAGGCTGAGGCTGGGGTGCTGTTTGGGGTTTGGGGGGTCTTTGGCTTACAGACTGATTATCTTGTATCTCATTGTATCTGGATTTTCAGAAAACATTTGACAAGGTCCCTCATGAGAGGCTCTTGGCGAAATTAAAAAGTCATGGGATTGGAGGCAGTGTACTAGTGTGGAACAGGAACTGGTTAAAAGATAGAAAGCAGAGAGTACAGCTAAATCGCCAATTTTCTCAATGGAGAAAGGTGAATAGTGGAATACCCCAGGGATCTGTGCAGGAATTTCTGCTTTTTTTTTTTAAATTTTATTTTTACAAGATTTGACAATATATCAAGAAGTTACAACACTCTTGAAGAAACAGGAAGGTATCTAAGAAATAAACATCAGCAAAAACCAATTACAGTCAAACCTCGGTTTTCATTTGCCACGGTTTTCATACGCTTCGGTTTTCAACGTCTTTTTTGACTGAGATTTTGTCCCGGTTCTCATACATCGCTTCAGTTTTCAACGTCTTTTTTGACTGAGATTTTGTCCCGGTTCTCGTACATCGCCTCGGTTTTCGTAAAGTACAGTACTGTAAATACATATACCCTCGCGCTGCACACCGGTCTGTATACACTGCCAGAACGCTCGCCTGGTCCCGGCAGCACTGCCCCCCGGACTCACCAATCGCCAGCGTGATGAGAAGCGAAAGCCAGCTGAGCACGTAAATGAAACACATCCTCGAGCCTGGTCAGAGTTAGAGAGGCAAGGATTGCGCGGAGAGGAAGGCCCCGATCTCGTCCACCGCCTGCCCATTCTCTGGAGCGCCCCCTCAGGCTCTGAGGTAGCACGGAAGAAAAGCTGTCAACGTAAGCAGGAGATGTTGCATGAATGTGGGAGGCAGTTCTTTCTCTTGCAGGGTACGTCTGAAGCTATATCATTAAGATTTTCTGCCATTCTGAAGCATTGAGCAGATAATGTAAAGGTATTTTAATGGGCTGAATCCAATGTGATTCCGAAGAGAGCTGGGCACAGCAGCTTGTCAGGGGTGGCTAAGGCCAGATGTTATACTGTACTGTACAGTACTGTACTTAGCTTGCTTTCAGTGATGTTAAATGTTCATTTATCCATTTCATTAGTCATTTATATTTATTTCTCATTGTTTTCTGTATGTAAAAATATAGTTATTCTCTATAAAATGTATTTTTTGTGAATATTTTGGGTGTCTGGAACGGATTAATTGGATTTACATTATTTCTTATGGTAAATATTGCTTCAGTTTTCATACGTTTCGGTTTTAGTCAGACTTTTTCGAACGGATTAATCATGAAAACCGAGGTTTGACTGTAGTACCAATAAAGTAATTCAAACCGAGACATCTTCCACACTAGCCCGCAAAAGAGGAGTAGAGGAGTCATACAGAATATAAACCAAAAATGATAGGAAAATTAATGCATTTGCAAACACAGGGATAACATTTATGAGAGAACTGGAGAACCCCCCACCGAGGACTCCAAGCGCCTAGCATTAATGAAAGCAATAAGTTGGGATGGTTCGTAAAAAACATAAGAAATTGACTTTAACTTTACTAAACATTTACATGGATGTTTGAGAAAAAACAAACCTCCCAACTGCAGGATACCAGGGCGCAACAAAAGGAATTCTTTTCTACGCTTCTGTGTAGTCCTAGCCAAATCAAGATAGATCCTAACTATTAACCCTCTAAAGGGTATGTTCCTTTTCCTAAAAAAAAGCTTCAACAGCCACTCTCTATCAGATAGAAGAGCGAAGGTTACCAATAACGTAGAAGGAACAGGATCTTCACATTCAGAACTCTCCAACAACTCAGACACATTTAAGATATTAATTTGTTTCTGAGAACTTCCCATCATAACATTCCCATTATCAGGCTCAGCCAACGTTGTCTTGGCCCTAGATAAATAGTAAACTCTAACCAAAGGTGGGATTAAATCAGAGGAAACCCCCAACACGTCTACTAAATATAACCAAAACATTTCTCTTGGAGAGATAGACATTATTCTGGGAAAATTAATTATTCTAAAATTATTCAACCTAAGAGAATTGTCCATCTGTTCCAGCTTAACCTGTGTTGAGAGAAACGTTTTCTTAAAGACATCCACTTGTTCTTCCAACACCTCCACCTTCCGTTGTACTTCAGTTACTTCTGAATGTACTTCAGTTACTTCTGAAAAGCAGTAACTCTTTGCTGGAAACCATCCATGGCCAACCCATACTCATCCACTTTCCGTTCCAAAGAAGATACCTTTGGCACCATCGCTTCCCCCAAAGAGAGAATAGCCTGCCAAATAGTCTCCAGTGTAAAAGTCTCAGGACGCTGTAGCGTGAATTGTTGCTGCAATGTTAACATCTTAGAATCTGCTTCCAAACGTGCTATGTGCTGCTGCCCTCAGTCCACAGCAACCCGCCGACCCAGAGGCTCTCCTTCACTCGGCAACGAAGTTGTCTCGGACTCGTGCAGCCCAGTGGCATCCTGTGCACAGACTTGCCACCCCTCCTCTCCTGGTCCAACCAAGCCACTAGCTACCCCCAACTTCGGGAGGGAGCCGAGCTCCAAGAAACCTTCTAGCAAGGGCTGTCCTCGAGTCACTTTCGTTGCCGGTCTCTCAGGGGAGAGAGATAAACCGGAAGCAGACGCTGAGCCACCCGACTCCATCGTTCTGTCAGCCCGGGACTCATCCCCTTCTCCTACCGGTGCTCGCTGTGCGCGAAAAACAAAGGAGTCCATAGGACCCGAAGAAATCGGCGTAGAGGTTGGGGGAGGTTGGGTGGACTCAGCCAACCCCTTTCCCTTACGTTTCCTTCCCATATAGCAAAGAAGAAAAACGCGCTTACAGCGAAACAGCAAGTGCCGCCATCTTAACCAAGACTCCTCCCCGATTTCTGCTTTTTAACATATTCAAAAATGAGTGAGGTGATCAAATTTGTAGATGACACTAAATTATTCAAAGTTATTAAAACACAAGAGGATTGTGAAAATTGCAAGAGGACCTTGATAAATTGGAAGACCAAATGTCTAAGTAGATGAAATGTAATGTGGACAAGGGCAAAGTTACGCACCTAGGAAAGAACAATCTCAAACTATCATTACACAATGCAAGGTTCCCCATTAGGAACCACCACCCAGGAAAAAGATCTGTGTCATCGTGGATAATTTTATTTATTTTATTTATTTATTTAGTAAGCATTTGTATCCTGCTCCTTCCAGCGATCAGAAGCGGGTAAGATTACATCGAGAAACTGCCGAATCAAGACAGATACAATTTTTGTTTACATACAGATTGGTAGGGTAAGCACATCACACAGAGTTAACAACTTCTTAGCTATGGGGGAGGTCATTTACATATATACATTTATACATTACAGGTTCTCTGGGTTGCTGGGGAAGGGGGGTTGCCCACATGTGAATTTAGTTCAGGTTGAAATGATTTTGAAATATGTGCGTTTTGAGTTTTTTTCTAAAGTCTAGAAGATCATTGTTGGCTCGTAGTTCTGGTGGGAGTTGGTTCCATAGTGTTGGTGCTACATATGCAAAAGCCCTGTTGCTGGTGTTGACTTTGGTAGATCTTATATCGGTTGGAGTGTGGAGGGTGTTGGAGTTGATGGTTCTCCTGTTTCTGTTAGTAGGTTGTAATCTGACTAGTGTGTTGAGGAAGGATGGTGCTATGTTGTGGATGAGTTTGAATGTAGTTGTCAATATTTTGTATTTAGTACGAGCTGTTATGGGTAGCCAGTGCAATTGAATTAGTACTGGTGTGATGTGGTCATTAAGATTTTTCTTCATAATGACCCTGGCAGCTACATTTTGTGCCATTTGTAGAATGTTCAGAGTTTTCTTAGGTAGACCTTGAAGGATGGCGTTGCAGTAGTCAAAATGCGGCATGATGAGTGCTTGAGCCACGGTTCTGAAATCTTGGGGATCAATGATGCTCCGAATGGGTTGAAGAACTCTGTGGAAAACTGCTCTGTTGGTCTTTCGGAGGTGTTTCTCCATTGTTAGGTCACAGTCAAATGTGACTCCTAGATACTTTATTTCTTTCTTTGTTTGGTAAGTGTTATTGCATAGCGTTATTGTTGAAGGTGGGTCAAAGTTCGGTTCCCTGGAGATATACATTACTTCAGTTTTCTTGTGGTTAATTGACATACTGCTTTGTTGTAACCAGTCTTGCATCTCTCCAATGCATGTCTCGAGTGGGCTGTAGTCCGGGTTTTTAGTGTCAAGTTGTGAGTATAACATAATGTCATCGGCGTAAATGTGGTAATTAATTTTGTGCCGTGTAAAAATTTTGCATAGTGGTTGCATATATAAGTTGAATAGTAGTGCTGAGAGTGCAGAGCCTTGGGGAATACCTTGCGTTTGGGAGAATGCTTCTGCTTTTTCGCCGTTGAATTGAACCTGTTGCGTTCGGTTTGAGATATAAGATGAGAACCACTTTAGTGGGGTTCCTGATATTCCTATTGACTTGATCCTGTTTATGAGGGTTCCATGGTTAACTGTATCAAAGGCAGCTGAGATGTCAATGAATAAGAGTATATACATTTTCTTTTTGTTTTCAAGGCCCTTTAAGAGGTTGTTAAGTAGAACTAGTAAAAAGGGTTTCAACTCCATGATGTTGTCGAAAGCCATATTGCTGGTCATCTAGAGGAGCACTGTCGTTCAGGTGGTCTTGGAGTTGTAGAAGGACCGCCTTCTCAATGATCTTTGCTAGGAATGATATACTTGATATGGGGCGGTAGGATGCTGGGTCTTCTTTACTGAGTGTGTTGTTTTTTAGAATCGGTCTTATGACTGATTTCTTTAGTTCAGAGGGCATGATTCCTTGTTGGAGTGATAGGTTAACTATGTGTGAGATGTATGGTGCTATGTCCTGTTTCACCGCCTTGAGCCAGGTTGCAGGGCAGGGATCTAGTGGGGAAGTGGTGCTGTTTAGGCTTGTGACAATGGTTGCAATTTGCTGGGCTCCGATTTTGTGGAAATGTTTCCATGATTGGTCTTGATTTATGTTGGTCTCACAGTTGCTTGGTGGTGTTGGTGGGGTTGAGTCTAGGGAGGGCGTTGGACTAGGGGCCGTCAGTTTGGTCGCGTAATGGTTTGCCAATGTTTGGGCCTTGATGGAGTTGTTGAGGTTATTACTCTGGTCCGTTTTGGTTAATGATTTGACGAGTTCGAATAACTCCCATGGTCTATTGATCGCCTTGCTTAGAAGGTTGGTGTGATGTACTTTCTTAGCGTTGTTAACGTTGTCTTTGTACTTTGCAAGAAAGGCCATGTATTTGGTTTTGAGTTCGATGGATTTGGTTTGTCTCCATTTTCTCTCTATTTTACGGAGTTCCCTCTTTGATCTTGTTAGAGTTTCTGTGTACCAGGGTTCCGAGTTGGGCTTACGTGCATTTGCTGAGAAATTCAATGTTGGGTTAGATGCACTTTGAATGATTGCGTTCCATCTGTTTGTTAGTTCATCGAGGTCTTTGTAATCCAGGTCTATGCGGGATGAAATGGTGTTTATGAGGTGTTCTTCATTGAGTTTGCTGAACTTCCTGATTGGGTTGGGCATTCTCATTTCCTTTGCGTTTTTGGGTAGGCACTGCAGTTTTATCTTGCAATTGATTTGGTGATGGTCTGACCATGGGACTTGGGTTATATTTATTATAGGTGGCTCTTTGTTTGGTTGCGGATTTCTGGGTATGTTGAAACTCTCCACCCAGTGTGCAGCAGCGGCCAAGAAAGCAAATAGAATGCTAGGAATCATAAGGAAAGGAATGGAGAATAAAACAAAGGATATTGTAATGCCTCTATCATTCCATGATGTGACCACACCTTGAATACTGTATGCAATTCTGGCCGCCATATCTTAAAACGAATATAGCAGAATTAGAAAGATACAGAGAACCACCAAATTGGTAAAGGATACCCCTATGAGGAAAGGCTTAAAAGGTTAGGGATTTTCAACTTGGGGAGGGGCTGAGGGGAGATATAATAGAGGTCTATAAATTAATGAATGGAACGGGTATGATCGGTTGTTTATCAAGAAAATAGAAAGACTAGGGGACATGCAATGAAGCTGCTATATTCTTTTTAAGATATGGCGACCAGAAAAGACTAAAACTAAGACTAAAAAGAGAAAATATTTTTTCACTCATCATGTAATCAAACTCTGGAATTTGTTAACGGAGGATGTAGTAAAAGCTGTTAGTGCAGTTGGATTTAAAAAGGGTTTGGACAAGTTCCTGTAGGAAAGCTCCATAAACCATTATTAAAGAGGACCCGGGAAATCCACGGTTTGCCTCAGGACAAGCATTGTAGAACTTGTGTGCCTTTTTTGGAACCTGACAGGTACTTGTGACCTAGATTGGCCACTGTTGGAAACAGAATGCTGGGCTTGATGGACCTTGGTCTGACCCAGAATGGCATTTCTTATGTTCATATATAGACTATACTAGTAAGCTATCCTGGCCTGACTGAGAAAAAATGAAATGCAGAATCAATGATCTAAGGTGACCTTAAAGTCTTCATACTGTTAAATCCAAAGTTTGGCTTTCTATGCAAGCTGGCTCATTGACAAATTGTTTTGGCGCACATACAGCAGAAGCGAAAATAAATCTTTGGGCTGCTGTATACTGGGGACATAACATGCAAGTTGTACTTGCCTAAAATCATAAGCAAGGACTGTTTCAAACGCGGGTCTAGAATTACCTTCTGCGGGACGCCAAGTGATTTATGACATACTCAAAGGGAGAAGTATACCAGTAATTAATATACTAGGGTGGAGTCCATCTTAAAGGGAAAATATGTACATTCCTTAATATAGGAAACTTACTGACTGAAACACATTACTGCGGTATGACAGATGTCATCCTCAACGTGTGTCAAAATCATGTCATGTCTGTTTTTAAGAACAAGCCCAGGTAATGAATCAAGGTTTTATATAAAGAGGACATTCTTCCTGACCTATTTAGGGCAGTCTATAAGCAATTTCTATATTCCAATAGGGAAGGTACATTCTACCAAAACATACATGCTATCACGAGTATGGATGCTATGGTTTTTTCCATTTCTTATCTTTGGAACCAGGGCAAACATGTTTCAGCAAATTCGGTGCTGAGAAAAGTGAATTTTAGATAGACAGTTTTGGCTTTTTGCCAACAGATCCCACTGACATCATCTGAGTATGAGCAATGCAACTTCAACATTTTTTTTCCACAGGTGGTCAATATTACCTGAATAGCTTTACATGGTCAAAAAGGAATAATGAGCAGAGACTCGGTTTTCTCTTTTTTTTCCTAGTAATTCCATCAGCTAAAGGCCATATCTTCATTAGCCATGTAAGCATCCCTCCTCAGCTCTGATCTTCTGCAGTTGTCTCCTTCCTCCCTTCCTTCCTTTCTATTCATCTGTCTTCAGTAGTCCTTTCTTCCCCCATCTCCCTGGGTTCTATTATCTCAATCCAACCACCTTTCTCCCATCCTCCAGGCCCTTAGCTGCTACAGCAACAAACAATTTTGATTTATGTTAGCAGATGCTAATTTCACTTTTTTTTTATGATTTATTAGAAAGAAGCTTCTCTCCTACCCATCAGGCTGCAATTTGCGCTCCTCTTTCAAAGAGCTCTTACAAATTCCTTCAAGTAAGGCTATGCATTTGCAATGGACTAGGAAGAGGACATTTTCTATTCACAAATTTAGCTGGTGGAATAAACTGCCGGATGAGCTGGGCCAAGAATCTAGCTACCTTCACTTTTGTAAGGGGGATAAAGGCTTGGTTATGACAGCTGACTTTGGAGGCGAGGTAAAATCGGAGGTTCCCAAGAGGTCTGGATTATTCTTCAAGCATGAGTTTGTGGATGTGGCAATTCTATTTTGGTGGATTGGGTATGGATTTAGAATTTTTGTTCAGTACTAGAGGAGATCAAAGCCAAGCATTCTTAAAAAGCTCAGATGACAAGACTTTGACGTTCATACTTTGGACACATCATGCAAAGAGAGAGATCATTAGAGAAAGACATCATGCTTGGCAAGGTTGAAGGTCAATGCAAAAGAGAAAGGCCAGTGATGAGATGGATCAATACAGTAACAGCATCTATGGATGCCGCTCTATCAACAATGAGCTGCCTAACTGAAGTCTGAACAAAGTTTAGGACAACTATTCAGAGGGCCACCATGAGTTGACATCAACTCGACGGCACTTAACAACAATAAAAACTATGTACTTTGCCGATGGCTGTAAATCACCTTCCAATACTGTAAAGGTCTCTTCCGGAGTGAAAACTGCTATTCAGAAGAAATGACTAACATCCTCGGCATGTCCCCAACAGTTAGCGCAGGGTCTTTGTTCGCTAACCTGCACTAAGATGCAGAACCTTAACACACTTTAGTAAATATGTCCCTAAACTCTGCTTAATTCCACCCCCAGAAAAAACTTTGAAAAAAGTATGACAGCACTGCTGCCTACATCTACTTTCATATGTGTACATGGCACATTATTTCACAAGCTTTACAAGTGGACAGCTTTTCAAAAATGACTTCCTTTTGCCAGAGTACTCCATAACTATAGAACCAGTCTTTATGACCTCGAAATTGATGACTTAACCTATAAGAATATGAAAAAACCACTTACACGATTTGTTGTGAATTCTTGGGAGTTGTCCAATAGCGTCACACTTTTGTCTATGATGGAAAGTCCAATTAGTGAGTTCGTTTCAGCAGCACTGATAGTAAGTAAAACTTTCTCGGATGGCTTGGCCTTCTCTTTACTCCAAGATAAGGAAACCTAAAAAACAAGGACCTATAGCTGAAGCAAATTCACATTGTTTCAGAACTACTGAACAGGCAACAGTCAAGAGGATAATTTTATAACAGGCCACCTAACACGTGGAAGAAATGCATTTGCACTACACCAATTTTATAAAGGAAATGATGAGTGGAGTGGAGGAGTGTCCTAGTGGTTGGGGCAAGGTACTTCAGGCCGGAAGGTCGGGGGTTCAAATCCCACTAGAGGACAGCAACCTTGGTCCGGAAGGACTGGGGTTTCTAGTCCCACAGGTACTCCTTGTGGTCTTGGGCAAGCCACTTAACCCTCCATAGCCCATGTTCCCTGTAAAATAGTTATCTCCAAGTTATAATGCCCTGTTCAATGTAATATCAGTTTGTTCAATGTAAACCACACTGATGTAGAATAGCGCGGTATATAAGAGAATGTAAATAAATAAATATAATTTTTCTTCTAAAACTGCCCGACGAAAAGTACATTTACACCTGCTCTCATGATCTTTGCATATTTAAGAACATAAGAATGTAAAACAAGCAATGCCGAGACAAAGGTTCATCGAGCTCCACATCCTGCTCTTAAGTGGCCTTGTCCAGGTCACAGGTATCTGCCAAATTCTAAAAGTAGATCTATTTCTTGCAGTGCATATTTTATAAAATATGTGCATTGCTGCAATCCCTACCCCAAAGAAAACCTCTGCCTAGATCAGATAGGCATATGCATAGAGAGCATAATTTTAAAGGGAAGTTATTTATTTAAAAGTATTCAGTAGCTATCATTCGATAAAATTGGACTTCATGGAGGTTTACAGATGGTTTAAAATAAACCGTGAGAGAGAAACTGATATAACAAACAAGAACATACTACAATATCAACCTAAACATATAGATGAATTTGGTGGAGGTGGGGGTGGAATGAATAGCAAAACATAAGTTAACCCAAGACATTTGAACCTTCAGGAAAAGAGGGAAAGAATGTATTATTTTCTGTTCATAAAATAATTATCTAATCTATTATTTGCAAAGAGGAGTTGATATGAAATATTCTATTCTAGAATCTTTACAAATGTTCTTCAAAGACCACTCAAAAAAACATGTTTTTAGAACCTTATTAAATTTCTTATAAGAACTCTCCAAACGTACAATTGATAAAGAATTTGATAAGCTTGGGGCCTGGAATACAAAAGTGCTACTAAGAGTCCAATCTAACTTATTGCATAAAATGTGGGGTTACTCAGGGGCGGTTCTATCATTAGGCCAACTGAGGTAGATGCCTCAGGCGGCACTTTCAAGGGGGCAGCACTCCAGCAGTCGCGGCTGTGTTTATTTCTGATTTTACCGCTCTGGCTTGCCACTACCTTCCTGTCACTTTTTTTCAGGCTCAAGCTCGTCCAAGTGAGAAAAAAAGTCAGCAGTAAGGCATTGGCAGGCCAGAGGCGGCAAAATCAAAAATAAACACAGCTGCGACAGCCGGAATGCCACCCGCCCCCCCACCCCTCCCCCTCCACTCAAGCTTGGGATGAATCAGGCTGATTCCTTGGAAGCAGGGCTGGCCTGAGGCATGTGCTGATGTCACCTGTACATGGTCCCACACACCCCTGACTGGCTAAAGGAGCATGCTCTGAGGCTTGAAAGAGAATCATCAGGAGGTCTGGGGCTGTGATCGGGAACTGATGGTGCGCCAATCACAGCAAGGACAGCAGTAGAGCATTGGGGAAGGAAATGCCTCATCAGGGTCTCTAACAGGCCTGACTCTACCTCCACCTCCCCCCCCCTCCCCCACAGGGAAGAGCCGAGGCATCAACTGCCTTCCCCGATGCTCTACTGCTCTCCCTGCTGTGATTGGGGTCAGCCATGATGTTCCCGATCACAGCCCCAGACCTCTCGATGACTTATGCTCAAGCCTCAGAGCATGCCACAACAACATGACACTCTACAGGCCAGAGGCCTCACATCAATTTTTCTTTTCTTTTATTATGCAGATGCCGGTTCTCAGAGCCCCAAAGTAAAAAATAAAAAAAAACTACGTGGCTGCAAATCACAGTCACAAGAGCATCGGCAAACCCCCGATGCCTTTTTATAATTTAAAAAACATGCTGGCTTTTTCTACCTTCCCTGCAGCTGTGCCAGACTCCTGGAGCAACACCACAAAACAAAACAAAAAAAAACCTGCTTCAGCAGCCATCTTCGGGCATCCAACAGGTACCTTATATTTTTTTTTTCTTTCTTTACTTTTGCTAACAGGTTATATTCTGTTCATGCCATACAGCAGTGTTGTGGGTATTTAGCTATTGCCTGAAAAATATGGCTAGGTCAATGATTTAATAAAACCTAACCTCATAACATACAAGCATTGTTCTGAGAACTCAAGATGGTGGATGTCTGAAATTATCAACAGTTTTGACCTTTATCATGTCCTTAATATTTCAGCATGGATAAATTTAAGGGATGGCCATTCACTTCTCAGTTTCTGACCATCCTACTTAAAGCTTAATTGACAGAAAATGCCCCTGTTTAACCTCTATGTACTGAGCGGCACCGGCAGCTACAACCTAGCACAGCCATGGGAGAAAAAGGAAAATGCTCTAGCGGCTATTTCTCCTGTGGCTGTGCAGAGCTGAGCGGGGGTGCCAGGCTTCAAGATTCACCAGCTCCATCTTAAGCCAGTCAGGGGCACGTGGGGCCCCTTGTGGTGCGGGGTCATGTGTGTATGAGGGGAGGGGGGCTCTGTTGGCACTGGAAGAGGACTGCTGCTAGGGCTAGAAGAGGAAATCGGCTAATGTTGGGAGACTGGGAGACTGTGATTAAAAGGAAGATAATGCTGGGAGGGATTGGGATTGGAGGGGGACTGATATTGGGGAGCTAGGACTGGAAATGGGCGGGAGCTAGGACTGGAAATGGGCTGATGCTAGGGGATGGGGAGCCTGGAATTGGAAGTGAGATGATTTTGGGTGGGATTGGGACTGGAGGAGTACTGATACTGGGTGGCTAGGACTGGAAATGGGCTGATGCTGGGGGATGGGAGAATGAGACTGGAAGGGAGCAGATCCTGGCAGTGGTTGGAACTAGAAGGGAGCTGATGCTGGCGAAGAAATAGAAGGGGTGGGGTGGGGGTGGGGATGGGAATGGGGCTGGGTGGAGAAAAAAAGAAGATGGGGAGTGAAGATGGAGAGGGGAAGAGATATTTTGTGTGGGAAGGAAGAACAATGGTCATACAGAGGGAAGAGTTGAAAGAGAGGGGCATAAGAGTGTATGCTGGAGTAAGAAGGAGGAAAGAGAGTTAATGACTATCTAAGAAGGAAGTAACTTGGTGGTGGAAGAAATATAGGAGGAACAGGGGAATAAGAGGCTAGCGAAGTGAGATGAGAAATGGGGGGGCTGGACAAGGTTAGAAGAGTAGACCCTTTTCAATGCCAAATTGGGGTCAGGAGTGGTGCCAAAGGACTGGAGAGAGGCTCATGTGGTGCCTTTACACAAAAGCGGAAGTAAGGATGTGGTTGAAAACTACAGGCCGGTTAGTTTTACTTCGGTGGTGAGTAAATTATTGGAAACGCAACTGAAAGAGAAAATAGTGAGGTTTCTGGAGTTCAGCGGTTTACAGGATCCGAGGCAGCATGGATTCACCAGAGGCAGGTCTTGATTTCTTTGACTGGGTGACCAGGGAGTTGGACTGAGGGAGAGCCCTAGATGTGGTGTATTTAGATTTCAGTAAAACCTTTGACACTATTCCTCACAGGAGACTTATAAACAAACTGAGCACCCTAGGGATGGACCCTAAAGTTACAGCTTGGGTTAGAAATTGGTTGGGTGGGAGGTGACAAAGAGTACAGGTAAATGGAGCTCACTCTGAGGAGACGGATGTTACCAGTGGTGTGCTCCAGGAATCTGTCCTTGGTCCGATTCTTTTTAACATATTTGTTAGTGATATAGTGGAAAGGCTGTCAGGTAAGGTTTGCCTCTTTGCGGATGATACCAAAATCTGCAATAGAGTAGACACCCAGGAAGAATGGTCTAGAATTTTGCAGCTGGGATTTAATGTTAAAAAATGTAAGGTCATGCATTTGGGCTGCAGCAATCCAAGGGAGCAATATAGTATAGGGGGTGAAGTACTTTTGTCCACTAAAGAAGAGCAGGACCTGGGCGTGGTTGTGTCTGATGATCTTAAAGTAGCTAAACAGGTAGAAAAGGTGACGGCAAAAGCTAGAAGGATGCTTGGGTGCATACGGAGAGGAATGGCTAGCAGAAAAAAGGAGGTGATAATGCCTCTGTATAAGTCTTTGGTGCGACCTCATTTGGTGTTTTAGTGTGCAATTCTGGAGACCGCACCTTCAAAAGGATGTGAACAGGATGGAGTCGGTGCAGAGGGTGGCTACTAAAATGATTAGTGGTCTTCATTATAAAGCATATGAGGACAGACTTAAGGATCTTAATATGTACACCTTAGAGGAAAGGCAGGATAGAGGTGATATGATTGAGACGTTTAAATACCTCCGTGGCATAAATGTTCAGGGAGAGAGCCTCTTTCAATTGAAAGCAAGTTCTGCTACGAGGGGAAATGGAAAGAGGGTGAAGGGAGATAGATTCAGGAGTGATATGCGGAAATATTTCTTTACGGAAAGAGTAGTGGATCCGTGGAATAGTCTCCCAGTGGAGGTGGTAGAGATGAGGACAGTAACTGAATTCAAAAAAGCATGGGACAAACACAGAGGATCTCTAAAGGTAAAAAAGGGACTGTTGTAGTTGTTGATATGGAAGGACAGACTAGATAGGCCATGTGGTCTTTTTCTGTCGTCATATTTCTATGTTTCTAAGTTTCTAGATGGAAAGTTGCTAGGTGAAAAGTCAAAAGGGTATTGAGGACAGAGGGTTGAAACTGAGTGGATGAATGAATAAAGAAAGAAATGGAGAAAAGAATGAGCAGGGTTTTGTAGTAATGCACCTGGCAGTTATTTATTTATTTATTTTTCTTATATACCACGCTATTATAATCAGTGCAGTTTACATTTGAAACAGAACATACAAGAATGTAACAAGTTACATCAAGTTTTTTTATATTGAACAGGGAATATAAACATGGAGAAAAAAAACGAGGAAAAAAAACTATGTACATATTATATACAAATAAATGCTCTTACAAAATTATAATGCTCTTACAGATAAATAAAGATATGACATTTGCCTAGAGGCTTGGGTGGAGGGTCAAGGAGATCAGCAAGGAGAGATAATGATTAGCCTGTATCTATTTTATCTACAGGAAGATGATCTGAGGGACGGGCTAGGTGGGGAGGTGAGGTTGGAGCAGTGTAAATGTCGGGAATGCTGTCCGAGTAATATTGTAAAAATAGGTGATGTTTGAGGGCTTTTCGGAATAATGCCAGATTTGAGATGGCCCGGATTTCTGCTGGGAGGGCTTTCCAGTGAGCATTGGATGAGAGTAATACAGAAATATTGTAGCCTTTCTTTATCCTCCCTGTACATGTAAATGGTTTTCAGACATTCATTAAGAGGCATGTTTACTAAATTTGAATGTGTGCTAAGTGCAGCAACACCCATTTATGTCTACAGGTATAGCAGCACTTAACACACATGAATGTTTAGTAAACATGCCCCTAAGTCATTGTTAGGACAAAAAAAAGAGGCTTGTGAAGGACTCCTTTGAAAGACGCTTAAAATTTTAGATGGGCAGCGTATACATTTTAAAATAAAATAAATCAGATTTATATAAAATTAGGCCTGGTAGATATGCAAATATTTATTCAAATGAGGCCCCTCAATTAGTCTCTGCACATGGCCCCGCAACACCCTTGGGCCACCCCTGCTTGGAGGAACCAATAGCAGCTGTGTTTATTTCTGATATTGCCACCGTGTTTATTTCTGATATTGCCACCTCTGGCCTGCTGCTGCCTTCCTGTCGCTTTTTTTTCCCAATCAAGCTCATCATAAGAACATACATAAGAACATAAGATATGCCATACTGGGTCAGACCAAGGTCCATCAAGCCCAGTATCCTGTTTCCAACAGTGGCCAATCTACGTTTACGTTTACGTTTATTCAGACTTTATAATACCGCCCAAACACTTAGTAGTACCTGGGCGGTTTACAAATACAAGTTTAAAACAAACTTAAAAACAGTACTGTATTCTAAAACCGTTTAAAATGGCTGAGAATCTGAGAAGGCGGATAACGGAACGCAGTAAACAAATAGGAAAAGAGGAGGAAAGGAAAAGGCAAAAGAAAAGGACACAACCACAGTGTAGTAAATTAAGACAGGGACGGTGCGGGAATATGACTATTGTCTCCAATTGCAGGAGGGTCCCGGAGGGAGGAACAGGGGGTAACAGAGTCCTTGTGACTAGGGGGGGGGATGTGATCAGACTCTTTTCGTGTGCGGGGGGAGCGGAATCGTATGGTGATAGTGTAGCCTAGCAGTTTCCACAAAAGACATCCTTCACATGCGCATGGTGGAAAGGGCTGGGACTAGGAATTAGCTAATAAGAGGGGATGCAAATTCAGGGACTGGGACTGGTTAGAGCTTTCCACCCTTTGTGACAACCCTTACACAAAGATGCATACGTACAATATATGATGATGAGAGCTGAAAGGGGGTCTGTGTGGTGAACATGATGCAGCCTATTCATTTCTGGATGGATGCTACAGGTTGAGAGAGAGAATAACAGACTTGGACAGTATTGTCCAGTGATTGGAGGTAGGACCTGAGGTGCCTGACTTCACCTGTAGGCACAACTTGAGTCTAATATTTTGCAACGCTGGTGGTGAAGTCAGAATTGTTTGTGCTGGACTATATGCAAGCCATACAATTCCCCCCATATAAGAGGGCTTCCAACAACAATAGAGATTTGCTGCTGCAAAGAAGGCTGCCATTTGTAACAACCAGTAGGAGGATGACCACAATTAATTTAAGTACTCAATATTCTCCGCTCAGCAAGAGTCGATCCAATGCATAGGTGCGGGAAACCACATGGCTGTATTGGAGGTGGTCCCAGTCTTTCGGGTTAAGAAAATCAGATGCGTGTGGCAAACGGGGGAAAAATTTAAAAGAATAATTTTTTAAGGGTCCCTCAACGTTGTACGAACCATGGGTCAGACATCAATTTCGGAGGGGGATTCCATTGGGACACCGTAAATGTGGGGAAAACTGCAATATTTGTTTTATCACCAAGGCGATGAAGCATTTTCTCAATCCGGGAGCCACGGTGTATGATGTACGAACATTCTTTTACCTGTGATTCCACCCATGGTGTCTTACATTATACAATGTCCGTGTGCAACATAGTGTATGTAGGGGAAACACAGTCGGGCGTTTAAAGATAGCGGTAGCATGGGGGAACACAAAGGTTGTTTAAAGAATAAGGTTATTGAAGCCCCTATTGTGCATCACTGTCTCACGTTACAAACATTTCCTTCGAGGACCTTCAATGTTTTGGTATTGATTGTAGTAACCAGGGGACGCTCAGGTAAATCCCTCGACCAATGGCTCATCATTCAAAGGAGCAACGATGGATTTTTGAACTTAATTCGGTTGCCCCGGGGGGGGGTTAAATGGCTCTATAGATCGGAAGCCTGTCTATGAGCTGATCCTTCCGGGGTACTTCCACAATAAGTGTATGGTTTTCGTCCATCCGAGTACTGCGTTTGTTTCAATGTGATTTCCAGTGTGCATCGTTCATTGTGTGAGGGGGACTGGATGTCATCACGTAATAAGTGGATTCCCGTTAAAATCCAGAATGATTGCCTTAGGACCCCGCATGTGCGGCGTTTTTTACTAAGAAGAATTATATTGGAAAATATTGGAAGACTCTTTCCCTAAGGATAGACGTGGGCAGCATCGGTACTTTTGGTTCGTTCCATAAGAGGGGATAATATGTGTTAACAGGATTGTTTGAAAGAAGAGATGGAATTGTGGGAGCGTAGATATTATATGAATGGGAGGTGTTTAATATTGCCATTTTTGTTTTCGCAATTAGATTGAAGTTAAAACATTGGCCATGAATTTTAAACCACCCTTTGAAAAAAAAACCCTGAAGAAACGCGTAGTGAAACGCGTAGGCATTGCCTTTTGACGGCGTTGGGGAGCGATTGTTTTGAAAAGAAGATCACTCGATAGTGCCATCTTGACATCATAATAAGAGATAAGAATTGTTCTTATTTTTTACGTTATTTTTCACATGGTTTAGAAGCACGAAAAGAAATGATAGTGTAGACTTTTGTGCAATTTACATAAAACGCTTATCACTATAAATGAAAAGACACAAGAGGTGAAGGGTCATTGCTGCGAAAAGGAGTGTGTGAGCCCGTCAGTTTCGGCCACGGCACCATTAAGTCTGAGACCCGGCGTGGAGTGGATGAATGAAATTAAAAATCAAAAATTCTAAAGTTAAACAATTGTCACATTAGTATTTTAAGTAAAATTGAGGATATACCTGTCAGAAAAAACAGAGCATATTATATTAATACTTTTTGATATTTATTGAGTGTAACTCTGACTTGATAAATACAATTTGCCCCTAGCTAGTTGCAGAACACTTGCCCCTTTGTGCCACACATCTTGCATTTCCTCCACATTATCTAATTGCGCTTTTTGGCTTGGTTCGGTCCCTGACTGGTGGTTTGAGAAAGCTCACCCTTATCCCGGCTCCGGGGGAAGGGGGCCATATCATCCATCACCTCAGGAAAGAGGGACTGCCTTTTGAAGCCACCCTGGGACTACTGTAAGGGGATTCCTGAGACATTATCAGTTGTTGACAGGGACAGTATGGAATAAGAATATGGTGAAAGATACCCAGCTTTGAATGTTGTTGTTGTTGTTAAGGGCTGTCGAAGGGTCAGTAGTCAACTCACGGCGACCCTTTGGTAACTTGTCCTAAATTGTTTTCAGTATTCAGTCAGGTGGCATCATTGTTGACAGACTTGGCACCAGATATTCGTAGTAGCTGTTGTTACTGTATCGATCCATATCATTGCGGTCATTCCTCTTTTGCTTGAATCTACCTTGCCAAGCCCATAATTGTCTTTCTCTAATGAACTCTCTCTTCACATGAGTGTCCAACGTATAAATGTCACTAGTCTTTGTCAGCTGAGCTTCTAAAAGAAAGCTTAGGTTTGATCTGCTCTTAGTACTGACTTGGTTGTTCTTTGGGCAGTTCCGTATGGGGATACACTTATTCATCACCAGCACCATAATTAAAAAGGATCAGTTTTGCTTCCTGTCTATCTTTTTCAATGTCCAACTTTTGAATCCATATGATGGTTGCATGAAAACTCCAGGGGCTTGAGCAAGTCAAATCTTTGTACGGTAGAGAGAGAAATCTCTGCGGCTTGCCGATCTTTGTCTAGGTCCTTCATAGTCATTCTGCCAAGAGCAAGGTGTCATACTGAGTTCTTGACTGCTTGGTTGTTTCTTTATTAATAGTTGATCAAAGTAGAGTTTACAGTGTTCCACTATTTTAATTTTTTATCCATCAACAATGAACTTATTAATTTTGGCAGTTGTCAGGTTCTTGGTCTTCTTTACATTAAGGTGCAGGCCCAATTTTAAGACTATGTTCCTTGATCTCTGAGAAAGCAAATGTTTCAGATCGGCTCTCACTTTCAGTCAGTAAGTGGTGGTATCATCAGCATAGAGAAAGTTGTTGATGAGTCGTCCCCCATATCTTCACACCGCTGTTTGTTGTAAAAACATCCTGTGTTCTCTGATGATTTGTTCTGCATATAAATTAAACAGGTAGGGGGAAAACAAGTAGGCCAAGCCTTGTCATACACCTTTTCTGATTTTAAACCATTCTGTTTCCTCGCACTTTCCAGAAACCTGCTTGTACTTCAGGTGGTTCTCGGTTCAGGTATGGTTCGTAGTCTCTGCTGAATAATCTTGAGTAGAATCTTGCTGGGGCATGTGGGATCAGAGCGATTGTGCCGATAATTTCCTGATTCAGTTGGAGCACCTGTCTTCAGTATTGGTATAAATACAGATATTTTCCACGCAGTTGGCCATGATATTTGTAGTGCCAAATTTCCTGGCATGAGTTATGAGGCTAAACCGCTGCATCAGATTGCTATCACACTTCAATGGGAATGACAATCAATGCCTGGTGCTTTGTTCGTGTGATAAGGGCTTTCAATGGCTGCTTCAATTCTTCTCTCATCATCATACGGTTCCAGATCATAAGGTACAGTTTTGAAACGGATGTTCGGGCCCACTTGATCTTTATCATAAAAACTCGGTGATATTCTTTCCACCTTTTCTTGATATTCTCAACATAATTCAAAATGGATCCTGTGAGCATCTAGTAACACTTGGGATTGCTACCACGCATGCATGGTCCTCTTCCAGCCCAATGGTGCCATTCTCGCTCAGTCAGGTCCCTTAGCTCGAGTCCTACCAAGCAGATGGGCAAGGGAAGAAGGAAAGAAAAATTTCAGCAAAATCATCAGGGGAGTAGGTAAGGGTAGTCAGTAAGGACGGATCCCTGCTGTCCCTGGAGAACACCTGTTACAAGTAGGAGTAGCTAACTAACGCTTTCTCCAGGAACCACGAGGAAGTCAGTGCTCACTTATAGGGACTCCATAGCTACAGGCTATCAAACCCTGTAACAAAAAATGCTACAACTGAGGCCGTAAAGTAGAAGCCCGAAGGAGCCCAAGTCCCTCAGATCCTCGGGGCGCACGACATCGGTGTTCGTGAAGACAGGGGGTCGTGAGGGCAGGAGTTGCTTAGACCCTCACAAACAGATTTTGGAGTACAGCTGGCAGTAGTGGTGGGCGGTGAAGGTGAAGGTATTCATAGAAGACCAGGTTGCGCCACCGGCAGATGTCCCATCATGTGGCACGGAGTGCAGCGAGGCCACTGAGGCCGCTCTTGGCTCTGACCCCAGTGAGCAGTGACGTAACGATCCAGAGGAGCAACTGCCGATCGGCGGGGGAAAGACATGGACGAAAGCGATGCTTCCGTGTACCCAAACAGAGAAGGGTGAGCTTGGTGACTGCTTGCCCCTGCCTATTGGGATCGTAGGGGCACGAAACGTTCTGTCAGACCTGCGGTGAGGATTGGGAACTTGCAAGGTAGAAGGCAAGGGCCCCGCTTGCAAGCGATGGGTATGGAGAGGCCGCTGGACGCCTTGATCGGCGTAGGGACTCAGGAAGAATGTTGGGCTGCACGATCTATTGGTTGAGCTGAACAGGCAGACACGACATGGAGTAGAAAATTAGGGTGTGATACGGTAGAGCCACCTTGTTACGATTAAACTTGGTGTTACGGGGTCGGGTGCCAGGCCATGAGTGACTGAAGCTCAATGACTCTGGGAGCCGAGCGTCAGTGCCACCAGGAAGGGCCATCTTCCAGGACAAGTGCCGGAGCAAAAACATCGCCATCGGCCCCGAAGGGTAGATAGACCGATGTGATCTGCGTGAGCACCATGTTCACAGTCCCATGCCGCCGGAGGGGGGACGGCTGGGAGGCTTGGAGATACAGAAGGCCCTGCATGAAGTGGGAAACTAGTAACTGCCCCGAGAGAGCCCCTTCCTCCACGATAGGGAGATGATTAGCAGATATGGTGCTCAAATGAACTCTAAAAGAGTTTGACTTATGTAGTCCTTCCCTTCACTAGAGGTGGAGGATGGTTATGGGAGAACCCAATCCGAATCGGGAAGGCGCAGGGTGTTGATCTGGTTGTTACGAGCACCAGACAGAGACAGAGACGCGGTTCCACCTTAAAGGCGTAAGACCGCCTAGTGGGGTCCTCTCACGATGGCAAGGAGGATTTCCGCAAGCCTCCTCCAGAAGCGGCCAGGAGAGGGTAGAGAGACCCGTTCAGCCGCCATGGCCAATGAGGGACTAGGGAGAGTAGGTTCTTGGGTGTTGGTACCGAACTCATACCCTCCTCCTGCGTCAGCCCAAATTCCTGGCAGAGCCCAGAGGGGAATAAATAGGGCTCCGACAAACTCCGGAGCAGCAGAAGCAGGAAACCAATGGCTGTCGAGGCCACGAGGGGACCACGCGAAAATCAGGTGATGCCCGTCATCCGTGGAACCTTGAAACAGAGTCCTCGCAACTGAGGGGGAAAGGAGGGAATAGGCATATAGGGAGAATGGCAAGGCCCAGAGTCCAAGAGAACTGCATCAGGGGGCCCCTCCTGCCGGGATGCGTCCTCGGGGCTTGCAGAAGCAGAAAGGGAGCTGTGTGTTCTGGGGGCTGGTGAAGAGGTCCATCGCTGGAGTGCCCCCGCGTTAGAAACAGCCAGCGTGCCACTCTGGGATACAGGCGCCACTCGTGCAGGCGAAGGATTCTCCTGAACTCGGGAGGTATGTCGTCTTGAGGGACATCTTAAGTTGGGCAGCGAAAAGAGCAGATGAAGGGACTGCTTACCTTCAGAGGAAGCACGACCCGTCCGTGACCCCCACTTTGGTGATGTAGAACATAGTTTACCTGGTTGTTGGTACCCTCCCTACTCAGCCAAATACAGAGCTCCAATCATTTAGCTCCACTCCACTCAGCCCAATTCCAGTCCATAGCCCCCCCCCCACATGAGCCTACTTCCAGTTCTTAGCCCCTCCATGAGTCCATTTCAATTCAAGCCCACACCACAACCCATTTCCAATCTTAGCTCCCCCCAACAGCCCGTGTTTCCAGTTCTATTCCTAGCGGTTCCATCAGCCCATTTTCAGCCCTAGCTCCCTTCCCTCACAGCTCCTTTTCCATTCCAAGCCCCCTCCCCATCAGCCTATTTGTTAAAGCCTCCCCTTCCACTCAGCCCATTTCCAGTCCTAGCAACACCCCAACCCCTTACCAGTCCTAGACCCGTCTTACTTCCCGTCCTAACCCCCATCACCCCATGGTCATTTCAGTTAAAGCCACCCCATAACCCAGTACCAGTCCCTAACCCCCCATTCAGCCCACTTCCAGTCATAACCCCCATCATGCCCCATTTCCAGTCAGCCCCCCATACAGCCCATTGCCAGTTCCTAAACCCCCCCATCAGCCCACAGCCCATTACCCAGTCCTAACCACCAGTAAGCCCATATCAAGTCTGAACCCCTCCCCATCAGCCCATTTCCTGTCGTAGCCCCCCCATTAGTCCATTATCAGTCATCCTAGCCCCCCCCCATAGAAGATTATCAGTCCTAACCCCCCCCATAAGCCTCAATACCAGTCTTAACCCCCCCCATAGCCAATATTACCAGTATAACACCACCCCATAGGCCTATTGAACAGTCCTAACCCCCCATCATCCCCATTTCCAGAAAAGGGCCCATCAGCCAACAGCCAATTAACAGTCTTAAACCCCCCCCATCACCCATTACCAGTCACTAAACCCACCCCATCAGCACACTACCAGTCTTAACCACCCCCCCATCGCCCATTACAAGTCCTAACCCCCCATCACCCCCATTTCCAAGACTAAGCCCCCCATCAGACAGACCCAACAGTCCATTGCCAGTCTTAAACCACCCCATTAGCCCATTGCCAGTCTTAACCCAACCATCACCCCATTTTCAGGACAAAAAGCGGTTTTTCCCCCCATAAGCCCCCCCCCCATACAGCCCATTGTCCAGTCTTACAAACCCCCCAATATGCCCATTGCCAGTCTTACACCCCCGGCACTAGCCCATTGCCAGTCTTTAAAACCCCCCAGCACATTGCCAGTCGTAACCCCCCTCTAAACTCATTTGGCAGTCCTTAAACGCCCCTAGGCATTGCCATAAGCCCCTGCCATCGAGCCGAGTCTTAACCCCCAACCCCCCTTAGCCCATTGCCGTCTTTAAACCCCCCCCCCCCTCGGCTCATGCGCAATTTAAGAAAATAAAAAAAAAGCTGGCCGCGTGCAACCTGCGGGCGGCAGTGGAGGTGTCCCAGCGGGGATTCCCTCTTGGGCCGCGGGGAGGGCGGAACTCGGCTCCCGGAGTGGCTGAGACCTCTCTGCGCCGACTTGCAGAGAAGCGAAGGGAGCGTGTCTCCCTCGCATCTTCTGTTAAGGGCCAGCAATTCCTATAGTGCAGCCCCATGCGGGCTTAACAGAGACGCGAGCGGAGACACTCTCACCTGCGTGTAATCATCGCATGTCGGCGCAGAGGGGCTCAGCCGCGCCGGGGGGAGAAGTTCCGCTGGGCAGAGAGGCGGGAGGCCCGCGGGACACTCCATGCCGCCGCGGGCTTTTAGGCAGCGGCCAGCTTTTTTTTTTTTTTAAATTTAATTAGAAAAAAACCAAAGCAGAATTGTGTCCATTTGTCGCGGGGCCCACTCCGAAACGCTGGGAGCCCCCTGTGCAAAAAAACATTCTTGAGTCAACGGACGGGCCGGCCCTTGGGTGACGTCACCAGATGGGAGCCACGCAACGGAACGGCTCCCCCGCTTCCAAAGAAAGCTTTTGGGAGGCCATCACGTTGCATGTGCCACCTGCCTTCCTGCCTGCCCAAGGTGCTATCTTCTCCAGTCTAATAACAGCCAGATAGCAAAAAAGGCAACTCCACTAGGTTGCTGTCATCATGGCGAAGAACACCCACTACAAGTGGGAAGTAACCTACCACTTTCACACGTGAACAACAGCAGGAAATAAGTCCTCACGTTTGAGAATCCCCAAGCTACCGGAACCCAAGGAGAATCAAACAGTTCCAAAAACAGAGGGCAAACCAACTGTGAGAAAATCAGGACACCACAGAAGGGTAGTCCCCCGAGGGTCAGCTCCATCTGATTTCGAGCACCCAGATATCAACCTGAAGGGTGTTACTAGTCTCAGGGAGCTCAAGGATAGCATAGGACCATTGGGCAAGGAGTTGTACTCTAAGACCCAAACGAGGATGCCGAGAAGCATGGTGCCTGGCCAAAATTGCTGTTCCCCATTGAGAATCCCCATCCAGACAGTAATGGGCTGCAAAGGGTATGGACCAAATAAATTACCACTTAGCAACCTTTCAGATAGTTCCTGGCAGAAAGAGAACTGGAAGATGGACCAACAACACAGTCACAGCACAGGAAACTGACATGTGTCATAGATCTTCATTAGGCTCAAACCTGCCTCGGGCATATACTAAGCATGAGCAAATGCAGTCTGCTAGCCAACGAGATTAGTGTGCCAACTTTGAGGACAGCTGGCACCCAGTCTTACTGTGATCTGAAGGAGATGAACAAGCATGGGTGGACTGGCCAGCTGAGCCATCATGCTGCTCCATTGATAGAAGGCTAGTTGAGCCCGACCTGCAGGTTCAAGGTCCGCAATGACACCTTCACCTCGGTTAGCATGAGGCCGGGGAAGGAAAGGTCAGCAAGACTATAGAATGGTTTAAGGAAGGAACATGGAAACCACCTTCGGCAGGAAAAGGGGGAGTTTGTGCAGCGAGCCACCGTTGGTTAGGATGCTTATCTGAGTTCGACCAAGTCCCTTCGGGCGGTTTTTCGGGGTTCTTCTGGTGCCAACCTCGGTGGACGCAAAAAGGATTGTTTATTCTTTCTCTCAAGGGTCCGGGGTCTTCTTGGAGGAGCTGCCGTGTGCAAAAACTCAAAAAACACCACTGTGTACCTTTTACATTATTAAAAACTTTTGCTTTGTTATTCAGATAAGGAATGGTTGTTAAAATTGTTCTTCAAGAAGCGGGACACTTTTATTATTGAGGTCTATCTGTAAGCATAGATCCTGATTTAGCTAAGAGATACATGAAGCGGCGCACGCGAGTTTCTTCCGCCTCCGGTCTTGGGTTACCACAATTGGGAGGCCTCTCTTTTCTTAAGCATCACCATGTAACGTGTTTGGTGCAATATCAGTGGGTTTTATATCTTTTATGCGCCCGCCCAATTGCTCTGGCTTTTCATAAATGCCAGAAGTCTGAAGTCCTATATTAGAATCCTCCTTAAAAAGGCTTCATATGGAAGTAGTTCCGAATGAAGAATGTCTGACGGTTTCCTTTTTTTGTTGTGTTTATGGATTGTAAATAGGCAACTTCCCCCTGTACAGTGGGCTAGGGAGAGGCTGGCACATAGTACCTTTGGTATGCTTAATGATTATTACTTGGATGAAGTATTCTGGTTATTTTCTTGAGTATTGTTCATTGTGTCTGCTCTATTTCGGCAAGAATGGTTCATGTAAACTTTCTTGATTTATATGTAGAATTTCATAAATAAATTTAAAAAAAAAACCCACCACTTGCAGAGGAAAAAACAGGACCAGCCTCTTACCGAACCATCTACAGTTTACCCTTCCTATTCAAAATCAGAGAGAAAAGTTTGTTCTCCAACAATTACTAGACCATCCTGACACATATGCTGCCTTGGGATCATAACCAGAAACCTCTTCAAACCTCACCATGGAGCAGGAAACCATAATACTACTCCAAGGTATAGACACACTCATAAAAGGGACCACCAGACAAAACCAAGGATTTACATTAATGTTCCTTGATATAGCAGCTGCCTTCGAGTCCATTTCACACAATCTACTACTTGCAAGACTAAGAGCAATTGGAAATTACTAACACCCCCTCGCAAATCCTTCAATCCTACCTAAAAGACCGCTTGCAAAAGGTAAACTTAAGGCAGCAAAGATTCTAACAACTACAAGCAATACCAGGGAGTCCCACAAGGATCAGCACTATCTGCAGTACTCTTCCATATTTACATCCAACCTATATGTGACATATTAAGGAAAATAACTATCCTATTTATGCAGATGATATAATGTTATACATACCATACAATATAAACAATCCAGACCAAACCCAAGATCTGTAAATTGCATTACAGAAAAAAAGCCATGGATAAAAGATCGCAACTGCACAATAAACTACAAGGAAAACAGAGGTATTATACGTAACCAAAAATAAAACATGCATATCACCTAAAACTCTAAAGATTGGTAACACAGGAATGGAAGTCAAGCAAGAGATGAAATACCCATATCAGAAAAAAACACCAGAGCTATATATGGAAAAATAAGAATTCTTACAGAAATTTATGGCCCAAATGACTTCCGAACCGTATTTCAGGCCAAAATGGTGCCTTATCTGGATTTCTGCAACAACATACTCCAAGGGACTTCCCAAATGCACCTTGCACCAGCTACAACTAGCACCTACACACAGCGGCAAGAATTACAAACAGTGGCCAAAAGCGGACCACATAAACACCAATATTCAAGCAA